>CM059867.1:15536427-15894473 GCA_030490815.1 Acer saccharum | reverse complement strand
GTAGTGGTGTCCAGTGTAGTGGTGATTCTTATGAAAGAAAATAGGAAAAAGTGTAATGGTGTCAGGGTAGTGTAATTGTGAAGCCTTCCTTTGACTCTTAGAAGCAGGCACTTATGTATGGTTGGCAAATTATACCTATGCAACTGGAATTAAAATCTTACTATCATCCCCAAAAAGAAATGAAAAGTCTATGCTGCACAATTGACTTGACCTATCAACCTTTCAAGTAATCTCATTTTCGCAGAAGGCCAACTAGCATTGCAAACCACTTGCATTACATTCACTACAACAAATTTGACATTACATAGCATTGGTCAATAGCATTCTTTTCAAAAAGCTATGAAATCTCCATCTATATAGCTTTTTGTTAAAATGCTATAATTGATATTTAACAAGTGACATCTCCTTTTTTATTTTTTTTAAATAGTAATAATATAGCATTCAAAAATGTTACATTATAATTTTACATTTGCAAATTCGACTTACAATTATAGCTTTTTTTAAAATGCTACACTGAAAAAAAAAAAAAAAAAAAAACATTTTGCAAATTTGACTTACAATTATAGCTTTTTTTAAAATGCTACACTGAAAAAAAAAAAAAAAAAACATTTTGCAAATTTGACTTACAATTATAGCTTTTTTTAAAATGCTACACTAAAATGAAAAAAAAAAAAAAAAATGAAAAAAAAAAAAGAAAAAGGGCGCCTGGCCAAAATTAATAGTGGGAATGAAAACACAATCCCACTACACACTTCACATCCAGGATCCAGCAAAAGATTTTGTTTCAGGTGGCATTTTTAATTTTTTATTATATTTTTTATCTTGGAATGACCAATTGAAACTCTGTCTCCCAAATCTTCCAAATCCTTCCATCTGTTTTCAACGTTCTTCTTTTGTCTTCCCAAACCTTTCATCTTCTACAAAACCACATCAGATAACAGAAAACAAAAGGTAAAATTTTCTTATCTTTTAGTTATTAAACAAAAGGTACATTTTCTTTTGTCTTAACATGATGGGGGATTTCATTGAATGGGGTGATATTGGTAGCTGATAAGCTGATGTCGTCCCCTGTTCTATTGGTTTTTTTTTTTTTTTTTTTTTTTTTTTTTTTGTGGAGCTTTTAGTTATTGTTTTTCTCTGGTCTTTTTTCCTGCTATCGGTTGGTGTTTAGCTGGTTGTAACTAGGGCATGATGGTTTTTAGAGTTGTTTGTATTTCTAGTTTTTTGGTGCTGTTTGTAAAAAGGTTTAGAAAGAATTTTAAGAAGAAAACACAAGGTGTTTGTTAAAAGATCTAAGAGAGAAAGGAAGTGTTGGGATGCTGAGAAACTTTCAGAGAAAGTTTCATATTGAAGAGAAAACGTTTTCTTCTGATTTTCTATTATTGAAGTTATGATATTTCACAGGAGCTTGTCCTATTTATAGAGGAACAAACTCACTTACAATACATGATCTAATGGAATAAGGAATCTTGTAACATAATTCTAACAACCTTTCTAGGTCAACATTCTGTTATAGACTAACATTAATATCCTAATTCACTAACTAAGAATACTAAAGATGACAAGTATCTGCAAGCTAAGTATGATTACACATATTGGTAAGCTTTGTTGCTAAGCTCTGCATAAAGACTTGTTGAGGAGTCATTTGCCACAGGCTCTGTATTCTTAACACTGTTCAGCCCCTTGTCTCTTTTCTGGGTTGTTTTTGCTTCTACTCTATTTGTGTTTAGGTTAGTGTTTCGTGTGTGCTTGTTTCTTTGGTGGCCTCTGGTGCCTTTAATGTAAGAGTTGTTAATACAAAAAAACAAAAAAACAAACTAGAATACATGTGTAGGTTCCACCAATTACTTCTATTTTTTGGTCTCTCATCTTACATCAAGTTAAATTTTGGTTTCTTTTTACTAACTCATTTTTTCCTCTTAATATCAGGTACAATTCACTGCAATTTGTATTTTGAGGTATGAGTTTTCTTTTTAAGTATGTAATTATTTTATATTTTGAGACATGATATTTTAGATGATTTTGAAATAAAGATTATATACAGAAAACTTTTCTTTTGATATTAGCACTAGACATAACTTACTGGTAGTTGTTTTGCAATGCATGTCCATTTCCTAGTTTGAGTAATGTCTAGTAGAGTCATATTTACTTTCTAGACTTTATTTTTCATTGTTCTAGACTTCTAGGTATTGACTTTTGATATTAATTGCTTTTTAGTTACAAAATTGTTATATTTCTATGCTTATTTTGCAATAAAACAAATATTAGGTTTTGCTAAGTAGGTATTGTTGTGTTGATTATCTATATTGTAAAAGCCTTTTCAACTTAGTGCAATGTGGTATACATTCATTTTACAGTATATTTTGGTTTGTTTGATTGATTATATATGCCAGTTGTTTTACTGTGTTATTATCATTTTTTAACTTTTTATTGCTTTGAAATGTTTTGAAAAATGATAGGAGGAAATAATTTTGTGATTTGTATGAAAATGATGGATAAAGATTGGGTGCATTTGAACAGGTAAACATAGATATATGTGTTGTCTAAATGAATAGTTTATATATATATATATATATATAATTAGTTTGTTTCTATCTCTTTGGTTTGTCAGAACCACTAAAGATTACATGGATGCTGCATGGAATTTTGTTAAAAGAGCTAAAAATAATGTAGGGAATCCAGATAAAATTCTATGTCCATGTAAACACTGTAGAAATTTAAGTCACCAAGATATTGAGACCGTTTATGAGCATTTGGTTATAAAGGGAATGGACCTTACATACACTAGTTGGTTTCTTCATGGGGAAGAAGTAACTGTAAATGATGAAATTCAAAAGGGGGAAATGTCAGATGCATATAATTTATATTAAGCTACTTATATGCAAGATGCAGATTTTACTTTACCTTTAGAAGAAAGAACTCATGAGAGTTTCACCAAAATACTAGAAGATGCTGAAACTCCTCTGTACCCAAGTTGCACAAAATACACAAAATTGTCAGCAATTATGGCTTTTTATAAACTTAAAGCTGTGAACGGATGGTCGGATAAGAGTTTCAATGCTCTTCTAGAGTTGTTGCATGATATATTACCAATGGAAAATGTAATTCCCAAGTCTGTTTATGTAGTAAGAAAATTTCTCAAGTCACTTGACTTAGGATATGAGAAGATCCATGCTTGTGTGAATGATTGCTGCTTGTTTAGAAAGGAGAAAGAGAAATTAGATAGATGTCCAAAATGTAATTATCCAAGATGGAAGGTAGATGACCGAACTAAGAAAATAAAGTGGGTGTTCCAGCAAAGGTTTTGAGATACTTTCCTATAATACCAAGACTTAGAAGGATGTTTAGGTCATCAAAAATTGCTGAAGATTTAAGGTGGCATTTTACTCATAGGAGTGAAGATGCCAAGATGCGTCACCCAGTGGATTCTTTGGCATGGGACTTGGTTAATGATAAGTGGCCTTCTTTTGCAGCAGACCCACGAAACCTTAGACTCGGTCTTGCTACCGATGGGTTCAATCCTTTTAGCAATTTGAGCGCTACATACAGTTGTTGGCCTGTAATGCTTGTCACATACAATTTACCACCTTGGTTGTGCATGAAAAAAGAAAATATTTTGCTGACTTTGTTGATCCCAGGACCTAAACAACCTGGAAATGACATTGATATATATTTAGAGCCCCTTATTGAAGACTTGCATGAGTTGTGGAATAATGGAGTGGATGTTTTTGATGCATTTAGTAAAACAATTTTCAACTTGAAAGCAATTTTAATGTGGACAGTGAATGACTTTCCGGCTTACGGAAATCTAGCTGGTTGCAAAACAAAGGGTAAGAAAGCATGTCCTGTATGTGCTGAAAAAACAGATTCACAATGGCTAAAATTTAGTCGAAAGTGTTCATATATGGGACATAGACGATTTCTATCGCCATCTCATCCTTATCGAAAAAAAAAGGCTTGGTTCAATGGAAAAGAAGAGAAAGGAAGAAGTCCTAGAATCATGACTGGTACCAATATTTCACTCACTCTTAAAGATTTTGAGAATGAATGGGGAAAAATTGGGAAGAGAAAACGAATAGAAGATGGTCAACCAACACAAATGTGGAAAAAAAGGTCCATTTTTTTTAATCTACCCTATTGGGAGGTAAGTTTTACTTGTATTTTATTGTACATACTTTTTATATTAAAAGTAGGTATAATATAATTTCTAATAACAAATTCTCTCGTTCATTTTTCAGGTGTTGATATTACGTCATAACTTAGATGTAATGCACATAGAGAAAAATGTATGTGACAACATACTTGGCACATTATTGGACATTAACGGGAAAACAAAAGATGGAATTAGTGCTCGAAAAGATTTACAAAATATGGGAATTCGACAAGAGTTGCACCCTCAAGATCACGGGAGTAGAACATATCTTCCTCCAGCTCCACATACATTATCCAAGGCTGAAAAACAAATGCTTTGCAAAAGGCTATTCAATTTACAGTTGCCAGATGGTTATAGTTCAAACATTGGAAGATGTGTATCAATGGAAGAATTGAAGATTAGGGGTTTAAAATCCCATGACTGTCATGTTTTAATTCAGCAAATACTTCCAGTAGCCTTAAGAGGATTGTTGCTAAAAGGACCCAGGAATGCAATATTTCAGTTATGTGCATTTTTCAACAGAATATGCCAGCGCATTATTGATAGAGAGAAAATTGCAGCCCATGAAGCTGAGATAGTGGAAACATTGTGTATGTTTGAAAGATTTTTTCCACCATCATTTTTTGATATTATGATTCACTTAACCATTCATTTGGGACGAGAAGCACGACTAGCTGGACCTGTTCAATACCGCTGGATGTACCCCTTCGAAAGGTATAAACTTTATTCACATGTTTTTTTTTTTTTTTTAATAATTTTTTGTTTTTTGAAACAGCTCAAGTTTATTGATAAAAGCCTACAGGAGGCATAAACATACAAGACACTGCACCCCAAACCAAAACAGGGCAAATAAGACTACAGAGACAAAGCTAAACGCCCTAAATCAAACCAAATATCACTCTATAAAATAGAACAAAATCAGAACAAAAGCCCAGAAAACAACCAAAAACATGGCAGCTTAGACAAAACTAAACTAAAACAGAGACCACCCCAAACAGATTAATTCTTCCCGACCAACATAGGCCACATCAAGAAACCTCCCAAACCAATCTCTCCCCATTCCTACCCGAACCATCTTTCGCCAAACCATCCGCAAAGGAATTAAAATTTCTGGTCATAAATTTCACGCTGAGCCCCTCCCTGAATTGAAGAGCTTGTCTTACATCATACACCAATTGCACCAGCTTAATGTTACCAAAATCAAAACCATTCATCCAAGAAACCGCCGAGCGAGAATCACTAATAATAACTATGTTTCTACCATCCAGGAACCGATTAGAAACAATTAAATTGCAAGCTCTATGGATTGCAAGAACTTCAGCCGAAGTATAGTATTTATTTATTTAATAATTCAACCACATTTATTTTTTAGAATAGTATTTTAACATTATAGATTTATATTTAGATATATGAAGGTACTTAAGGGATATGTCAAGAATCGTGCAAGGCCCGAAGGTTGCATTGCGGAATGTTATCTTGTAGATGAGTGCATGTCATTTTGCAATATGTATATGAAGCAATTTGCTGAATCAAATTATCAAGAGTGTCGGAATCAAGATTTCTCTAATGATGTAATTCTTGAAGGTCGTCCAATTTCAGCTGGAACCTCCATTTTGTTGAGTGATGAAATGTTAGCAAATGCTCACCGTTATGTCTTATTCAATACTACTTTAGTAGAACCATATTTAGGGTAAGTACATTTAGTCATTTACAATTTAAATTACAAATTTTAGGAGTTCTAGTATAACTTATAAATGTTTTTTGTTGTTATTTTTTTTTTATTATTATTTTTTTTTTTGAACAAGGATGCATTTAGAAGAGTTAAAACAGTCAAACAAAAGTCTTGAGAAAAATAAAAATCTGCTTTGGAAGAAACATTCAGAGAAATTCCCAGCTTGGATAAAGGAAAAGGTTACATGTTGTTTTTTTTGTTCAATTACAGTGTGATGCTAATATATATAGTACTAACCTTTTTTCCTTCCATTTGCACAGATTCGTTTTGATAGTTACACAGGCAATGAATTGGAAACACTGAAATGGTTTGCATATGGGCCTAGAAATCATGCCATGAGTTATTCTGGATATGTCATCAACGGGCATCGATTTCACACTAAAGAGGCTGAAAAGTCAACACAAAACAGTGGTGTTTCCATTGAAGCAGCAACCATATGCAGAGCAAGTGCAAAAGACACTACTCAAGTGGTTGATATGGTTGCATATTATGGGGTGATAAAAGATATAATTTTATTAGACTATCATAAGTTTCAACTTCCAATATTTAAATGTGATTGGGTGAACATTGGTCATGGTGTTAGAGTTGAAGATGGTTTTACACTTGTTAACTTACACCAAGGTCAAAATAACTATTTGAGAGAGCCTTTTATCCTAGCGTCACAAGCAAAACAAGTTTTTTATTCAAGAGAAAATGATTCATCTAATTGGTATGTTGTATTAAAGGCACCACCAAGAGGATACTATGAGTTGGAAATGTACAATGAGAATGAAGATATTACTTCTATGTCACCAAACACTTCATTACTTCATACCAATTTTGATGATGATAACGAGGAAGTTAGTTATGTAAGAAGGGATTGTGAGGGCATGCTAATATGATTTAACAACATTTTTACTTATTGTTGATGCTATTATGTATGCTTCTTAAGTTGTATTTGCAAGTTTGAATTGGTGTTTGTAGTGATATTTTATCCTGTTGAACCAATATCAATATGAAATGCTAATTGTATTTTTGACTACTTGTGCTTGACTTGGCTGTTTTTTTTTTTTTAATCTTCCTCTTGTTTTAGCTGTTAAGATTATATATTGTAATGTATATTGTAATGTGTGCAGAATTTATCTTTTTCTTTTCTTTTCTTAGAATAGCTAAATTGCAATGGCTATTGGTAGAAAGAAGGGGTTACATTGTAGATTGAGAGACAATGAAGAATGTCCAGAAGTAGCAACTAATCTTCCATCACAGGATGATCAAGATGTAAATATAACCAATATGGATGAGGTACAAGAACATGTGAGAAAGAAGAGAGGTCCTACTAAAATGAAGACCCTTGCTATGGAAGGTGCTAGTAGAATTGAAGTTCAAAGTAATGGTCTTGGCCAACTTATTGGTGAAGGGTCTGTTAGTTTGTCCTCATTCTTAGGACCTCTAGTTCGAGAGATTGTACCTTATACAATTTCTGATTGGAGAAAAATTCCTTCAGACATGCATGAAATTTTATGGAAATGTATCTAGGTAAAAGTTTGAAAACAAGTAGAAAAAAAAAAAAGTTTTTTCAATATAAATGATAATCTCATTCATATAAATTCTTGTTTTGCAGGCAAGATATATAGTGAATGAAGGATGGCAAAAAGATTACATATTTAAAGAGATGGGTGAACTTTGGAGGGCTTCGAAGTCAAGAATTGTTAGCAAATTAAGAAAAGCACCAAATGAGGAAGAAAGGGTGAAGCTAAGACCCGGTAATATCAAAACAACTTCTGATTGGAAGGAGTTTCTTAAACTGAAAAATAGTGCAGACTTCAAGGTTTGTGTGTGTACGCATTTATTTATTTATTTTATATGGCAATATTAAGGTTTACTTTTTAGCTAAATTAAGTCATTTGTTTTAGGCTAAGAGTAACCGCTTCCAAGCTATGAAGAAAAAACAAATTCCTCACACAACAAGTCGTAAAGGATTTGCTCGTTTAGCTGATGAAATGGTAATATCACACACACACACACACATACATACATACATACATACATACATATATATATATATATATATATATAATTTTAATTTATAACTAAATTGTCAGTTTAATCATTTATGCCAAATATCTAAATTGTTAGTCTAATCATCTATGCTGACAGTTGGCAAGAAAGGGTTGTTCTTTGGCTAGTGATTGTGTTGTTTGGGGCGATGATGTTGCTGTGTCGTAGTGTTTTTTTATGTTGCCTTTTGTTTCAGGCTTTTGGGTTGGGTTCTGTGGTTGGCGCCGTTTGTTGTTGGATGCTGGTGTCTTTGCTGTCTTTGTTTTGCTGTGTTGCCTTTTTGGGTGTTTGCTTTTGTTTTTGCTTGTGCTGGTGGCATTTTTTGCTTCTGCCTATTTGTGCTTTGCTTTGGCTGTGGCCTTCATAAATCTGCAGTTCAAAAAAAAAAAAAAAATCATTTATGCCAAATATTTATTTGTAGAGTAAAAGTAGAGGAAACCAGACTGTACCTAGAGTTGATGTTTGGGTTAAAGCACATGAGAGAAAGGATGGTACACCTATTAACACAAAAGCTGCTGAAACTATTGTAAGCATATTATACTTGCATTTCAAGTATTATTTTCTCATAAGCTATTTTTGATACATTTTTTTATCTTGTAAATGTGTAGGAAAAATTACAAAAGGCAAAAGATGATCCATCAGTGTCCAAAACTAATTTGAAGGAAGATGCTCTTTCAAAAATACTTGGCTTTGAAAATCGTGGACGTGTAAGAGGACTTGGCAGAGGAGTTACTTTCTCACAACTCTCAATACTTTCTCAAAGGGATAATACTATAGCGCAAATGAAAGAAGAACAAAATGCATTAAAGGATCAAGTGGAAAGTCTTACTGCTGCAATAACAGCTTTGCTAAAAAATCAGGCAAGTCAACCATGTAACAAATTTGTATGGATTCTTACCTTTAAGCATAATAACATTTTTTTTTTTTTTTTCAGAATCAAAATATGGGAGATCAATCTTCTGAGGAAGCTCCAAATGCACATATTACTCCTATACTGGTAAGAATATAATGCCTTTCATTTACATGTAAATTGGTTGGTTATAAATTTGTGCATTCATGGTTGAATTATAAAATACTAATGTTGGAAAGAACAAAATGTCTTAAAAGATCAAGTGGAAAATCTTACTACAGCAGTAACAGTTTTACTAAAAAGTCTGGCAAGTTAAGGTTGTTGCCCTTTATGCTTCTATCACCTCTTTTGTGGGCTGTAAAATTGAGATTGTTAGCAATTAAATGGTGGTTGTATCTTGGATTAATAAAGGTGGAGTGGGCAATCTAAAACATGTCAATGATATCTATGATATTCGATGCAATCTTGAGAGTCTTGGTGGCATGGAGGTGCGGTTTCCTTCAAGAGCCTCCAATTTTTTTGTTGACAAGTTAGCTAAAATAGGGTCTAGCATGGCTAGAGATTTTGTGGAATAGAATATTTTCGGTTGATATTGGGTTTCTGAAGTTTCTGTGTTCATCTTGGTGCTCCATCTTAGTTTCTAGTTGGCCTCTGTTTCGAGGCTCTCCCTCTTCTTTTTCCTGTGTTTTTGTTTTTTCTTTTTGTTGTTGCCTTTGGCCTTATTTGGGTTGCTAGTTTTGGCCTTGTGCTGGCCTTGCTCTGTTTTTTCCTGACTGTGAGTTGCATGCTCTGTTTCTGTGATGTTTGTAGCTGGTGTCTTGTTTTGGTGTCTGTTTTTGTTAAAAAGAATTTGTATGGATTCTTACCTTTGAATATATTTACATTTTTTTTTTTTCAGAATCAAAATATAGGAGGCCAATCTTGTGAAGAAGCTCCAAATGCACATATTACTCCTATACCGGTAAGATTATAATGTTTTTCATTTACATGGAAATTAGTTGGTTATAAATTTGTGCATTCATGACTCAATTATAAAATACTTATGTTGGTTATTCAAAATCAATGTCACATTTTCATAAAGAGTGTGAATACCAACCTGCACAACAAAAAATGCAAGTTGCTAGATTGGATGGGAACTGGAGAAGTAGTTGGTGAAGGACGTTGGTCCTCAAGTGATCCATATGCAAAAGTCCATCATATCCCTATTGGACCTAATGCCATGAGAGTTTGGGTAGATGTGGCAAAGAAAGGTGAAGCTTTTTTGTGGAGGCCTACATCAGAAATGACTTCTATAGAAGAAGCCGTGGGTAGCACAGTTGCATGGCCTGCTGACAAAGTTGATTTCGCTTTTGCAAATTGACTTTGGATCACATCTTTTGTTTAGGTAATTTAACTTCATTTCCATTTCTATTCTCTTAATTTTTTTTACATTGTTTGATAATGTTAGTTTTAAGTTATATATTTTCTAGCATGAGACTTAGCATAATTGAATTTATTTGGCTTGAGTGTACGTATTTGTTGGTGCAAGTAGATCTTTTTACATTTGTTGACTGCTGCAGTGAGCTAAAGTTTTGCAAACAACCTATAATGTTAACTTCTTCTTTTTTTCTTGTGGAATCATAAATCCAGGATATGAATATGGGGACACAATGTTTTGTGGACATTATGAATATGGGGATACAATTTTTTGTCAACTACATTGGACTTATGTTGAAGATGAACGGTGGTTGAATCCATGTTAGTCATTTTGGTAGACTTTGAGATTAGCTCTTTTGTTCAAACATATACTTTTGTATATCGGCATATTATGTCGTAGAATCTCCATATAAACTGTATGTAATTATTTCGGTATATTAATGGAATGACTTGAACCTTTTTTATGCACATTTTTTATATGTAATTTTTGCAACTAACGTTCATAATTAATTAGCTGGATAAAATTTGATCAATATTTCTTTCATATAAAACAAATAATATTATTACTGACATTATTGAATTGTAGCATTTTTTAAAATGCAATAGAATAGATTTCATAGCATATAGAAAAAGCTGTAATTTACAAAAGCTACTAACTTAATCAATGTTTAATAGCGTTTCAAGATTGCAATGGAAATACATTTATAGCATTTGCAAAAAATTATGATACAATTTACGATAGCGTTTCAAGATTGCAATGTGAAGACATTTATAGCATTTGCAAATGGCTACGATATGATTTACGATAGTATTTCAAGATTGCATTAGAAAGATATTTATAGCATTTGCAAAACGTTACGATACAATTTACGATAGCATTTCAAGATTGCATTAGAAAGGTATTTATAGCATTTGTAAAATGTTACGATACGATTTGCGGTAGCTTTTCAAAGCACCAGACAATAACGTTTATAAAATGCAATGATTGGTTAGTTGCTTTTAATTGCTTTGGCTGTGATAGCGTTGGAAAAAATGCTATCTATTACTTATAATAGCATTCATCTCTTGCTATAAAATGTGAAATTTGTTGTAGTGATTGATGCATTGTTCTACCTTTTACATCAGTCTTCATCATGAATAAGATCTTTCATTTGTAGAGACCATTGTTTACACGGAATTTACAAGACTAACGTTTTTGGGAAGTTCCACAGATCGTGACAAATTTGATGCTAAAAGTATTCAAATATTACTTGTCTATGGACCACAGAGAAGTCGCACCGATGTTCGCTGAAATTAGCAGCAAAAACAGAATTTCTATACTGAAATCAAGTCAAGAAGAAGACAAATTTTTGGGGGGTCCGGGATAAAATTGTTCAATAAAACAAGCCAATGGAAACACTAAAGAGCCACATGAAGGATGTCAAAGATAGGAAAATATATTACCAAGGAGGAAAGTTCCCTAGCGATCGAACTAGGAAGGCCTAGAGTTTATTTGGCATTTACTTCATGATTTTTTTATTTTTATTTTTTTTGAGGCGGCAATCTTTATTGAATAGGGAATTAAATCCAACAAAACACGAAGAAAACACAAAGAAAACACACCAACAAGGGTCCCAAAAACACAGGGACAAACAAAACTAAACCAAGAAACATCAGAGTAAGAGGTGAGAACACACCACACAGACGAGACCCATCGAAAACAACAGCCAGCAAAAACAGAGCACAACTCAACAATCTGTCAACAGAACAGATACTACCCCATAGAACAACAACCCCCACCCCCCACCGAAACAAAAGCCATCATTAAAACAGAGCACAACTCAACAATCAATCATCAACTCAGACACTTCTCCATTGAACAACATCCCCCACCATGTTGGAACCTTTCTTAGCCAACTCATCCGCGTAGGAATTCGAAGCTCTTGAACAAAATTATACTGACATATTCCCGTGCCTCCTCAAAAGTTCCCAAATATCATAAACCAAATTGACATGCGCCAAGCTACCAAAGTTATCAGAATTAATCCAAGTCACCGCAACAAGAGAATAACTAACAATATCAATTGTCAGACCCTGAAAAGTAAGATTCAATACACAAAGAGAACATGCCTTATTAATGACCGGGAATGGTTGAATGGTTCAAATTATATGTACCGGGAATACCTCTACCATTTCCGCAGCTGTCATTATTGGCTGAAAAGTGTAACACCGTTAAATTTGTAAAATTTGATTAAGATGATGTAAAGTAAATCTAAAATTTCTTTTATAATAATGAAAAACAAGAAGGTAATATATATCTTGATAATAAATAGGATTCCTTATTTGGGTTGGATTTCTAGTGACCGCTAGCGTTTAGAACTTTTAACGTTAATTAAACGTGGCGTGGCATGACTCTATTGCCACCTAAAAAAGTTCTACTTGCACTCATTTTTATATGAAAGGTTTTTTACTACTAAAATGCCTATGCACTAAATTACTTAAATTTATATGTAAATATATATATATATATATATATATATATATATGCAGTCTTCTATTGTCAGTTTGTCCTAACAATAAATATATCATGACAAAGAACATGGACCATAGATTATGGAGAAATTTTGACAAGTGAATACACTTTGAGTCAAAGTATGTAAATCTAGTGATCCACAATTTTCGTCCTGATATATTTATTGTCAAGACGAACTAATAAGAGAAAATATGTATATATATATATATATGTATATGTATATATTAATTTAAAAAATATATATACTATCCAGACCCAAATAAAACAGACCATATGTGTTTCATTATGGATTCCATTCTTTTATACATTAAATTAAAGAAATTATGTCTGTATGTATATCTGTTCAGTTATTGGTACATAACAGGGTCATTATTTCTTCTATATGAATTATCTCTACATAATTGATATTCGAAGAAAAAGCTGCATATATTCATTCTTTTTTATTTATTTCTTGAGGTTTTGATATTTTATTATGAATTAGTAATTTTATTTAAACTTAATTTTGAATATTATTAATTTAATAATATATAAACTAAAATATTTATTTCATCGAAACAATTATTTCAATCATTTGTTATTCAATTTTCATTTATTTCAATCCTAATTCCTCTCAACAGGATTGAAGAACCTAAATTTGTTGGGTTAATGGTAATCCCACCCACATATTCTTTTTTTTTTTTTCTTTCTTTTTTTTGCAATTTTTTTTAAAGTTGTTCTATTGGCACACCCCCTACTGATTTATTTATACCCCACTTAATAAATTATTTAGTATTTTTTTTTCCTTTATCAAAATTACTAAAAAGGACATACAATTTAAGAACAAAAAATATTCTATAAAACCCCACATTCCTTTTCTAAAAAAATCAATTTAAGAGATTCAATCTAATAGAACTGTAGAGTCTTTCTTGGTTATTCAAAACAAAAGTGTAAACAAAGGTGTAAAGGCTATACGGTTTATTTATTTATTTATTTATTAAGTCTTGAAGGTTGGCCATGGCTTATTCAAGATAAAAAGGATGGCCACATAGAAGATCATATGAACACAAAGGTGTAAAGGCTATACTAGGGATGTCAAAAATCCCCATAGGTACGGGGCCCCGCAGGGACCCACCCCGTTTGGGGCAGGTTTGGTACATGTTAACTGGGGTATGGGGCAGGGATGGGATTTGATTTTAAAACCCAATTAATTTTGGGGCGGGGAATGGTATTTTGGTCCCCACCCTGTCCCCACCTCATACCCCAATTAGCATGTTACATGGATGATTAAAAAACAAGAAACACAGTTATGTTACAATTTTTTTTCTTCAATTTACTTTCAAAATATAATTTTTTTTTTTTTTTTTTGAAAGGCAACTTTAATCAGAGACCACAGGGGCCAAACAACACAGCAGAACAAAAAAAAGAACAGCCTAAAACACCAACCGCAAACACCTGCGACAGGGGCAGGAAGAACAAACCCTATCGTAGGGGTTTGACAAGGCAACAGGCCAGGCAACAAAACGAACCAAAACCCCACACACAAAACCCCCCGAAACAGAACACCCCCAGAAAACAAAGACCACAAAAAAGAAAACAACAAAGCAGGGCAAAAACCACAAAGACCAGAAAAGAAGAGCAACTCGACACCAGCACCAGCTCCCTGAATGGAACAAGCTCCAGGAAACCAGAAACAAAACCAGGTTAGATCAATGACCATTCAATAGAATCCCCTTCACCCTCAGCCCCTTTTTTAGCCAACAGGTCAGCAGCTACATTGTAGTCTCTAGGACTGAACTCCATCTGCGCCTGCCCTAGAAACAATTAAAATGAAACCTTTTTCTTATAAACAATTAAAACGTACTGTTTTTTTTTTTTTTTTTTGGATACAGGTATACATGGAGATGGAAAATGTATGGTCACATTTTTGTCATTAGCACTTGTTCTTAGACAAGTATCATGAGTTAAGCATTCGATCTTTATTTTCTTTTGGCATATTTAATTATGACGATTTTGTATTTCAATTTCATTTTTATTGAAAAAGAACAGTGTAATATTCATATGTTTGGTAATTTAGTTTGCGATAGACTTACTATGAATTAAAGTCCATTTACTTTTTTAACTAATTTTTTTCTTCAATTATTTAATATTTTTGTAGACCAATTGACATTTGTGATTGTGACTTACAATATAAGGTGTATAATTATTAATGTTGTCTTATTCAAACGGGGCGGGGCAAGGTGGGGCAGGTACCGGGAGCCCTATCCCCAAATGTGGATTCCCCATCCCCGCCCCAAGTGAGGAATGGGGCGAGGACGGGAATCATAGTTATATTTGGGTTTGGGAAATGGGGATGGTATCCCCACCCCATACTCGCCCCATTTACATCCCTAGCTATACCATTTTTTTTTTTGTTTTTTTTTTTTTTTTTTTAAGTCCTGAAGGTTGGCCATGGCTTATTCAAGATAAAAAGGATGGCCACATAGAAGATGAGTGAAGATCATATGAACATAGAAATGATCAGAGCTGATGAGAGGGCTAGACCTGAATGGTGGAACTCTAACAAAGAAATGAAGCCTCCTATTTGCCGGCTTGCACAAAAAATAAGTTTTGGTTTGTGAATTTAATCAAAATGAGGTATCAAGAAGATCTACTTTCTGCTTCCTTAACTTGAAGTACAAGCCTCAGTGCTGCTGCCGTTGCCACCAGTAGTTGAAGGACCAGAACTCTGCACAGATTGTTGCATGCTTGAATGCGGAATAGGTCCACTTTTGGAAAAAATTGAACCAAATGATCCATTGGATGTGCTAATTGTTGAAGACATTGGGGTGTAAGTGGTCGATCGACTTGGTATGTCGAGTGGGTCGGGTTGAATCAGGCCCAAAGCAACTGATCTGGAAAGTGGATGAATGACGTCGGCTGTCGTCTACGAATGGTCGTCTGGGATTAGCTGAACCTGCAAAAGAACTTGAAACAGTAATATAATATAGAGAAACAAGAAAGGTTGGGGCTTGAAGTTAGCCTTAGGTATGCTTGGGCTGAGCAAAGCAGTTAGGTGACTGAAAGATAGGTTCCGGTGATCGGAGTTAAGATCAAGATTTTAATATCTATTTTCTTGGGAGAATCCAGAGAGCTTTTTAGTAGAGAAGCCCTCTTATTTATAGTAGTGGAAGTGACTCCAACGTTCACTGGTCATGTTATGATCGTGGGCGAGATTTGGGGGGATACTGGGAGAGATTCTCTCTTCCAGTTACCCGCCAAACCTAACTGAAGACTTGACTTGGTCATTCGAAGACCAAGTCGTGCTGCTGACACTTGTTGGATCGATCAACCCAACGGGCCTGGGTTGGGTCTTTTTGATATAAGGTTTGGGCTTTGTTACGCTTTGGGCCTATGGACCATTTCTGGCTACCACAGCTTGTCCCCCACTCTCTAAAGAAGTAACCTATTGATTTAGAGAGTGACTTGCGCTAGATGGATTACTTTATCGGTTGACCCCTCATTGAGTCGAGTAGACGTTCTTGGGCCACTATTCGACGTATCCGTACGGGGATTGACGCTACGAAAGAGGGGGTTGTCGTTCGACGGGCGTCGAGTATTTTGTCGTTCGACTTTCATCTCGAGGTACAGCAGATGGTCTTGAGATGCAGCGAATGGATCGTTTTGGTGGGAACGTTTTGGTTTCCCATGATGACGTCAGGTGCTTTTAAACCCATGCGCAGTTCTCGATAAAGGTGTTTGAAATTTAAAACTGGTAACTTCACCTGGGTTAATCAAACTGACGGGGAGTTGACACGTCAGTTATGTTGGGTTAAGTAGTTGAAAAGGCGCTGACGTTTTAACTAGGGTTATAGGGAGAGTTGGTTTTATAAGTAAACCTCTCTTCTCCCAAAAAGATCTTACCTTGTACGTTTCCGGTGGTTTCTTTCTCTGAAAGCTCTCTCCTTTTGCTGCTCTCGTTGCTTTTCTTTCTCTGCGAAGTGCCGGTGATCCATCTTCGGTAGATTCCTTCATTTTCCTCAAGGTTAGTATACATTCTACTCATTTGTGTTTTTTTTTGTATGTGAATCTTGGATTCTGATATCCATCGGTGTGTTTTTTTTTTTCTTTTTTGATGTTTCTCGATGTTTCTTGATAGCTCTTGATATTTTGATTCGCTGCCATGTTGTTTTTGAATGTATATGTTGTTTCTGCTTTGCGTGGGTGTCGTCGTGACTAGGACCGTCGTTTAGCTTTGATAGAGTACCCATTTTGTGAGTAGACTGCCTTTATGAGATTCTAGATCGATATTCATCTAAGGCTTCGTGATGTAGACTACCGGGTTTTTTTTTTATGATCTAGAAACCTTAGGTTGTGATAGTAGCGTTTTGGCTTGACTGACCTGCGCCCCCTTTTTTTTTTTTGCATGTCAGTTATTTTTTTGGAGATATGTCGGGCGACGAGCCAATTTCGATTTCGTCTCAATCGGGGTCTGATAGTGACATGGGGACTGGGTCTGAAGGTGTTGATAGTGGGGCGACGAGTGTCGATAGACGAGTCACGGTTCACGATCCGTCAGAAATCGTCAACATAAATGTCGCGGGTATTTTAGACGGGGGTGGTGTTCGTGCGATAGCAACACCGGTCGAATTTTCCCCGCGTAGGAATGATGCGGAGGCGTCTACTTCCGGTCGAGCGACAGGAGTCTTGGATGTAAATCCAGTAAGTTTAATTGCCCATAGGAATTTGGACGGCTTGCGGACGATGTATGGTATTCCCAAGTCGGTCGAACTACGTGCCCCTCTAGGTCGTGAACGAGCAGATTGGGATATACCTGGGTGGACATGTTTTTACGAATACACATTACGTCTAGGCTTCAGATTTCCAGTCCCTGAGTTGGTGCGTCGACTGCTGAAATATTTTGATCTTGCACCTGGCCAACTGATGCCAAATAGTTGGAGAATTTTGCTGAGCCTGACGGTTCTGCAAGAGACGCACAATATAAGATTTGGGTTGGGGTGTGTGTTGCATAATTACTTTCTAAAGGAGCATGTAGGCGACCGGGGTCGTTACATATTGACTCCTAGGAATTTCGCCAATAGGCTTATTATTGACACGACCTCGAACGACCGGTTTTGGAAGGACGCATACTTCTTTGCGAAGGGTCCGCCAATTGATGGCCCTTGGGGAGCATCACAATATGTGCTGAGGAGAATCTGGAACCGGAAAGGTTAGTGTCGTACGATATTTCTTTTATGAATATATCTGCTAGTATGATAGTCGTTATAACAGTAGATGAAACTCTATTGCAGAGATTACGCGCGCCGACAATGATGTGACGAGCGAGAGTGCCCCAGACATCACAAAAAAAATACTGAGCATTCCTCCTGAACAACGGAGCTGCAAAGTATTGCTTGCGGATGGTAAGCTTAGGAACAGCTGTCTGTGGCGGTGGTCGACTTTGAATAGAACGCGGCGACCGTATCCTTTAGTGAAGGACTTCGCATCCTATGTTTGGATTAGGAGGAGTCTTGAAATACTTGGCTGTAAAATGATTATCTTGCCGCCTATTACTGACACTGAACGTCGTTTCGCAGTAACTTCGATGTCGAACGCGAAGACACGCCTGCCCCAAAATGCTGATGCCATGCTGCGTCTGAAGGAGGAAATGGCAAAGAAGCGGGCATCAAAGAAGAGTCCGTCGGCCGACAAAGCAAAGGAGGGTGAGGCTGCTGAAGATGTGCATATTTACACCTCTTCCCCTGAGCGTCCTGTAGGACGGAAGAGGCAAAGAAAGGATTCGTCGGTCGACGCTGGGAAGAAGGTTGGGTCCAGATCGAAGAAGAAGGCTACCGATATCTTCGAGCCTGATTCATCGATGGTGCTGCTTTCTTCCGGCATCTCGTCGTTCGGGGATCCTGCTGGATTCCTATCCAGGTCGAACGAATTCCTCCTTGACGCTGATGAGGAGATTTTGAAGAAGCAGCAGCCTGAGGAAGTTATTGATACGGGCGTACTCTCAGCGTTCCAGGTAGTTTATTTTGACATGTCGTTTCAACTGGTACCGCCTCCTTTTATTTTTACTCATGATATTTGGTTTTTGCAGGCTTTGCAGACGCAGTTGTACCTACGTGACAGGTACAAGTCGACCAACGACAAGTGCCAAAAGCTAAAGAAGGTGAACGAAGCTCTCCGAGCAGAGAAAGCCACAGCTGTTGCTCGCCTGAAAGACCTGGAGCAGAAGGTTTCTGTTCTAGAAAATAAGTTAAAGAGCACGAAAGAAGAGAGAGATCGTTACCTTGAAGAGTCGACGACTGCGAGGGCGATGGTCGCAGAGAAGGAGGGCGTGGTCGCTGGTTTAGAGGATGAGCTCACGTCGATCGCCTCCATAGCGATATGCAAGGCCAAGGCAGAGTTGTTTAAAGAATATCTGTCAGGCCAGCATGTCAACTGGAAGCAAGAAGAGATGCAAGAGGTGATCGACGCTTGCGAAGAAATGCTTAGGCTGGAGGAGCCTTCACCTGAAGAAGAGGCAGACGCAGGGGAGAACGATCAAAAGGATGATCATATGAAGATGAGTGAAGATCATATGAACATAGAAATGATCAAAGCTGATGAGAGGGCTAGACCTGAATGGTGGAACTCTAACAAAGAAATGAAGCCTCCTATTTGCCGGCTTGCCCAAAAAATAAGTTTTGGTTTGTGAATTTAATCAAAATGAGGTATCAAGAAGATCTGCTTTCTGCTTCCTTAACTTGAAGTACAAGCCTCAGTGCTGCTGCCGTTGCCACCAGTAGTTGAAGGACCAGAACTCTGCACAGATTGTTGCATGCTTGAATGTGGAATAGGTCCACTTTTGGAAAAAATTGAACCAAATGATCCATTGGATGTGCTAATTGTTGAAGACATTGGGGTTGTGCTAATTGTTTGCATCTCTTAAATTGATTTTTTTAGAAAAGAATTGTGGGGTTTTATTAGATTCACTTTATAGAATATTTTTTGTTCTTAAATTGTATGTCCTTTTTAGTAATTTTGATAAAGGAAAAAAAATAATACTAAATAATTTATTAAAGGGGGCATAAATAGATCAGTAGGGGGTGTGCTAATAGCACCACTCTTTTTTTTATTTAATAGACAAATTATAAAATTTAAAAATATTTAAATTTATTTAAAAATAATATAAATCTATATTTTAAAAATATTTTTTGGATATTTTTTCTTTAATAATATATAAATTAAAACATTTATTTTCTTCAAATGCATATTTCAGTAATTTATTTTTCTATATCAAAATATTATTAAATTTAAAATTTATTATATTTAGTGCAATCTCATGTTTTACCAAACAAAATATAGTGTTAATTCAGTCTAGTCCAATCCAATATCATCTAATCCCAATGCCATCTTAATCCAATTCAATCTCATGAAATAGTCCAATGCAATCTCACACACAAAACAGATCCTAAGTGTATTAAGTGAGCGTATAATTGTTCAAATGCATATATATATATATATATATATAGAGAGAGAGAGAGAGAGAGTAGTTTATCAAAATTAAAATTCAAAAATCTTATGTATAATCAACATTTATCATCACAACGAAGTGATGAACATTCTTGCCTTATTGGTTAGTTCAGTTCAGCCCAGAATTAAAAAGTCATCAGACTGGTACTCATTATGGACATAAAAAATACATTTGATGATTCACAAGCTAGACATGTTGACGCAGCGGGGTATGGCGAAAATAAGAATGATCACTTTGTCGAACCCTAAGGCACACTCAGACAAACCTTGACGCAGCGACCGGTAGTTACCCAAGCATGGATCGCCATGCAAGGGCCATCATTCCCTAATCTACGTTAGAAAATGGCGCTCTCAAATCATCAAAGAGCATGTCGAATCCACGACAAATAAGTGTTCCAAAGAACGATTTTATTGATTATCAAAAAGTTACAATAATTGGAAATAATAAGACTATTTATAATAAACTAATCCTAATACGACTCGAATACGACATTCTTAAAAAGACTAAAACAAGAAAAGATCAAAACTAATCATAATCTTCTAAGATTCATGATTCCTAACTTGACTGAAAAACAAAGATCGAATCTTACCCGAAAGGTAAGTTTGATTTATTTCCAAAACCTAAATTTAATTTCTAATCAAACTAAAGTAAATAAACTTGCTAAACAAGAAATAAAGACTCAAATTAATAAAATAAGAAAACACCAAAAACCGTCCAACATCACATGTATATACTTATCAGTTATCACCCAACATGCACCTCACGAGTAATCCTTCAATAATTCAACAGTAGTTATAATCAGAGGCGGACCGTCTTAGGGGCTGACCCGGGCTAAAGCCGGGTCAGCATTAAAAAAAAGAAGTTATTTTTCTTAATTAGCATCTGTAGAGTTAAAATAGCATCTGTAGTTTCTCCTTTTTATACACTGTCACTAGCCACATCAACCATCAACATCTAAATTTCTACATCTTTCACTGGTCTCTTCCTCTCTTTCTCTCTCGGTCTCTCCCACGTCCATTCTGTTTCTAATTCTATATATCTCTCTCACCGAATTCTCTCTCTCTCTCATAAGTTTCAATTTTTTCTCCCTTCCCGGTTAATAATTATTTCCATTCCACTTCGAAATTTTCAATTACAAAATTGAATTTTTTTCTATTCAAATATTTTCTTAAAATTTAAGCTTCTTCCGATAACAAATTAGGGTTTTAAGTTTATTATTCATAATTTTAAGTTAGTGTTTTGTTATTTTTTGTATGAATTTATATTCCGACAGCAATTTATTATATCTAGTGTTAAATTATAATTTTTAAGCTATAATTTTAACCAAATTGTTTGATAATTTTCTAGTATGGTCAAAGTTCCCTTCCTGTTAATATTATATATATATATATATAATGGAATCACAAGTCGGTAACTTGATCCACGATCAGAATTTGAATGTTCACTTCAAAGGAGCTTCTGCTAGGGGTAAGAACAATGTCGCTAAAGCACCGAGGAAAGGAGCTCTTGGAAGGAGGCTTCTTGGTGATTTATCGAATTCAATTCAGCCTACACCAAAACAGTCGATAAAGAAGCAGAATTCCAGCATGCTCTCTTTCACTGAGAAAGAGACAGGATCTTCTAAACTCACATTTGATGGAAGCAAGAAGAAGACTAGTGGCCGGAAAGTACTATCTGACATATCGAATTCGTGGAACCAACAACTGAATGAGGCACCAAAGAAGAATCTGAGTACGAAAGTGAGTGTTGTTGTAGAGGAAGATCTCGATATTGCTGAGGAAGGATTTCTTCACAATCACGAACAGTGCATCAAAGCACATACAGAAGCTATGGACATTGATGAATTTCTGAAGACAGTTGGACTAAAAAATAATGACTTCCCCATGCAGCAGTCAGCATCATCTTCACAAGTGGCAATGGAAGATCTGCTGTCCGAAGATGAATTTCCATGGAAACATGAGGAATTCAGTGATCACGATTCTCCACCTCCTTGCAGATCTCCGAAATCGCCAAATCGTTTCATGATGTGGGAGGACGACATCGCCTTTATGCCATCATTCGAATCACCCAACGTAAAGTTGAAATCACCCTAATTGTGCCACAACACCGTGACGACTTGTTCCTTGGCATTTATGTTTTGCTCTGCTCTTTTAGTACATATAATATGAAACAAAAATGTTGGTCTGTTAACTTTTTGTTCAGGAATTTGGTGTTTGAACTTGTCTATCTGATGATGACAGTTCTTCTGTTTTGTATTAGTGGGATGTTTGCAACAACAACTCTGAGTTTAGTTCCTGTTAAATATCCTTGTTTTGTATTAGTGGGTTGTTTGCAACAACTCTGTGTTGAAAACTTGAAATAAAAGTCCAGTTCTGTCAAAAAAAAAAATATATTGTTTTAGCCCACCTTAATAAAAGATCCTGGGTACGCCCCTGGTTATAATCAAAGATTGAGTCAAGATGATGATAGAAAGCAACTGATGGTGATGACTAGCATTGACTAGACTTTTCTCACAAATTGGTCCCATGAAAACTCACTAAACACTTTTTTCCCTCGACATGGAAAGCTTTGGGCCTGCAGGATAAATACAGAAATATGCATCATTTATTTGTCGGCAATTGCTATATAAATACAAAAACAGATGCATGTGGGGAAATCCGAACCTAGAACTCTTTCGCCAAACCAAACTCAGATACCATGTAAGTAACCACTAGACCCAAAAACTTAAGTTGTTAGGTAAGGACCAAATAATGATATAAAATATTCTAACAATATTTAGCTTATATGAGTGATACTAACAAGGTTGAGGCTCATCAGATAATTCAATGAAGAGTGTCTAATTCCCCTGACTTGGTAATGGCTGATTCTGTCAACTTAAGAAATTAGCTCTTCACATTTACTCAGACTTCTTAATGATTTAGCTATGTATGACTTGAAAGGCAACTACTTGGGTCTACAGTATCAATTGAATTCTAAAATTTCCACCTAACCTCTGAATTGTGGACCTAGATCTAATCTTTTTCCTCATCTTTTTAAAGCATGTGATTAGTTGTTTATAAAGTGATTCTAGAAAGCAATCACATCTTAAACACACATTCCCTCAATATGGAAAACTTAAGTTTCCTCCAGAAAGGAAACTGAGGACTTCAGAATGAGTCAGGCTTAATGGAATACGAAGAATCACATCTTTATCCACCTCCAGAAATTGAGTCTTAATACGATTTACATCTTACATGTGAATGAATATGTTATTTTATTCAAGGGTTGTGGTGCACTTACATTGACAAGTACTGAGACAACATCAGGCATCGAGTGTATTAAGTGAGCATATTATTGTTCAGATGCATATATATATTTATATATATATATATATATATATATATAAATTAGTTTATCAAAATTGAAATTCAAAAATCTTATTTATAATCAACATTTATCATCACAACGAAGTGATGAACATTCTTGCCTTTTGGTTGGTTCAGTTCAGCCCGGAAAAGTCATCAGACTGGTACTCATTATGGACAGGAAAAATACATTTGATTATTCACAAGCTAGACTAATAAGTTTAAGTGTTTGTATGTAAATAATGCCTTATTTTATTCATTGACATGCAAGAGTATTTATACACATTACTTACAACCTAACAGGCTAGGAATGTAATTTACACCTGATGTATATGTAAATTGATACAAACGAATATATGCAATCCTAGTTGAACACGGTAACTAATGTGTTGCAGCTATGTGTTGTTATCGCTAATATGCCCCCGCAAGATAGAGCTTCCGGCAAGGATGCCTATCTTGGATCGATGATTGTGGAACTGTTTGCGAGAGAGGGCTTTGGTGAGAGAATCCGCTAGCTGGTCCTTCGTATTGACATGTGCAATACGGAGTTGGTGGCGAGCAACTTGATCCCGAACAAAGAAAAAATCAATAGTAACATGCTTCATGCGGCTGTGGAAGATAGGATTTGCGCAAACATATGTGGCACCGACATTGTCACAGTAAATGACGGGAGCGGTAGGCACCTGAAGCTGTAGTTCAGAGATGAGTTGGCCTATCCAGTCGAGTTCGGCAGCAGCTGAAGCTATGGCGCGGTATTCTGCTTCAGTAGATGACCTGGCAACTGTGTGTTGCTTCTTGGAGCTCCAGCTGATGGGTGTGGAGCCAAGGAACACAATATAGGCAGTAGTGGAGCGCCGATCGTCAGGATCACCCGCCCAATCAGCGTCAGAAAAGGCATGGAGGTGAAGTGGTGTGTTTCGGGAGATGAGCAGACCGTGATCAAGGGAGCCATTGAGGTACCTGAGCACACGTTTCACTGCAGTCCAGTGATTCGTGGTCGGGCGATGCATGAACTGAGAGAGTTTATTCACTGCAAATGAGATATCAGGACGAGTCAATGAGAGGTACTGAAGAGAACCGAGCACTTGCCTGTATTGAGTACTATCAGTGGGTGCACTTCCATCATTGAGCTTCAAGGATTTAGTGAGGGAGAGCGGTGTCGAAACTGACTTTGATTCAATCATGTTCGTTTTAACCAAGAGATCTCGGATGTACTGTTTTTGAGATAGAAAAAGACCACGCGAAGAGCGATGAGCTTCAACACCAAGGAAGAAAGAGAGCAGGCCTAGATCTTTCAGGGAGAACCGATGAGCCAGAGTGGCAATGAAGTCTTTGACCCGTGAGTCTGAAGAGCCAGTGATAATGATGTCGTCAACATAGACAAGGAGATATAGTGTGTGTCCATGGCCTCGGTGAATGAAGAGAGATGCATCACACTTGTAGTTAGTGAATCCTGCGGCCGCAGGATTCACTAACTCCAAGTGCCAAGAGAAAGGTACGAAGCTCAGTGTACCAAGCTCGCGGTGCTTGACGTAAACCATAGATCGCTTTCCTTAATTTGCACACATGAGTCGGTGTGGTGGTGTTTGTGAAGTCGGGCGGCTGTGCCATGTACACGTCGTCAGTAAGGGTCCCCTGCAAAAAAGCATTATTGACATCCAGTTGGCGCAGAGGCCAACCGTTAGCAATAGCAATAGCAATAGTTAGAATCAAACGAATGGTGACAGGCTTCACCACAGGACTAAATGTTACATTAAAGTCGACGTCGGGGTGCTGATGAAATCCTTTTGCCACAAGTCGGGCCTTGTGCCGAGCCACGGAACCATCAGGATGACGTTTGATCTGAAATATCCACTTACAACCCACAACATTTTGAGACGAGTGAGACGGGACCAAATCCCATGTGGCAATTTTAACCAGTGCATCATACTCTATGCTCATGGCCTGTCTCCATTCCAAGTGCTTGCGAGCCTGTGTCAGAGACGACGGTTCGGACTGTGGTGGAGTGTGAGAGGTGGTATGAAGATCAAAGATTGCTTTGGGTTTGAATATGGGCTCTTGGAACGGGTTTGGATTACTCTAGTGGGAGAGGTGGGGTCTGTTTCAGATATTGGTAAAGGCAAATCAGAGGGTGCGTCGCATGCGACATGCTGGTTGGATGTGAGTGGTGCGCTCCGGGAGGGAAGTGGTGCATTCGGTGAGGTGATGTGGTGCGATCGGTCTAGGATAGGTGTTGTGTGAGTTAGGCGGTCAAGTGCAGCTGTATGTGGTGTCAAATTTTGAGCTGGTGGGTGTGCAGGTATGTGTTGTGTGGGCGGTAGGATGGACCTTGATGTAGATGAGAGCCACGGCTGCCACTAGAGGGTGTTCCAAAATTTGCATGCTGGCGGTAGTTGTAGGTACTGTTTTGATGTTGTCCCATATTGTTTGAAGAGTTCCCATGTGGACCACGACCTCGCCTATTAGACGTTCGTTGATTAAACTATGCCGTGATTTGTGTGCCATTTTTCTTAGTCTCATCTCTGTGAAGGAATGCTTCATGATCAAGTAACTTGTCATATAATTCTTCAAAGGATATCGGGGTGTCTCTAGCCCGAATAGCTGATGCAAGAGGTATGTAGGTTGCTCCCAGACCATTCAACATGTGGATTACAATCGCGCCATCATCGACTGAATGACCAATCAATTCTAGATTGTCAATAATAGTTTTGATCCCTTGCATGTAATCCGCTACGGATTTGTCCTCCAGGCTAACATTGGTTAGTGAATCAAGGAGACCAAGCTTACGTGTATTAGATCGGTTAGCATAAGCAACCTCAAGTTTCACCCATGCTTGAGTAGAGGTGGTGGATCGGGTGACTATGGACTATGCGGCTCCCATGCAAGAGACTTGAATCGCATGGAGGAGAAGTCGATCTTGTCGGAGCCAGAGTTGATAATCTGGATTTGCTGTGGTTCGATCAGATTCTGAACTAGAGGTGTCAGAAGTGTCAGCAGTGGTTGAGATAGAAGCAAGAGGACACAGCTTGGTGTCGTCTAGGTATCCCATAAGGCCATAGCCGAAGAATAGGTTTTCAAATTGAGATCTCCATGCTGCATAGTTCCCCCCTTTGTTGAGTTTGATAGGAACCTGAGTGGAGTTAATTGCAATAAGAGAAGGCGGTTGGTTATTGTTGGTTGATCCCATGAGTGTGACTTGCGGTAGAGCAGCAGAAGATGTAGATGCAGTAACGGTTGGGCTAGAAGAAGGCATAGTGGGCAGCCGATTTAGGGTTAGGAAGGAGAAGGTAGAGAAAAAATTTTAGAAGAAGAGGTTTTTAGGGTTTTAGGATCTCAAGCTATTTTCTTAGCTGAGCTCTGATACCATAATAAGTTTAAGTGTTTGTATGTAAATAATGCCTTATTTTATTCATTGACATGCAAGAGTATTTATACACATTACTTACAACCTAACAGGCTAGGAATGTAATTTGCACCTGATGTATATGTAAATTGATACAAACGAATATATGCAATCCTAGTTGAACACGGTAACTAATGTGTTGCAGCTATGTGTTGTTATCGCTAATATAGACATGTATATACTTATCACCCAACGTGCATTTCACGAGTAATCCTTCAATAATTCAACAGTAGTTATAATCAAAGATGGAGGCAAGATGATTCATGATAGAAAAGGACCCAATTAATGGTGATGACTAGCATTAACTAGACTTTTCTCACAAATAGGTCCCATGAAAACTCCCTAAACACTTTTTTCCCTCAACATGGAAAACTTCAGTTTCCCTGCATCAATGGGTAACCTTATACAATTGTCTTATTTAATTGTTCCGTTCCTAATTGGTAACCTTATACAATTGTCGTATTTAATTGTTCCGTTCCTCTTCAGGCATGGAAACTGTGGAATACTGATAGAGCTACGGACCTGAAGGATCCACATGGAAACTGTGGAATACTGTGGAATACTGGTAACCTCATTTGGAAGCCCATTTGCCTTTGAACCCTGCTACATGTTTCATCAAAATTTCGATTGACAGAAAAAAAGTTCCTTACATTGATTAGATTACTAGAGATGTCATAATCCAGTTTTTTGCTAGATGAATAATTTCAAAAAAGTAGTTTACCTGGAAAATTCTTAATATGCATTTTCAAACAACTCTTTGCAAGATTTTAGGTCAGATCATTCACTTGACTAGAAGTCAACTATACCAGAAGTCTTCCAATTGATGATCACATTAGTTATACACCCCATATTTGAAAGGAATAAGGATCCAATCTGAACTCAATTGAGCCTTAAAGAATCATGTGACACGGTTGTTATAATTAAAGATTGTTAATATTTGTTTATTTGTTATATTCTAATTTTTATTGATTATTGATATAAGTCTTATCGTATGATTCTTACCTATGTGCTCAGATTAGTAGTGAATTTTTGTTCATTAGTTGCATAAGCTTCTTCTCCATTAGAATTCTAATAATGCTATACAATGCCAGTCAGTGCCATGTGGCCCAAGTTGAGCATCTTAGATAACAACATTTGGAAAAAATATAAAAGAAAACGTGTGGTCCACAGATTGCGACAAATCTGATAATAAAAATCTCCAATTTAGTAGTGGACCACAGACAAGTGGCACTGAAATTCTAAGAAAGTATTTGGCTGAAATACAGTTTTTGCTGATAACTGTAGGAAAAACATAGAATTTTAATACTGAAAAAAAAAAAAAAGTTTAAATGGGGTGCTTTTTATTCTTGATCACTTTTGTTGGCACTTTATTCTTTTCATCTATTATGAATTTTTCAGCGGCTGTTGATACCATAAGTCTAGCACAATCTATCAGAGATGGTCAGACATTAGTTTCCGCTTCGCAGAGCTTTGAGGTAGGCTTCTTCACCCCTGGAAACTCAAACAACAGGTACCTAGGATTATGGTACAAATTTGATCCTAGAACAGTTGTTTGGGTTGCAAATAGAAAGAATCCAATAACTGATAAGCAAGGAAGGTTGGTCATGAGCGATGATGGGAACCTTGTACTTCTCAGCAAAGATAAGAAGATTATCTTATCAAATTCATCAAGGGTGCTAGAAAATCCAGTGGCTCAGCTCCTGGATTCTGGGAACCTTGTTATTAGGGACAATATTAACATGAGCTCGGACAGATATGTGTGGCAGAGCTTTGATTACCCAACAGACACATTGTTGGCAGGCATGAAATTGGGATGGAATTTAAGAACTGGTTTTGAGCGATATCTGACATCGTGGAGTAGTGCTGATGACCCGTCTCCTGGAGACTTTAGTCTCAGACTTGACATCCGTGGGCTTCCTCAAATAGTTATTACCACAGGATCAAGAAAAGAGGCCCGGAGCGGACCATGGAATGGTCGTCAGTTTGGTGGCACCTTATACTCTGATAAAGTTTGGTGGCACAACGATATTTTTAAAGCAATGTTTGTGCATAAGCAAGATGAGTTGTATTACACATATGAGCCTTTTAACAACACAGCTAAAAGTTATGTAGTTTTGAATCAATCAGGCACAATGCATCGTCTTGCATGGAATTGGAAGACAACTGAGTGGAGCATTCTGTACTCTTGGCCATTTGATCTGTGTGACGATTATGCACAGTGTGGTGCTAATAATATTTGCAGAATTAATAAGACGCCAATTTGTGAGTGTTTGAAGGGGTTTATACCCGAAGCAGAAGATGAATGGGATGCACATGGATTATCTCAGTCTAGAAAATGCATAGAGAAATCGCAATCAGATTGCCCGAGTGGAGAAGGGTTTCTGAAGCTTTCAGCAATAAAATTGCCTGACTTCAGTTGGTCTAACAATAGCATGAATATTAAAGAATGCGAAGCAGAGTGCTTCAAGAACTGTTCATGTAGAGCTTATGCAAATTCTGATGTAAGTGGAGGCAGTGGCTGTTTGATGTGGTTTGGAGACCTGACTGATATTAGAGATTGCCCTCCAGGACTCGGTTGGGAACAGGATATCTTCTTGAGAGTTCCAGCCTCAGAATTAGGTAATTTTGTTATTTTATGTATCACTGTCTTTTCCACTTAAGGTTATTCTAGAGAACGTTAACTAACAAGTAACACAAATCAGAAAATATGTACATGGCTTAGTCGATCTAAATCTATGGAAGAATCAAGCATAGAAATCTTTTTTTCTTTGTGTTTTGCTATCTTTTCCCTTGAATTTTTTATGAGAAAGGAAAAAGAATAAAGAGATTGATAATATATTAGAAGGGTATGAAATTTCAAAATACTGATAAAGCTTTTTGATTTGTTTGTCTTGGAATCAGTACAAAATTATTCGAATAAGAAGAAAAGAATAAAGATCATTGAGGTGGTTTCAACCATTACTGGGGTTTTTATCTTGGTCCTCGTACTCTGCACAGTTTGGAAGAAAACAAAGAATAGAGGTAAAATATTCATCCAACTTTACTGAATTGTTTATTGGAAGTCATGTTGTAGAACTTAAGCATTGAGTTTCAGAGTGGATATTTAAATCATTGATCCATATATTAGGGTTGGAGAGCAGGAAAGAGGAAGAAGAAGTACCTTTAATTGATATGAGTACCATTGCTGCTGCTACTAACAATTTCTCTCAAGCTAACATGATTGGCAAGGGTGGATTTGGTCCTGTTTACAAGGTAATTCTGTTTATATGTTATCTAACAATCAAATGTAAGGTATATAGTGCCTTATAGATATTGCAAATCTTGAACTTTGAAACTTGCATTCTCTCTGTTATAATATGCAGGGAAATCTTTCGACAGGACAGGAAATTGCTGTCAAAAGGCTCTCAAACAATTCAGGACAGGGTGTTGAAGAATTCAAGAGTGAAGTAGTTTTAATTGGAAAACTTCAACACAGGAATCTTGTCAGCCTTCTTGGAAGCTGCATTCAAGGGGACGAAAGGATGCTGATCTACGAGTATATGCCCAACAAAAGCTTGGATTATTTCATTTTCGGTTGCACCTCTTGAACTTATATCCACTTAGTTATTCGTATTTTGGATACTCAAGCTTAAACATTTCTGTGATCTAAATTAAATGTTGTTTGATCTTAAGGATGAAATTGAAAATTACAGAAAAAACAGGTCTAATTGTAAGAGTTACTAAAGTTGGCAATGATGTGCAGATGATGAAAGAGGCAAATTCTTGTCATGGAGAAAGCGGTTTGACATTATTATCGGGATTGCAAGAGGACTTCTCTACCTTCATCAAGATTCAAAACTTCAAATCATTCATAGAGATCTAAAGGCAAGCAATATTTTGCTAGACAATGACTTGAATCCTAAAATTTCGGACTTTGGCTTGGCGAGAATATTCAGAGGTGATGACAAAGAAGCTAATACAAAGAGAATTGCTGGAACATAGTAAGTTTTATTACCATAATCTCAAATATTTACCAGTTGAAAGAACTTATATATTAGATACTCTAATGCAGCGGCTATATGTCTCCGGAGTATGCCACTGATGGCAAGTTTTCATTGAAGTCCGACGTTTTCAGTTTTGGTGTGCTTCTGTTAGAGATAGTAAGTGGTAAAAAGAATAGAGGTTTCCGCCACCCAGATCATCACCTTAATCTTCTTGGACATGTGAGTAGAAATAGTGGTATACTTCTTTTTATTTTGCTCATTCTTTCCATCATGGAGAATAAACAAAGCTATTTGGTGCAATGATTTCAGGCATGGGTGCTGTGGAATAATGGAAGGGCCTTGGAAGTAAAGGATGTACGCTTAGAAGACTCCTTCATTGAATCACAAGTTCTCAGATGTATTCAAGTGGGTTTATTATGTGTTCAAATGTTGCCGGAAGACAGGCCAGAAATGTCATCTGTAGTTTTCATGTTGGCGAACGAGGGACTGCTGTTGCCTCAGCCTAAACAGCCAGGTTTCTTCACAGAAAGAGGTTTCATTCCAGGTTCAACATCATCAAGTAAAGAAAAATCTCACACAGAAAACGCAATGAGCATAACTACACTGGATGGCAGGTAGAAAATCTTGATTGAAGTTTGCTTATAGCTTTCTGTTTGGACATGCTGTAATATGCAGATTTAAAGACTTCTTTGTCATCCAATAACTTTAAGAAGTTAATTATATGCATGTTTCTATAATGTATTTATTATAATTGTTGGTTTCAGAATATTATTTTTGGTTTTTTAGATATGAACTTTGAGAGTTGTTACTGTTTTGGAATTATTTTTAAGTCTTGTCCTTCATGTTGGGGCGTGACATAGAACTCAAAAAACACCGTAGGTTATTGAAGCTCATTTGCATTGGCTTTATCTCCATACTGCTGTCAATAAGGATTGAAACCCTTCTCCGGTCTCAATCTTACAATACATACCGTTCTGCAACATGTTTCAGTAAATTTCCATGGACAGAATAAAATTTCCATATATTGATTAGATCATGTCCATGAACCAGATTTTTGTAAGTTATATAATTTCCACAAAGTAGTCTAGTAGGAAAATTCTTAATATTCATGTTCAAACAATGGTTTTTGTAAGTTGTTTACAAGGAATTTGGAAGACTAACGTTTTTTGGGAAGTTACACTGATCATGCCAAACCTGATGCTTAAAGTTTTCAAATAATAGTTTTGTGACACTGGAGTCCACATATATTACTTGGCTGTGGTCTCATATTTGCAGATGACAGTACTAAACAACTAAACACAGAATTTTGATCCTGAAAAAAAGTTTAAAATAAACAAGAAGGAAACAAATAAAAGGAAGAAAAACTTGAAAGAAAAGCTAGGAGTGTTAAATGGGGTGCTTTCTATTATTCACCTTCTTGGTACTTGGATCTTTTTATCTGTCTTGAAGTTGTCAGTTGCAGCTGATATCATAAGTGTAGCACAATCTTTCAGAGATGGTGAGACATTAGTTTCCGCTTCCCAAACTTTTGAGCTAGGTTTCTTCACTCCCGGAAACTCAAGCAACAGGTACCAAGGAATATGGTACAAATATATTCCTAGTACAGTTGTCTGGGTTGCAAATAGGAAGAATAAAAACCAGTAACATCTTTGACAAATATAATAGAGTAGACTAACAAAGAAAATAGTAATTTTGGTAATTTTATACATTTTTTTTGAAAAGCCAGCTTTATTAAAGGCGAAAAGCCAAGCACAACACAAAACAACAAAGGAACAAACCAGCACCCCCCTCCTCAAAATCCTGCGACAGGGGCAAAACAAAACCCCTGTCGCTGGACTTTGACAGAGAAAACACACCAGATAAAACCCCACCACCAGACAGCAGCCTGCTAAAACCCCAAAAAAAAAAACTGAAAAAACGGCACCAAAGGCACCAACAAACCACAGAACAAGAAAACAACACCAAACAGCCAGCCACAGCCACAGAAACACAACCACCAATCAGCCACAGCCATAGAACCACAATCACCGTTCAACCAAGTCCCCCCATTCAACAAAGTCCCCAGACTTGCTCGACCCCATCTTAGCCAAACTATCCGCAAAGGAATTATAAATTCTCAAGTCAAAAGCAATCTTGATATTATCAGCTTTTAACAAGATACTACGAATGTCATAAACCGTCTTAATGTGCTCAAAGTTCCCAAAGTCGCCCTTATTCACCCAAGCCACTGCCACCTTCGAGTCACTCACCACCATGAATGAATTTACTTACCTCGAACACGTTCAAATCTGTTCTAGCCTTAGAAACTCAAGAATCAATCAAACCTATCAAATATTAAATTGGATTTGCTGTCATAACCTTATCACCACAGCAATTTAATCATCATATGCTTCATATAAATTGAACTAAACTTAGAAATCTAATTTCCAACTAATCATCACAACTGACCATCCTCTGATCTACGATTTTTAAATAATTCTCTACGGCTCCAAATATTACGAAATTTGACAATAATCTAGACATATATAAAATACTAAATTAACAATTTCAATTTAATCTATGATCGATAGCATGTCCAAAGAATTAATTATTTTCTTGTTTTTCCCAAATCTGTCCAGCAGAGACCTTATCCGACCTCTGTTCACTCCGAAATTTATATAAATATTTATACTCATGTATAAATTACAAAATTTTACATAATTAATCTAGACATATAAGGTAATCTACAGTAAAATTTTAAGATCAATACGATGTCATTAGCACATACAAAAATACAGATCTTTCATGGTTTCCTGAAACTGTCCAGCAGAATTCAAATATTAATCTCTGTCTATTCCAAAAATCATAACAATATTGATGTAGTAAAAATTACTTTCAATTTAAATTAAGTTCGTTCACTGGGATCGGTGATTCAAATAGCTAAAACTACTTAGTCTAGGGAAAAATTAAAACTAATCTAAGTGCATGAAAAGTAAATTGCATAATGCTTTGGGTTGAACAAGTGATTTGGTTTCTTGAAAATGCGTAAAAATGTAAACTTGTAAGCTAAAAATGTAAACTTTAACCTAAAGATGCAAACTTGAGCAATAAAAATGCAATCTTGCAACAAAAAAAAACTAAGTTAAACACAACAAGCAACACACAACGTATGGATATATGGGAGAAAACACTAGGGAATCGATGCAACCTTTTTAGACCACTTTATGTTCTTAATTAGTCTCATTAAACACTTCAATCCAATTTTAGGGCTTGTTTAACATTAAGAGCTAGGTTCTTACCATTGCCTCCACAAGGTCATGTGCCAAGCAATGGTCATCACCCATTAATTGTATAAACTCTAAGCCAAAACAACATGGCATGGTCATGCACATATTATCTTTCTCAATTACCAAACTCATAATTGGTATTAAGGTGGAAAGGTCTTTCACACCGAAATCCAATTTATAGATAGTTTACACTAAACACCCACATCAATTGAGTTCTCAAAATAACATGAGTAATAGGCAAACACAACATAATCAAGTAAAAGAGACTAAAATCGAATTGAATTAAGAAAATAGACTAATTAATTCACAAAGTAGTACAATACGGTTACATCAATCCCCTAGCTAAGAAATTAGTTACACATCAATGGAGAAATGAAAGAGAAAGTATAAGAGTAGAGAAAACCCATTTCCTTGAGAGCTTCCTTTTCCTTGCAAAACCTCCGAAGATGGATGGAATGGTGGTGGATAAGGAGAAAATGTGAAAAGATGATGAAAATGGTGTGGAAAGGTGGTAGCTTGGGTGATTTTTGTAAGGTTGAAGATGGTGGAATATGAAAGGTTTTCTTTTGGGTGAGTAGTTAATTTGGGATCTAGGGTTCAGAGAATGAATGGTATGTTTTCAGCTAAGAGAATATGATATATATATAGTGGGAGCCAAAAAAACTGAGTCTGAATTCGTAACTTTGCTGAGCTGGAAATGGGAGGTCGCTCCCAAGTTGGCTATGGTGGGGGCGACCACTTTGGGAGCCAACTTCACTGCCCCTGTGACAAAAAAATAAAAGTGGCTGTCAAGTTGGCCGTGGTGACGGCCAACTAGCATGGGAGCCAACTTCACTAATCTTGGAGCGCAAAAAAGGTGGCTGTCAAGTTGGCCGGCGGCCAACATCACGGCGACCTCCACTTGGAAAAAATGAGCAGCGGCTCCTCTTCACTTTGACTCGAAACATGAACCAACCAAGATACGCCCTCGGCTTCCCCATCTTGCTCAACATGCACACTTGCCTCTGAAAAACTGTAAACCTGCGAATTAACTAATTTCGAGCCATTAGACACTCGATTTTACTCGAGAATCGAACAAAAGCGACAGAAATGGGGGCCAAAATCTAGTATAGAAATGGCTCAATCAAATATTTCTACACACTTAAAAATTATAAATATTTACAGAATGATATTAGACATATATATATACCTACATATAAATTTCCATAATTTTAAGGTATTTTTGTTTCTCTTGTTTGGTGTTTCTTATCATTATGATTATTATTTCATGGAATGTGAGAGGGCTTGGTAGGGGGGAGAAGAGGAGATTGGTTAGAGGGTTGGTGCAGAGGTGGAAGCCGGAATTCCTCCTATTACAAGAGTCTATGTTAAGCATTTTTAATAGCAGCGTGATTAGATCTTTTGGGGGGAGGGTCCTGGCTCAATAGAGGGATGGGGGTTGAATCCGTAGGTGCTGTAGGGGGCATCATTTCTTTATGGAATGAGGATGCTTTCACTGTGGATGCTTGCATATCTCACAAAAATTGTATTATCTTATCTGGGACCTTGACTGCTTCGAATAAATATATTGTGATTTGTAATGTGTATGCTCCTTCCTTTGAGTCAGAGCGTAGGGAACTCTGGAATTTTATCTTGCAGTCTATGCAGACGCTTCAGGCCCCTTGGTTAGTGGGGGGTGACTTTAACGCTGTTCTTGATCCTTCTGAGAGGGTGGGTGTGGGTTGTAATTTGGGCTCGGTGAGAAGTTTCAGGAGCTTTGTATTTCAGGCGGGTGTTGTTGACATGCCTCTTCATGGGATAAGGTTCACCTGGTCCAATAACAGAGAGAGGTAAGCTTGGGCAAGGCTGGACCATTTTCTTGTTTCGCCTTCGATATTGGCGTGGTTTCCTAATTTGATTCAAAAAGGTCTTCCTAGAGGGCTTTCAGATCATAATCCGGTGATGCTTAATGATTTAAGTTTGGAGTGGGGGCCAAGTCCCTTTCGATTTCTCAATTGGTGGATTGAAGATAAAGAAATGATGAAAGAAGCAATGAAGGGGTAGTCTGGGTGCAAAGTCACAGGTTCTAAAGGTTTTGTTCTTTTTTTAAAGGCTAAAGAGTCGAAAATTTCTCTTAAAAATTGGATTAGTTCTAACAAGTGCAACTCGCAGACCTCGAAGGATATGGAAGTAAAACTGGGGGAAATTGATGCCAAGGCTGTTCTTGAGGGGTGGACGGAGACGCTTCGTAATGACAGGTTGTTGGTGTTAGAGGAGTTGTGGAAGAGGTTGAGGAGGGAAGAACAAGGGTGGAAGCAAAAATCAAGGATTAATTGGCTGTTAGAGGGAGATAGGAATACTAAGTTTTTCCACACCGTGGCGAATGGTAGAAAAGTTAGAAACCAGATTGTCAAAATGTCACTTGATGGGAGGATTGTGTCGGAGCCGTCCCTTATTAGGAAAGGAGTGTTTGAGTTCTTTAAAAGACACTTTCAGAAGGCTTCTTGGCAGAGATCAAGGATGGCAGGGTTTGGCTTTAAACAATTATCAGAGGAGGAGAGGTCTTCATTGGAAGACAAATTCAGCATAGAGGAAGTGAGGTTCGCTTTATCGGAGTGTGAGGGGAACAAGGCACCCGATCCGGACGGGTTTAGTTTGAATTTCATCAAATCTCAGTGGAATGTTATTCAAGAGGACTTTATGCATTTCATCAATGAGTTCCACTGTGATGGGATGGTTGTCAAGGAGATTAACCGATCCTTTATAGCCTTGATTCCAAAGGTGGTGAAGCCAGAAAATATGAGACACTTTAGATCGATATGTCTTGTTAGCTCATTGTATAAAATCCTTGCGAAGGTGTTGGCTAATAGGCTAAGGAGGAAGATGGATTCGGTCATAGGTGAGACCCAAATGGCTTTTGTTAAAAACCATCAAATTATGGATAGTTTTGTCATAGCGGAAGAGATTATTAATAGATGGAAGAAAGATAAGGATGGGGGTTTGTTGGTGAAGCTGGATTTTGAAAAAGCTTATGACAGTGTGGACCACGATTTTCTGGATGAGATGATGAGGTGTATGGGATTTGGCGAAAGATGGAGGGGGCGGATCAAAAATTGTATTACCTCTCCGTTGTTATCTGTGTTGGTGAATGGGAAACCTACGTCTCAGTTCAAGGTGGAGAGGGGCCTCCGACAAGGGGATCACCTATCGCCTTTCTTGTTTAACATTGTGGTGGAAGGTCTAAATGGGGCTCTTAGAAAAGCTCTTGAGCTAGACCTCATTCGTGGGGAGTGTTTTGGCGGTAATTTGGTTCAGGTGACCCATTTATAGTTTGCGGATGACACGATCTTGTTTCTCAAGCCCAAGTCGGATTATATTCTTAATGCAAAACGGATCCTCCGTTGTTTTGAGTTAGCCTCGGGGCTAAAAATGAACTTTCACAAGTCTTGTGTGGTAAGGGTGGGTATTGGCAAGGCTAGGGAGTCGGCTCAATGGGCCTCTATCTTCAAATGTAAGGAAGCTTCTCTCCCCATATGTTATCTTGGTTTCCCTTTGGATGGCAAATCGGGGTCGAAGAGTTTTTGGAATCCTATTATCGATAAAGTGGAGAAGCGGTTAGCCTCTTGGAAGAGGAAAATGCTATCTAGAGGAGGGAGGCTTGTGCTTATTAAATCATTGTTGGCAAATATTCCCACCTACTTTCTATCAGTGTTTAAAATGCTGGTAGGAGTGGCTCAGAGGCTTGAGAAGTTGCAAAGAAACTTTTTGTGGGGTGATGGTGATAATAAAATAAAGTTACATGCAGTGTGCTGGGAAGAGATTTGTAGGAGAAAGGAAAATGGGGGTCTAGGCATTGGTAGAATGATGGATAAAAACAAAGCGTTGCTAGCTAAGTGGATATGGAGATTTGGGAGAGAGGAAGAGGCTCTGTGGAGGAAGGTTATATGCTCTAACTATGGGATTCATGTTTCAGCTTTGTACTGGAAGTGGCAAGCAAACAAGAGGGAGTCGTTTTTTGTTAAATCTGTAAGGTGCTTGCTGAAATCTGGCACTGCGTCAAAGAAAATTGTCAATGAAGGCCTCAAAACAGTGGTGGGTGATGGAAAGAGAGCCAATTTGTGGTCAGATATTCGTATTGATGGCAAATAACTGAAAATGGCTTTTCCAAGGTGTTTCGTGCTTGCCTCTAATAAGTCTGGGACAATTCATGAGTATGGTAGTTGGATGGGTCTGTTGTGGAAGTGGAATGTGTTGTTCAGACGTTCTTTTTTTGACTGGGAAAAGGATCAAGAGAGGTGTTTGGGCAAATTTTTGGAGTGCATTACCATTCGCAAGAACATTGCAGATGATATTGCCTGGACTCATAATGCTTCAGGGCTGTTTTCTGTGAGCTCTTTTCGCAGAATGCTGGAGGATACGAATATTAACAGAGGTACTGCTCCAAAAGTCTTGTGGCATGGAATTTGTCCTCTGAAAATGGAAGTCTTTCTTTGGCAGCTGTGGAAAGGCAAGGTATTGGTTAGAGAGGTCCTGGTGCGTCATGGTATGAACCAGATTCAAGATGTGAGATGCAAGCTCTGCTCTGAAGATGTAGAAACAGTGGATCACCTATTTCTCAGGTGCAGCTGGTCGAATTCTCTGTGGGCAAGAGGGATGGCGTGGTGGGGTGTCGTCCTCTGTGGTAATAGGGATGTGAAAGGTTGGATTGAAGGGTAGATGGGCCTATGCCCAAATGTTAGAAAGGAGAGAGCTTGGTGTTCCTTATTATATGCTATGGTTTGGACCATTTGTGAAAAGAGGAATGCTCTAGTTTTTGAAGACAAGAAGCCATGTTTAGACCAAGCTACAGATTTGGTGAAGTTTCGGATTGTTTGGTGGTTTAAACATCTTGGTCGGGGGTCTTATGATTCTGTGGGAGATTTGATGCATAACATTGATGTTCTTTGTGTGGATCATAAGAAGAATAAGAGGAAAGACCTGGTAGACTGGATTCCTCCACCTCATGATTATCTAAAGTTTAACGTCGACGGTTCTTCTAGAGGCAAGCCTGGTCCAGCCGGCATTGGCGGTGTGTTGAGAGATTTCAATGGAAAGGTGCTCTGTCTGTTTTCTGCCTATTTGGGGATCCTTGACTCAAATGCTGCAGAAATTATGGCAATTAGGAAAGCTGTAGAGCTTTGCCACTCCAATCTAAGCCTTAGGGACCGAGACATTATGGTGGTGAGTGACTCCAAAATGGCTGTCTCGTGGGCGAATTCGAGGTCGTTTGGGAATCTTGATCATGTGAATACTATATACGACATTCGGAGTATCTTAAATGTTAATGGTGGTCTGCAGGTGGTCTTCGATTCGAGATGTTTTAATTCTTTCACGGATAGTTTAGCTTAAATGGGGTCGAATTGTAGGGGGGACTTTGTCGTTTGGGGAGATATGTGATTCCTCTCTTTTTGTTTTTCTGTCCTGGCTTGCCGTTTTGGGGGCTAGGGGCCGGGGTCTGCTGTTTGTAGCACCCATGTTTCTCCAGTGCCTTGTTGTTTTTCCCCTGTTTTTGGTTTTCTTGGGTCGTCTGGTGTCTTGTGCTGGCGGCCTGGTCCCTGTGTTTGCCCTTTTCTAGGCTGTGCCTTTTAAAAAATAAAAATAAAAATAAAAATAAAAATAAAAAAAACAAAGACCTTAGTATCTGCACCAGAGAAACATGAAATGAGTTTCAAAAACTTGATTAAGTTTCTTGATTTGTCTGTTCTAGAGTCGGTAAATAATTTGAATAAGAAGAAAAGAATAAAGATCATTGTGGTGGTTTCAACCATGGATGGGATGCTTATCTTTGGCTTTCAACCATCCGATTTAGTTGAATTGTTTATCATCACTACAAAAAAAAGTGACCTTTAGTGACATATTTCTTTGTAACAAATTTTGATTGTATCATTGTTGCCATTATTTTGTGAAAAATTTTATTTTTTTGTCATTATGTTTTGTTCAATTGAAACTTTTTAAAAATAATTGTCACAATTAGTTACAAAACTTGATAATTTGTGACAAATAATATAATTAGTCACAAAATTACATTTTTAAAAGGAAAGCTTTTATTTTATAAATATTTAGGTTTTTAAAAGGCATCAAAATCGATTAATTTTTTTTTTTTTTTTTTTTGAACAGCAAAGTATATTCAACGGCCAAAGCCGGCAAGAGAGCAAGACAACAAACAAGAAGCCAAATAAGGCAAAAAGCAGGCAAAAACAGAGCCAAAAGGCCAAACCACAGTAGGCAAAAAACAGCAGAAACAGAGGGGAGTCAAGGAACCTCCCAGATAATAAAGTCCCCCATCAAAGCAGAACCATTCTTGGCTAAACAGTCCGTGTAAGAGTTGCTGGATCTGGCGCTGTAGGAGACCCGAGTGTTGCCAAGAAGAGAGAGGCAGTTCCTAGTCTCAAAGATAGAATTAATGTTATGCAGATTTCCAATGCCTTCAGAGTTCACCCAAGACACCGCCTCAAGAGAGTCGCTAACAATATCAATTTCGGTGCCAAGAAGAGATGCAGAGTTAGCACATAACAGGGCTGCTTTGTGAATGGCTGACATCTCTACGAAGCTAGAGGAGCCAACCCCCACGGAGATGGAAAATAAACCCAGGATCTGCCCCAAATTGTTCCTCAAAACCCCCTCAATCCCTGCATTGCCAGGATTTCCCCTAGCCGAGCCGTCGACGTTAAATTTCAGGGCGTTACCAATAGAGGGCTCCCAAACTGAAGGTTTGAAAATCCTAGGAGGCTTGCACTCGGAACAGCTCTCCTTTAAGTTCAGAAGCATGGTGGAAACGGGAGTCTTGGAACCCTTCCCAAGGTGTTTAAACCACCAAGCCACACGGAATTTAACAGAATCCAAAGCTTGGGAGATGGCCATCTGCGAGCCTCTAAAAACCTGTTGATTCCGAGCCTCCCAGATTGTCTAAGAAACTGCACAAAAAAGGGAATTCCAAGCACGTTTAAATTTGGAATTAGGACACAAACCTGACCAGTTGTGGAACCAATCAAGCACAGAGATGTTTGCACAGCAAGAAACCTCCCACCAATTCATGCAAGTAGACCAGAGGATCCAAGACCAAGAGCAATGAAGAAATAAATGATCAATAGTTTCTTCCTCTTTACTACATAGAGAGCACAACTGAGAGGCAATGGGATCAAAGCCAAAAGTTTTCATGACATCCTTCACCATAATGCTGCCCCTCAAGAATTGCCATAAAAAAATTTCGATCTTTGGAGGGCAAACACCCTTCCAAACGGAAAAGAGGTCAGTAGAAGAAGATAGGGGGATGTCTTCCAAACATTTACGGAACGAATTCACAGTGAAGACGCCATCAGGTCTGTGAATCCAAGCTAACGAGTCTTGGATCGAGGAGCGGATATTAATACGATTCAGTAGGCCCAAAAAAATTCTCCACTGCTCCTTTTCCCAATCAAATAGGGGTCTTCGCAGCAGAATTTCCCAACACCAAAGTGAGTTCTGCCACCTCCCAAAATCACAAACCATCCCATGTTTCCTAGAAGCCAGAGCGTAAATTCTGGGACAAGCGCTTCTCAAAGGACAATTGTTATCAGTATCAAGGTTCCAAAAATCACTTCTCTTACCGTTACCAGCAACAACTTGCATACTTGACTTCAAGATTCTGTTAGAACAAGAATTGTCAACAAAGAGACTTGCAACAGCTTTCACAAAAGGAGAGAGGTTACCAGAGCCTTTCCAATCCCAATTCAGAGCAGAAATGTGAACCCCATACTTCACACAAATAACGCGTCTCCACAAGACCTTCTCTTCCGACCCGAATCTCCAAACCCACTTTGCTAAGAGACTACTATTTTTATCAGCCATTCTACCTATGCCAAGACCACCCAGACATTTACTTTTGCACATCGAATCCCAGTTGACCGCATGAGTTTTCCTTTTTTCGATACCATCTCCCCAAAAGAAGCCTCTTTGAAGCTTTTCAATGGTGGAGCCACCCCTTTAGGCAACTTGAAAATAGACAGGTAGTAGGTAGGAATACTAGATAGCATAGCTTTGATGAGAACCAGGCGACCACCCTTGTTCAGAAACTTCCTTCTCCACGGGGCCATTTTGTTCTTAATTCGAAGTAGCACAGGATCCCAAAAGGACTTGGAGGAAGATCTTGCCCCAAGCGGTAAGCCCAAATAAGATAGGGGAAGCTCTGAATTTCTGCAGCGAAAGATATCAGCCCAGTCCACATTTTCCGAGCCCCCTTTTCCAATTCTGACCAGGCAGGTTTTGTGGTAGTTGATTCTCAAGCCAGCAGCTAAATCGAAGCATCTTAGGAGCCTCCTCACGTTTTGAAGGTACTCAATTTTCGACTTGATGAAGAGAATGGTGTCGTCCGCAAATTGGAGATGCATAATATGGACATCTTCATTGCCAAACGAAGCACCACGGAGCATACCCAGACCGACAGCCTTTGAAATGAGACAGTTGAGACCTTCCGTGACGATGTTAAAGAGGAAAGGGGAGACGGGATCACCCTGACGGAGGCCTCTCTCCACACCAAACTCAGAGGTGGGACTCCCGTTGACCAAGACCGACATCATTGGAGTGGAAACGCAACACTTCATCCAAAATCTCCATTTTTCCCCGAACCCCATACCCCTCATCATGGAGTCCAAAAACTTGTGATCCACATTGTCGAAAGCTTTCTCGAAGTCTAATTTAATAAGCAGGCCGCCTTCCTTATCCCTCTTCCAAGAATGAACAATTTCCTCCGCCAAGAAGCTGTCCAAAATCTGTCTTTTCGAGACAAAGGCTGATTGAGACTCACTGATGATAACTCCCATCACCTTCTTCAATCTACTAGAGAGCACCTTTGCCAAGATCTTATACATGGAGTTGACCAAATTAATCGGTCTGTAGTCCGCAACCGTCTCGGGTCTGCCGTGCTTAGTGTAAGGATTCCCGTTTTGTTGATTGGCTTATTTCGTGGGCAAACCACAAGTTGGGGTTTGGTTGTAAGGGTAGTCTAAGTGATTTGTTGAAGATCAAAGACCCTTTCCAAGACCTCAAGAGGACAAGCACCAAAGGTATATATCTAGTGCTTACATTGTCTTGAAGAGATATAGTTGCACACACACACAACATGCATAACTTTTATTCTTGAATGTTGTGTTTATATTTTGTGTGCATTGTGCTTTATTGATTTATTTAATATCTCTTCTTGCATTTAATTGATTGCATCTTGTTCTATGAAATGCCATGACATGATAGGCATTATGACTCATTCAATACCCACACATGCAATTCATGTATGTTAGTCTTAAGTGTGGTGTAATTCGTTTACATTTGTGTGATCGGAAACGTCCGCGCTTGCACGATGGTGTGCTTGTCTTAGCGCGATGGTTGACCACTTGAGAAGATCTCATTCTTCTCTTGGATAAGTGGTAGCTTTAGTTTGGTTGGGTTGATTGGAGTAAGGTGTCTAGTTTCAAAAGATTGGATTTCAATGTTTTAAGTGTTTTCAAAACTGACCTTTGCATGGTCGTGTGACCATAGCTTTTTACACAAAGCTTCAAAATGAGTTTTGAAAATTTCTATACAAACTCGACACCCATACCTTTCCAACGGTATATTATTCATAATATTTCATGACCTTTTGGATTGGTTTTGAAATTTCCAAAGTGACCACTAAAACAGGGCATCACAGCTGTTATCCGAATCTGACCTTTGGTCACTCAAATGACCATAACTTTTTCTACAGTTATCCAAATCATGTTTTGTTAATTGAAGTAGAAAGTAGACTTCCATATCTTTCCAACGGTATATTATATGAAAGGTTTCGATGTCATTTGGTCATGTTTTGAGTCGCTTGAAAATCAAGCTTTGTGCTGTGACGCTTCGCCGCGGTTTGTGACAGCGGCGTTCGAGCGACAGCAAGTCAGTGCCGTGGTTCTATTGCCGCGGTTGTGCAACCGCGGCAGTCGAGCCACAGAGCAACTGCGATAGTGTGATTCAGGGGCAAAATTGTCTTTTCACTTGCCCTGTTCTTGATGTCTATAAATATCACACTTTCTCATTATCTGAACAAGTTCTTTTACTCTTAAGAACCCTAAACTTCAAAGATAGATTTTGAGAGAAAATCAAATCAAGAACTCACCTTTAACCACTCAAATCAAACCCCTTTTGCATCAAATTTCATATTGCATCTCCTATGTCTATATAGAGTGCATCCATGTATGGGTTTGCATCATCACAACTTGCTTGGTAAGATTTTGATTAATTTCATCTTATTTTAGTATTTTAAATACCAAGCCATCTCTTTTAAATTACTTGTATGTTTTAGATCATATGCTAAATACAAGAAAAGAGATTAATTGTGATGAATTGATTGAGTGTTGTTTTTGATAGATATCTAGGTTTTTATAATCTATGATTATCTATGCTATTTGACATGTCATTTAGCAATTGATATCTAGGGTTGATTTAATTTGAATATATCATCATCCTAGATAAGCATCTAAGGTTCCCTAGCCTTGTTTGTTAATTGAATATTCATACATATTCACATAGGGTTGTGCATCTTTTTTGAGAGATTGAAGTCTTGGTCTAGGGTTGCTATTACAGGCCTGCGGGTAGTAGTGGTGGGTTACAGACCGGGATTAGGCTGTAAACATCATTACAAGTAGTGACTGCGAGGATCGAGCAAATTGGAATAGGGTTGCTAATAAAGGCCCGCTGGGTAGAAGTGAGGGGTTACAGACCGGAGTGTTAGACGAGGTCTACATAGGTTGTAAACTTCATTTCAATTAGTGATTTCGAGTTCCGAGTGTGGCGCACTAAACAGCCCGTGGTTTTTCCCAGTGGTTGGGTTTCCACGTAAACATCAAGTGTCATTTATTATTTCCGCATCTTATTACACTTGTATGTATATTTGACTTGCTAGGGGTATTTTCGTAAAATTGACATGCACGCGAAAATTGGGTAATAATTAGCTAAAATCTATTCACCCCCCCCCCCCCCCTCCTAGCTTTATATATTAAACACGCCTTGAGTATTTAATTACTTACACTTAGGAATAAGAGCGATAAAGGTTTTGTTAAGATCTCTCACAATGGACCCATCCTCATGAAAACCTTTAAGAAAGCACATGAAGTCGTCCTTAATAGTGCCCCAATTGGCTTTGACAAAATTCAGGTTTAATCCGTCCGGGCCTGGAGCCTTATTACCGTCACACTCGCTCACCGCCTCCCAGACCTCTTCCTCCGTGAAGGCCTTTTCTAAAGCAGCCCTATCATTAACAGACAGCCGTTTGAGGTTCAGACCTTCCACAGAGGGACGCTACCAAGGAACATCAATGAAATGGTTCTTAAAGTGTTCAAAGATCCCTACTTTCATCTGAGAAGGATTCGAAACTCTAGAACCCCTGATGAGAATTTCTGGAATGAAGTTGATCCTTCGTCTACTGTTAGCCATACAGTGGAAAAATCTAGAATTCTTGTCACCCTCCTTCAACCACTTAACTCTAGATTTTTGACGCTAAGCTTGTCCCTCCTTGCGAACCCCTTTCCATAATTCCATCAAAATACTAATTCTCTCATTCCTCAAAGCCACCGTCCAACCCTCCAAAACAGCCCTTTTTTTCCACAGAATCCAACCGCAATTCACAACCATGTAAGGAAAAGGGATCCTTCTTAAAAAAAATCAATTAATATTTCCTTTTTTTTTTTTTAAAGTCACACCAAAAAAATGCCACAATCATGCTGTGTTTTTTTTTTTTTTTTCCCTTTTTTTAGGTTTCAAATAGTGTGTCAATTGAAGAAGTACTGAGATTATAGAGAAACTTTTCCCGGATAAAAATGTAAGCTTCTCTTGATTTTATTTTTTTAGGGTTTGTTTTCTTATACTTGTTTTTCAGAGTCGGAATCTCAAATTCAAGTTTCATATATTGAAAGAATCTTTGAATAAGGTATGATTTTTTTTTTTTTTTTTTTTTTTTTAATATAGAATTGTATATATCTATTTAGAGATGTTTTTTTAACTTTAATTTGTTTTTAATTTTTTTAAGGAACCCATTATTATTATTTCATGATATATAGTTGTTTATTCTTAGATTTCCACAGTATATGTCAATATTAGTTTATGTGTTTACTAACTTTTTATCATTTTTATGGAACAACCAATTGTTTGATGCAGCATTGAAAGAAAACTCTTAAGCTTTTCTTTCTCTTGATTTTATTTTTTTAGGGTTTGTTTTCTGATACTTGTTTTTTCAAGGTCGGAATCTCAAATTCGAGTTTCATATATTGAAAGTGTCTTCGAATAAGGTATGAATTTTTTTTTTTTTTGGTATGTTTTTGGAACAGCAAAGGCAAATTTATTGAGGGCCAAGAAAGACCAAACACAGGATAACCTGAGCACACACCACACAACGCCAAGAACAAGGGCAACAAACTACAAAGACAGAGGGAGTCCTCCACAAAACAAAGTCAAAACAAACAAGACCAGCAAAACTGGAAAGTCCCAAACAAAACAGACCTGGGAAGCAACAAAAAGACTAAAACCCACCACAGCAAAAGATACTGAGCGAACCAGACTAGACCAGACAAAACTCAGGAACCTTTGACAATATCTTTCCCTCCAGCAATTTGGTCCACCAACACATCATTAAACGCAATGAAATCGAGACCACAAGCCCCATTTCTAGTCTTCATTTGATGAGTTCTTGAAGTGGAAAAATTCTTATTTTTACGCCTAGCAACAGGTGGGCATGAGGAAACCATGGTATCACCCACCTTTCCGTTTCGAATAAAAGGTTCCAAACCTCCTAGATCAACAAAAAGATCAAATTTTAGGGATGTTTTTTTTTTTTTTTTGAAAGGCAAAATATATTAATCAAAGGCCAAGAGGCCAACCAGGCAACGAAACGGAGGGATACAACGAAAAAAAGTAAGACGCCTCAAAATTCTGCGACAGAGGCATCCCAAAAACCTCTGTCGCTGAACTTTGAAAGCAGCCGCCCACACGCAGCAAACCCAAACAAACAACACCCCACCCAAAAACCCCCTAGAACCACAAACCCCTCCATCAAAAAAGAAGTTGCGAAGACAATCCTCCACCCACAAGAAAGCTGCCGACCACCTGGGAATTACCAGCTCCATTCAAGCACATCACCCTCTCCGTCAGCGCCTTTTTTAGCCAAACCATCAGCATAAGTATTGTAATCTCTAAGGTTGAACTCCACATGAGACTGATTCAGAACACCCAGAAGGTTGCGAATGTCCATAATTTGATTCATATACTGCCAGCTTCCCACCCCATTGCTATTGATCCAAGAAACCACCTCTTTCGAATCGCTGACAAACACAATTCTTTTGTCTTTCAAATTTGGAGACGACACACAAAGGTGACAAGCTCTGACAATAGCCATAATCTCGGTAGAAATAGCATCACAACACCCCACTTTTTCTGAGAAAATACACCTGATTTTGCCTAAACTATCCCTCAACACACCCCCTATACCAGCTTGACCATTTAGCACTCGAAACGAACCGTCAACATTAAACTTCAGACAATCCGGAGCAGGCAGAATCCAAGCTTTAACATTTGTAGTTTTCACCTTTTTATTGGTAACACACCTATCGGCAATATTCAAGAGAATCACTGTAATTGGATCATTAGTTCCATTTCCTATGTTCTTAAACCACCAAGCTACCCGGAAACACACCATATCCTTACCTTGATTCAAGTCTTTCTTGGTGTCTTTGAACACTCTTTCATTCCTGGCCTCCCAAATGGTCCACACCGTTGCAAAAAGAAAGAGAAAACCAAGCCCTTTCTGCTCTCTTACTCTGGCAAAGACCCATCCACTCCTGCCACCACCACGCCACTGTCTTCTACAAACAGGCATTCACCTTCCATTCATTCATGCCATTAGTCCACAGTTTCCATGCCCAATCCCACCTGCTATAGGGATGTTTGTATGTAGAATTATATATATGTTTAGGGATGTTTTTTAACTTTAATTTGTTTTCAAATTTTTTAAGAAACTCATTATTATTATTTCATGATTTATAGTTTTTTGTTCTTAAATTTTCACAATATATGTCAATTTAGTTTATATGCATACTAACTATTTAATAAAATGATTCTTATAAAACAACCAATTTTTATATGCATACCAATTGTTTGATAAAAGAGTTCAAACACTTAATAAAATATTTGATATTTGGCTAGATAAATAGATTGACATTATGGAGGACTTTATATGAAGATGAATAGATTAACAATTCCAATAAGTTTTATACTTGGATATCAAACTTATAGAATTTATTTTATACTTGTACTAATTAGTTTTGTCAATATTGTTGCATTTTTCATCGGTTTTATTTTGGTGACTTTAATTTGTTCTAACTATTTTTTTTTTCTTCATATCTCCATGTATGTAGGTTTCTCTTGCAAAACCTAAATATTCTTTAGCCACCTGACAACAATGGATCATTGGCTTTTAATATTTCACAATCAAGACTTCGGAAGTTTCAAGTTTTTGATTATGCAGTTGGAAGTTATTATATGTGACCTAACACTTATGTTAACTTAGACTAGTCGGCTTACATGTGTTATTTAGTAATAGACTTTGAAAGATGTTGGATTACTTTTGTATCAATTTGATATTATGTTAATTTTTGGATGTTTTTTAATGGAATGATTATTTATGGAACTCAATGTCATTCAATGAGTGACATGTTTTATTTGGTTATATTTTTATATTATTTTTTTATACAATTTAAATTTATATTAAAATTTGACAATTGATTAAATTTTTATTAAGTATCTATTTTATTTTATTTTTTGAAAAGGCAAACTTTATTAGAAGCAGAGAAAGAACACGAACTGGCACTAGAGCCAAAGCACCCCACACAACAGAAAAACCAAAGAAGAACAAACCGACCAAGCAAAAACCAACAACAACACAAACAAAAAGCAACAAAACAGACAACAGAAAAACACATCAAGAAGACCAAACCAGCTGAATCAGCCCATGCAAAGCACCCTATTTGGCAAGAAAGTCCACTACAGCATTGCCTCTCCTATTGACAAAACGAACCGAAACTTTAGGTTTGAGCCTGTATAAGATCTCCCTAATCTCCAAGATAGAATCTAGGAACCTGACATGACCAACACCCTCAACACTATCTATATAGTGACTTAATAAAAAAATATTCATATTGTTAATTGTCACTAAGTTTGCATTGTAGTGACAATTATTATATGATTAACTTAATTGTCACTAAGTTTGTTTGTAGTGACATAATTTTAAGATGATTATTTGTCACTAGATTTGTGAATAGTGACACTTTTTAAACGGTTAATTGTCACTAAATACTAATCTAGTGACACAATTTTTATTTTGTCACTAATTAAGATCAAGTGATAATGTGTCACTAAAAGTTATGATTTATGACAAGTACTAAAAAACTATCACAATTACTTTTAGTAACGGGGGCAAAAGTGACAATTTGTTAGTGACACTTTTTTTTGTCACGATATTGAATTTGTGACAATTTCTTCACTTATAGTGATAAATATTTGTTGTCACTGTAGGTCAATTTTCTTGTAGTGCATGTCATATAAATTAAGCATCGAGTTTCAAGAATTTATGAAGATTGGATGTTTGAATCATTGATCAATATATTAGGGAAGGAGAGCAGGGAAGAGGAGCAGAAGTACTATTGCTACTGCTACTACTAACAATTTCTTGCAAGAAAACATGATTGGCTAGGTTGGATTTGGTCATGTTTACAAGGTAACGATGTTTATATATTATCTAAAACTCAACTGCAAGGTATATAGACTATAGTACCCTATAGATGTTGCTAATCTTGAACTTTGAAACTTGCATTCTCTCTGTTATAAAATGCAGGGAATTCTTTCTACTTGACAGGAAATTGTTGTGAAGAGGCTCTCAAAAACATCAGGACAGGGCCTTCAAGAATTCATGAACGAAGTAGTTTTAATCGGCAAACCTCAACACAGGAATCTTGTTGGGCTTCTTGGATGCTACATTCAAGGGGATGAAGGGATGCTGATCTACAAGTATATGCCCAACAAGATGTAGAAAGTTTTGTTGACCAACTACTTTTTGTTTTTGTGAGGTTGCTATGTGAGTGTTGGTTTTGTCATGAAATAGCCAAAGAGGGAGATTGTAAATGTCTCACTTTTTAATTGGCTTATTTCGTTGACAAAACCACTATGGGGTTCAATTTGTAAGGGTGGCTTAGAATAGAGGAAATCCTCATCGTGTGTCAAAGAACCTCATTGTGGGATCAAGAGCTTCAAGGAAGGTAAATTACTTGACTTAACCCTATTTTGAAGAGATGTTGCAATACCCGAAATTGCCTTAAAAAAAATAGAAATAAAAGTCTATGGAAATATTAAAGGCAATTAGAAATAAATATGAAGAGTTGACTTGTAATAAAAGATTTTATTTGTTTCCTGTTTAATGGTTTTAGGGTTATAAACTTATTGGACTCTCTCTCTCTCTCTCTCTCTATATATATATATATAATATATATATATATATACGTTATATAGACAGAGAAAAAAGAAAAAGAAAAAAAGAAACAAAGAGTAAAAGGAGAGATGGCCGTTTGCCCTAGATACAATGGAGGATCGATTTGTAAGCTTCGATAGAGAGGTTAGTGAATTATTATTTACTTGTATGATGTTAGATTTTATTCTTAATGTTATTAGGGATTCTATTAGGTCATATTTATATAAAATTCTGGTATGGCAGTAGAAACAATTCAAAGATATTATTGTTCATCAATGATTTTCGTGTTTTAACTTTTGATTATGAAAATAGATATCTTTCCAAGTGTTCAAAAATTCGTTTCACCCCAAAATGTCAAAAGGATAATTTTTGGTGGATTTTCAAAGTAAGGTCTGCAGTGCTGAAATTTCTGTATTTTATTTATATAAACTGATTTCGAAAATTATTTAGCATAGTTAGACTTTTAAAAAATTATGAAATTTTACACACTGAATCATTTATTTGTCTAGTATCTATATATTAAATTTGGTGATTTGGAGATTTGTATATATTTAGTTAAAGACTTTTGAACTATAAAGGGTCATGATGGGAATGTTTTTGACAGATTTATGTGACCCGAAAATAAATTATTTTCAAATTAGTATTTGATACTCAATTTATTTGGAATAATTACAGTAGATTTTTGTATTCATTTACAGCCATACTAATATTTATACGTAGGGATTGAGTTATCAAAAATCCGACAGTGAAGGTTGTTCGGTTTTGAATTTATGTTGTTGTAATTTTGAGATACGTTTGGAGGTAAATTTAGTGGGGTTACTTGGAGAGTTTCAAACCCTTGGTTTTTATGGTGATTATGTTATGACAATTATTCAAATTGTAATTGAATAAGTTTGAATGGTTCTTGAGATTCTAGAAATAGAGCGGATTCGTAAGGGTTCAAGGTAAGTAAACTCATCCATAACTTGCTATGTTTGCAAAAGTTTATATATTACGTATTTAAAAATGTTCGAAATATGGACTTATGTTTTGAATTGACTAATTAATGTTATAGTTTTCCAAGTGTTCATTTTGTCAAAAATTGTGATTTATAACTTCGTATGGTAATAACAGTATTTGAAACGTTTTGATATATTGTTTCTAAATGTTTAAAAGATACGATAAGTTTATTTAGTTGATATTATGATTTCGAAATTTATGTTTCCAATATGCAAGGAGAATATTTGTTTTCTACTTTGGCTCATTGATTGTAGTATCTGAATTATTTGGGTCGGGTCACCGGGCTACGGGTGATACTAATGGAATTATTTGGGCCGGGTCACCGGGCTATGGGTGACACTATTGGACTTATTTGGGCCGGGTCACCGGGCTACGGGTGACACTATGAAATATGAGCTTTATGTTTTATGCCATTTAAATTGATTTACGTACACCATTTATATTTTAAAACTATATGTTTTTATTATTTAATTCCATAAAAATTACAGTGATTTAAATCATGGCTATTAAATGATCTTTTGATTTCATATTATTTATACTGTTTTATGAAACGTTTATGATTTAAGGATATGAACGAATGTGATTTTAATTTTTGCTTCAACCGTTTTATTCATATTAAATATGTAAATTGTATTAAATGTTGTTTCAGGAATTATTAAATATTACATTGTTTTGAAATTCTTTGTTAAGTTTATGAGAAAGGTTTTGAACATAAAGGTTTTTCAAAGCTTCCTTATTTTACATGTTATGCATGAATTTACTTACCGAGTTGACGGCTCACCCCTCGTCACCACCATTTTGCAGATTGAGTTCCTGGATTTAGAATGGATGGGGTTTACATTAGCAAATGGGAGATATGTTTCACCAGAAGATTTAATTTCATGTGTACGTGTTGTAAGGAATCAATTTATTTAATATTGTAATTACAATCAGAATCTAGAAGTTTAGTGAAATTGATGGCTTCAGCTTTTAATGTTGTATTTTGTGGATAGATTATTGATGATATCAATTGTGGCTATTGTAAATTAAGGTTTTCGTAAGGTCCAAATTCTGTATCATCCCAGTCCGTTGGGTCCCGGATTTGGGGTGTTACAGATGTAGTTGCGCACACTCACATCACTTGCATGTTTTGTTGATTACATCCTTGTTTGATAATTGCCATGCCATGCTAGACACTATGATGCATTCACATGTCACTTGTCACACTTGCACTTCATGTTTGCTCTCCTTTTATGTGTTGTAATTCGTTTCCAAGATGGCTCGAAAATGTCCGCGCATGCACGATGGTGTGCTTGTTTTTGCGCGAGGACCGCCTTAGGAGAATGCCTTGGCTTCTCCTTTGTTTTTCACCTCTTTAGGTGAATCAGCAGTTTATTCGGTGGCCTGACCACCAAATGGAACCGCCAAATGGAACCACCAAATGAATATGGATCCACTGGTCCAATTCTGCGGTTACATCGGCGGCCACATATTCGACCACCGAATGATTCCATTAACATGATTGGAAATCTACGGTTTCCATCAGCGGCCTGACCACCGAATGAAATAGCCGAAGTGAAACTTGGGTTTCTATCCCAAATTCAGCGGGTTGAATTGGCGGCCATAGTTCGACCGCCGATCCATTCTAGTGGTGACGGTTCACATTCTATGGTTTCATTCGGTGGCCTGACTGCCGATTGGATCCGTCGATTGCGCGCTTTCAGGCAAATTTTTCAAAATGACGTCACTTCACTTGGATCTCATTTATATATGACTTGATAGCCTTAGCTCGTTTTTTAGAGCAAAAATTACACCTTAAGAGCACTTTTGAGCATCTTCAAAGCCAAGGTATCAAGACTCCATTTTTATTACTCAAAACACAAAAACCCACCATTCTTGCATGTTTCATATGTCATCTAGGATGTCATCTAGTTAGAACATTTTTTGCATCATCTCACATGTTCTTCTTCTACAAGATTGCTCATTTATGACTTGAATGTTGTCAAGATAGTTTCTTTATTGTGTTTTGTGATTTGCTTATGGTAGATATTGCATGTAGGACTTTGTTTGCTTATTTAGCTTTGTCATATGCATGTCATCTAGTAAAATGATATCTAGGAATGTCTAACATGTTCATCCATGCCTAGATAAGCTTTAATGTCTAACCTTGCATTTTAGCATCTTGAATATTACATATATTCACCTTAGGTTGTTTTATCTCTTCATTTTAGAGACAAGTCTTGTATTTACCATTTGGTAGTTTGCAATCTAAGAACTAGGGTCACTATTAAAGGCTTGCGGGTAGCAAAGACGGATTAGTAATCGTAGGTGTGATGTGGTCAACCTAGATTGTAATCGTATTTGCAAATAGTGGATTCGAGGTTCATGTGTGGCGCACATAACAGCCCGTGGTTTTTTCCTGTGTGGGTTTCCACGTAAAAATCGTGTGTTGTTTATTTTTCCACATTTTTACACTTGTGCTTATTTTGTGACTTGTTAGAGGTATTTTCGTAAATTGGACTAATCACGAAAATTGGGTAAAATTTGTTTATAATCTATTCAACACCCCCCCCTCTAGATTATCATAGACGTTGTTTATATTTGTTTTCAGTTACAAACATACACATAAATGCTAGAAGTACAAAATGTATTTAATGAATATTCTAGCCAAAGATTTAGAGCAAGGATATAATGATAAATCAATTAAATCCTAAATAACTCTAAAAATACATACACAAGCATTAATCCTAGATATTATCAGTCAAAGGATCAAAGCACATTTCAAGGATTATTAATCATAAAATGATTCACTCAAGTCACAAATAATCCTAGATATCAAACTAATCACAATACAACTCTCAATCATGCATGTGAAAAACCTAGAATCCTAGAAAGTAGTTCACATATGTCTCTAATTAGACTTTTGATTAGGTTTGATTGTGAAGCTATCTTTCTCAATAGGATTCACCATACATATACATACATATAGAAGAAAAAAAACCCAAGCAAATTGAAGGTAATAAAAGAATAAATCACAAAGATAAGACAACTACCTTGCAATCACGAGCTGGTTTGGTTTTCTGGTTAGAACCACTTGAAAACTCGATCAAACAGCTGCAAGACTACTTGGTAAAGGTAGAGGACTTGATTATGAACAATCTCCAACTTGAATCACTCAATTCTGACTTCGTATGAGAAAGTTATGGTGTTTGGAAGGTGAGAAAAAGTTGAGAGAAAATTCTGCTCTAAAGATTTTCTAATTTTTCTTCTTGGAAATGAATGGGAGGGAAATGGAGAGATTTAAAAGGAAGAGAGAGATGTAAAATGAAGACCAATCGAAGGCTGCCACATCAGCCCCACGTGTGGGCAGTGTGTGGCACACGTGGGCAGAGGGCAGTCCTCCACGTGTGGCACACGTGGCCTCAATGGTTGGCCGTTGGCCAATCTTGCTCCTCTCGCGCTCTGCTTGCGTTCTTCAGCCGTATTCAGGCCTCTAAACTCTAATTTTGAATCTGTCTTTGGATTACCAATCGTGACTCCCTCATATACAACGATGACTATAAAACTTTGACAAAAGGTTGAGAATTCATCTCGGAAAATGACAAGGAAGACAACTCAACGATGTAGCTACGCTAGCGTAGCTACATCGTTTGGACTCGAAACCTAATGAATGAGCAACCGAAATGACCGGAACTCAATGAGGAATCATAAAAGATCATGTTTAAGTTCAACAAAAAAATACAGAAACAAATAAACACAAAATCACACACGTATGCAATTTCCTAGACATAGTCCTTGAACATGCAAATTACAATGTTTATCAAATTAAATCTAATGCATGTGCATACATTACCAAGTGTGTGAAAGTGATATATAAATGTTATTCAACCATGTAAGGACACAAATAAATGCCATGTGTGTGTGTGCCTAGCCATGTAAGAGAAATGAGGTCTTATATACCTTTGTAGACCGATGAAGCATATTTCTCTTTGAAGTCGGCATCTTGCATGAGTTCTGGCCAAGACTTTCTTTGACATCTTGAATCTTCAACACTTAGACCACTAAACATTACAAGAGAACATTGTTTTGATATGGAATATATGCCAAAACAAACCAAAAACCTAACATACATAATTTCAGGGGAAAGATTACAGGTTGATGAGTCAAAAATCAAAGCGGTCAAACAATGGCCGCAACAAAAAACTGTCATGGATGTCAGAAGTTTTCATGGTTTGGCAGCCTTCTATAGGCGTTTCATCTCATATTTCAATAGCATAATGGCACCCATAACTGATTTTATGAAGAAAGATAAGTTCGAATGGACCCTAGAAGTTCCCATATTTATACTACCAGATTGTTCGCAACAATTCGAGCTTTATAGTGATGCATCCAAGCTAGGCATAAGCTAGCAAACTAGTGGCATTTTTCAGTGAGAAGTTAGCAAGTGCAAGGTCACGGTATAGCACCTACGACATTGAGTTCTACGTAGTGGTCCAAGTCATGTAACATTGGAGACACTACCTTTTGTGACTTGCTGTCCACCATGAGTCTCACAGTACCAGATTTTGATTTTTTTCGTGAAACACTTGCTACGGATCCTTATTTCTCAGCCATTCCAACAGCCTTGCAATCTAGAGAGAAATCTGATTTTTTGTTGTTAGATGGGATTTTGTTTCGAGGAAATCAATTGTGCATTCTCAACTACAGCTTACGACTACAAATCATTAAATAACTTCATGGGGAAGGACATGTGGGTAGAGATCGCACACTCTAATTGATCAATGCGAGCTATTTTTAGCCGACCATTCGAAGAGAAGTGGAGTGATACGTGGAGCGCTGTAGAGTTTGTCAAGTTTTGAAAAGGAAGGCAACTAACTCCGGCTTGTACTTGCCGCTACCAATATATGATCGTGCTATAAATTTCTCATTTAGCGTTCCCATTTCCTATCTTTTGTATTCGTTTCCGAGTATTTTTGTGTATTTAATAGGGTTTAAATAAGTGTTTCAGGCAAATAAGGCAGTTCAGGGGCATTGTTGTCATTTTGGACATTTCAGGGGCAAAAGTGCAATATTCGGGACATATATTGAAGATTCTGTGAATAAAGGAAAGATTAGGGGAGCTGACTGATATTTGCTAGCCAATGCACAACGCGCCTGCCACGTCACCAAGTGGGATGACGCCGTTTTGGGTGAGCTCGCGTCACGCTAACGTCATGTTGTCCTTTACCTTCAGCCAACCCGATCTGTTTGCCCGTCGACTCGGTTCAACCCACTATCCCTCCGGTCACAATGGGCCCACTTTGAGCCTCCCATGCATGGGCCCACTTACAAGCTCACTTCCAGCAAGTTCTTTCACGCCCAAAGACGTCCAAACCTGCGAAGACTTCGCGGTTTCATGCCGCTAGAACATTCCTGCTGTCCAGAGAGACTAAAGTCATGGCCAATGGCTAGTCTCTTTTATGACTCTCACAATAGGACGAGGTCGGAGAGTAGTGCAATGATGAAGTGAGGTTCGTTCCCATAGGGATCGAATGACCGATTACTGAAATTGATTAGCCTATTTGCTATTCAAACAATCATAAAAGAGGATTTCAAGTTAAACAATTTAAACTAGGTTAATCTAAGGGACTAATGCCAATGCAAAATGAAATAACACGAAATTAAACTCGAATGTGATAATAGAGAGAAATATGCTAGGACTTGACTACACCCCACCCTATATTGACCTCCATTTTAGACTCAATTGTTTACCCAAATCATGCTCATGCAATTCATAGATTCATGCACCCTAATATTAACCTACAATCTTGGTCAAGTAGAATAGGTTACACCCAAAACATACCTAAGCTTATCTCTTGATTACTCAGAATATACGAATGAGTTCATTAAGAACATTGGTACACTAAATGAATCCTATACGTTAGCCTAAGTAGGTATACTTTTCTAGACATGCATAGATGGCATTTTATCAAACACGTGGTGTGCGTCTCCGGTCAGTACATAACACACCACAAGATTCATTCAAAAGGAGATCAATCAATTGAAAGCTTTAAGCACACTAAAATACCCATACAAACCATACTTGCATAAAATGAATAAACAAAGGTCAATACATATAAAGAGTCATGGGTGGGGTTTCATCAAATCTTAGCACTAAATGTTTAGCTCATCATATTACAAATAGTAGCCATACAATAAATAAGATCAATTAAATACATGGCTACAATAAAGAAAATGAAAGAGAATAAAGTAATAGAAGGAACTATGTAGAGTGGCTCCTCCTCCTTTGCTCTTCCTCTTCCAAGCTTTTTCCTCAACTCTCTTTTACCAAAAACATGAAGTGATGGTGGTTGTGGTGAAATGGAAGCGATGGGTGTGTTTGGATGTTAGGGAGATATGAAAGTAGGTGGGTTTTGAAGGATGAAAGAAGAATGTAAGGGTGATGCCTTGGTGTATTTTTGGCAAGAGGGCTGGTACCTATCTCAGAGAAAAAGCTTCAGAATAAATAGGGGAGTTGATTAGGGTAGGGGCAAGTGAGTAATTTCCATAAAGAAAAACAAAAACTGGGCAAAAGGTGAGCTTGGTAAGCTCACCCTGAGGTCGCTGAGAAGGGTTGAAATTCTGGACCTGAGAGGTTAGCCAGCTCGGGGCGAGCTGGCTGAGGTCACCTTGGGCTCGCCTGACTAAATGATGAGCAGAGCTTGACCTGAGAGCATAGCGAGCTCGAGGCAAGCTGGTTGAGGTCGCCTTGGGCTCACCTAGGTGACAAAAATGTCATTTTGACCTTCCTTTCAGCTCATTTCCAGGCAAAAGGCCAATAAAACACTTTGACCTTGCACAACTTAATTAAAGTGTTAGAAACCCGGTTTTACCCGAGAAACGAACACAAAACGATACGGAAATTGGGCTACACTTTGTGTAGAAATGAAGCAATCAAACACCTCCAAACCTATCTTTTGGTCGTCTTTGAGCAAAACCAAAACAAACAAACAAACAAAAAGAAAACTAAAACAAAAGAAAGTAAAAACATAAAGAAATAAAATGCACGGGATAAGTTGTTTAAACCCCTAGGTGATCCCTAGTAGGACGAGTAAAGTCTTATGAGGGTTTACAGTACGACACCCATAAACGTCTTTCCTGCTGATCCAACTATAGACAGAGATGCAATAATGGGTGAATCGAATTGAGGCACATGCATGCTAAGACCCCTAAGAAAAAGCTCGGGAAATACAAGTTAAGGTGCTACAACAAGAGAGATTGCAATTCCATACTTCTTAGTGCACAAAGCTTCAAAAAGCATCGAACACAAGAGTCCCATGATAGCATTTCGCCTCGACTCTAAACCTTTCTGGAATCTCTCTCATTTTACCGCTCAGAACCTAGGCTCACTGATTGGATGATTTACATACCTATTTGAGGTCCCCATTTCCTAGATTTTGTACTCGTTGTCGAGTGTGTTTTTGTATATAATGCATTTTGTGAGCATTGTGTAGGTTATATGCTCTAAAATAAGGTGTTTAGCATAATTGAAGAGTTTTTTAGGTTAAAGGGCTGAAATTGGAAATTTTAGTGCAGAGCTTTCAACTTTCGGGGGCCATATCTCCCTCCTCCGATTGAACTACGTTTCATATAACCTATTTTCAGAAAGCCCCATGAGTCTATTTTCCAACGCTTTTTACGGATGCGATTCCGAGTTCTCTAGAGGAAGTTATGGCCATTTTCGTAACGGTGCGCGAAGCTGGAAAACTTCACCTGAGAGAGATGCGAGCCCAAGGCGAGCTCAAGCAGCTCGCCCCTCAAGGTCGCTAATCTCTCGGGTTTTCAACAGTTTTCTTCAACCAAGAGCATCCAAATCGCCCCCAGGTCGGCCCAAGCTCGCCCTTTTACCCAAAATATGTTAAAAATCAAGATTTTACCTCCTTGCCCTTAACCTAATTCATTCATCTATATAAACCTTTGATATTTTTAAACCAAAAGGGAACTCTGTTAGGTTGATAATTAGTGTTGGCATTAATTCCATATCAAAATGTGTTTTACTTGTAATGTTTAGTGGTTAGTAAATGAAGGATTTCGAAGACGAAGGACGTCTCAACCATTATTCGTTCAAGTTGCCGGCTTTTAAGAGTTTCGGACATTATCGGTCTACAAAGGTATACATGACCTCTTATCTCTTACAAGGCTAGGCACACACTCACACATATCATTCTTGTGTGTCCCTTCATGATTTTATTTCATTTACATTTCACTTTCACACACTTGGCAAAATATGCTCATGCATTCACATTTAGTTAATAAACTTTGTGTTTTGCATTTTCTAGGACTATGTCCGGAAACTAGCATATGTGTGTGTATTTGTGTTTGTATGTTTCCGTATTTTATGTTTAGGACTTGAACATGTTCTTATTCAATGCCTTATTGAGTTCCGGTCATTTCGGTTTCATTCATAAGGTTTCGAGTCCAAACGTGTTGACTATGCCACTTTACGTTCTCTTACGTTGTGTTGACTTCATCGATGATTTCCGAGATGATTTCTCAACCGTTTTTCAAAGTTGTATAGTCTTTTTCGTTTGTGAGAGAGTCACGGTTTGTAATCCGAAAACAGATTTGAATTCAGAGTTCGGACGCTCGAGATACGGGCCGACGAACCGAGGGTGCGCAGGAGAGGACAGCCCAGGCCGTGGGCCGTGGGCCGGCCGTGGTTGAGGCCGTGGGCCCCACAGCCTGGAGCACCTTCTGCTCCTGTGTGGGCCACGCGCCCCCCACGGCCTGGGGGTGACGTGGCACCACGTGATTGGTCGAAAACCTCCTTCTCTCTCCTCCTATTTCTTCCCTCTCTCTCTCATTTTGAATTTCCAAGAAGAAAAAATGAGTTTTCCCGTCAGCCCTCTCCTCTGAATTTTCAGATTTTCGAAACACCATATCTTCCTCATCCGGAGTCGGATTTGAGTGATTCAAGTTGGAGAGTGTTCGTATTTGAGTCCTCTAACATCTACAAGTGGTTTGGTAGCTGTTTGATCGTGATTTCCAGTGGTTGATCACTGAATTCCGAACCAGCTTCAAAATCCGAGGTAATGGTCTCATCTTAGGGATTTCTTGTTATTTGACCTTCCAAATGCTTGGGGTTTCTTCTTCTATATCTATGTTATTGTTTTATGAAAGCTATTTGAAAAGGTAGCTTGATTATCATTCCAATTGAAATTTAATTTATGGACTTATGTTGACTAGATTTTATGATTCTAGGTTTTACATTTGTTTGTGAGTTGTATTGTGATTAGAATGGCATCTTAGTTGTTTGATACTTAATTGAATTAATTTTGTGTTAAAATGACTTTGAGATTTGATTTGGTCCTTTGATTGAAGAAATCAAGGATTTGTGTATTTGTTTGTGATTTAGAGAATATAGGTTTTGATTGATGTAAATCTCAAAACCTTGCTCTATATTTTTGTCTAGTATATTGATTGATTTTAATCTCATATATCTAGACTTTGATTGTATATTGATAGCATCTTGAATTAGGACTTAATGAACATTTTGTGATTCAAGTGTTATGTGTGTGAATGAGACTTTGAGTATATGTGTTAGGTGTTTCACATGCTTAGGTTTCTATTCATGGATTTTTGCATCTAGACTTGATTAATTGTGTTTTCACATGTTTAGGTCTATTTGTGCCATAGAATGTATTGATCACATGTTCTATGTTGAAATGAATGTTTGCATCATTTGCATTCACATGATCACACTAGGAAGTCCTTGTAAAAGGCATGAAGTCTTGGTTAGAGTCGGGATGACTCGGATAGCCAAGCAAGAAGTCTTGCCTAGAGTCGGGATGACTCGGATAAGTAAGCAAGAAGTCATGGCTAGAGTCGGGAGGACTCGGATAGTCATGCATGGGAGGCTCCCTAGAGGCAAGAGTGCCTTGGATAGGGAGTTGGCTAACATATTGGTAGGCCTAGGCGTATGGTTAGACATAGACTCCGATAGAGCGGGGTACACGGGATGTGTATGCACTCTTGAGGAATTTCTAATCTACCATCGATGTTGGTTGAGTGTGTTGTCCAATATATGGTGGTTCCGCATCATTGAGGGATTTCATACTTTCCAATAGGGTTGGGTAGGCTTAGACTTCACTAGGTTGGGTGAGCTACAGATTGGTCACTTTGTGAATGTTCTATGTTTACTTTCCAATAATATAGTACCCAATGGTTGTAATTCAACCCGTGGATGTTTCCTCCTTGGAGGTTTTACCACGTTAAAAAATCCCTTGTGTTAATTCTTTCTATCTCTTCTCTTATATTTTAATTGTATATTTTATTGTCTTGATTCATAATATTCACTTGTGATGTATTGTGAACCAAGTCTTTGTATAGTGTGATTAGTGTATTCATTCTATAGATCAATTTGTATCTTTGATTCTTTTGTATATTGTAATATTTGTTTAGTGACATTTTGCTCACTCTTGTAACACATTGAACATCTTATGAAATACAAGCTTATTTTGTTGTTATGTTTATTTGATATTTTACCTCACATGACTTGTTGATATACTTAGACATTTCTCTTATGATTGTATCATTGTATTGTCTATGTATGTCTACCTTGGCTTATTGTGTTGTGTGTAAGGCTACCTTGAGGGACAAACGGATGTTTGTTCAAGGGTTTGAAAAAAGGTGTAAAAACCTATTCACCCCCCCCCCCCCCCCCCTCTAGGTATGCTTTAAGCAATTTAACTTCGTTTGTGTACATTCAAACTCTCTCACCAAAAAAGAACCCAAGACACCATTTTTACTCTCACCTTCCATCTTCCACAACCCATCTAGCATCCAAATCTCCTTAACATCCAAACACAAACTTCACTTCCACTTTTCCACATCCACCATCACCCCACCTTTTTGGGCAAGAGAGAGTTGAAGAAAGAGAGGAGGAGAAGAAGATCCAAAGAAGAAGAGGAAGCTCTCCATTAGTTTTCTCTACATCCTTTCTCCTTTACTCTTTTTCATAGCCATGTATTTATTTGATTTTATCTATGTTATGGCTATTCTTTGTAATATGAGCTAAATATATATTGCTAGGATTTGATGAAACCCCACCCATGACTATATATTTATATTGATTCTTGTTTATCCATTTATGTGCAACTTGTGGTTTGTATGGGTATTTTTGTATGCTTAAAGCTTTCAAGTGATTGATCTCCATTTGAATGAATTATTGTGGTGTGTTATGTACTGACCGGAGACGCACACCACATGTTCGATAAAATGCCCTCTATGCATGTCTAGAAAAGTACACCCACTTAGGCTAGCGTATAGGATTCGTTTAGTGCGCCAACAAACTTAATGAACTCAATTCGTATATTCCGGGTAATCAAGAGATAGGCTTGGGTACGTTTTGTGTGTAATCTACTTTGCTTGACCAAGATTGTAGGTTAATATTAGGGTGCATGAATCTACAAATTGCATGAGTATGTTTTGGGTGAATAATTGAGTCTAAAACGAAAGTCAATTGAGGGTGGGGTGTAGTCAAGTCCTAGCATGTTTTTCTTCGATATTACACTTGAGTTTATTTTAGTGTTATTTTATTTCTTGCATTAGCATTAGTCATTAGATTAAATTAGTTTAATTTACTTAGTTTAAATATCATTTTTCGCTTGTTTGAATAGCATCTAGGCTAATCAATTTCGGTAATCGATCACTCGATCCCTGTGGGAACGAATCTTATTCACCATTGTGCTACTCTCCGACCTCGTGCTATTGCGAGAGTCATAAAAGAGACTAGCCAATTTTTGGCACCGCTGCCGGGGATTGAGCGGATGATTGATATCGATACTAGTTAGTTTATTGCTAATTTAAACTTTTTAATTTAGTATTTATTTATTATTATTATTATTATTTTCTTTTTTCAGGATTCTATGGATTTCTTCATGCAAAACTCGAGGCCAAGCTCCTCGCCAATGAGCATGTCATCGGAAGATAAGATAATAGAGCTCTTGCAAGATGCTATAGACTCTCAACCGGAAATCACACAGAATTTCAATGACAATATGTCACCTAGCTGGCTAGACCAATCAACAGAGACGACATTTGGAAGGAACCTAAACAACTCTTACAACCAAGATTGGAGGATGCACCAAGACTTCTCAATGAGCTATGATGAGACCAATGGCTTTGAAAAACCTACCTCATCGTGCCAACCAATGTTCAAACCATTTGAAAAAGAGAAGAAAGAGTGGCTCAAGGTGTGCGAGAATGTTTTGCATAATAATAGGGTTGTGATGTCTATGCTGGAGGAGTTGAAAGAAAGGAATGCTCAGCTTCAAGAGAAAATAGAGGAAACTTCCCAAGAGAAAGAAGAAATGAGGGAAGAATTTGAGAAGAAGTTGCAGCTAATGAAGAAGGAATTTGAAAGTGAGAGTGCCTTGGAAATGGAAAAGGCAAATAAGCTTCAAGAGCTAAACAAGAAACTCGTAATTGAAGTAATGGCGCTTAGAGTTGAAAATGGCACACTAAAGAAGATGAATGGCGAAGTCTCCAAACAAAGTAAAGATTTTGAAGAAAAAATTGAGAGACTTGAAGTCAAAAAGTGTGCAACATCGAAGGAATTCGAAGACCTTGCAAGGCTATTTGAAGAATTTGAAGAAGAATGTGCAAGGACGACAAGGAGGTTGCTTATGGAAAAGGAGCAAAAAGTAAAAGCTTTGGAAAAAACGAATGAAGCACTTGGTAGGAAGGATGAAGCCCTCAAAATAGCAAAAGTCAAGGAGTGTGACTACATTGTCAATTTAGACAAGGTGGAAAAAGAGGTCAAAACGCTACAAATGAAGCAACATCAAATGCTTCATAGTCACCTACCAAGAGGGAGTTTTCTAAACCATCCTCCTACTTGCTATTTTTGCTTTCAAAAAGGGCACTTAAAAGCTCATTGTTTTAAATTCCATAAGCATGAAAAATTGAGAAAATCTAGGAATAGAAAAAAGCCGCCTAGAGTTAAGCAAATTTGGGTAAGAAAAGACTTGGTTAACCAAGTTAGGCCCGAAAGAAAAGAAAAGAAAAGGGGAAATCAACTCAACTTGTTTGGGTTGTGAAAAAGGATCAATTTCCAAACTTGGTAAAACCTCCTTTAGTTGATGACACCTCTAGCATAAGTACATAATTTAGAAAAATTATTTTTGTGCATTTTATTTTTATGCTTTATTTGTTTAGTTTATTTCTTTTGAATAATTGGTGTTCTAAACTCTTGTTGGCAATTGCATGTATTGAGTTTATGTTTATTTGCCGGAACTTTTTAAGGTGCTTAGTGCTTGTGTAGATTTTCTATTGCTTCTTGAGGAAGTATGTTGTGGTGCTTGTGCTTCAAGCAAGGTTCATTATCTCTTGGGATGAAACAAAGACAACTTGCGAGTCTTGGAGGGACAAGCAAGCCAAGAGTGCTCATAAAAAGGGCGAGGACCTTATCCTAAGGTTGCAACATTTTAGAGTTCGAAGAGCTTGAGCACCATGCCATGTCTAGCCGAGACGTTAAACCAAGCGCTTGGTGGGAGGCAGCCCACCTAGGTACATTTTCTTTTCTTAGTTTATATTTGTTTTTATTTTGTTTTTATATTTTTGTTTAGAATAAGTGTGCGGATGGTTTGAGTTGTGTTTAGTGCCTAGGAGGTTTTGTGTCTTGAGTTCTTGCCTCTCATGCTTCGTTTATTAATTGTCCATGCATCTCAATGTCATATAAAAATTGAAGACAATGTTTATATTAGGTTTGGGGGTGTGAATTCATTATTTGAGTCATTTTTCTTTTTAGTTTTTCAAATCTTTCTTTGACCTTTACAAAAGTGCCCTGTTTTGAAATTTTGAGGCCAAATGTTTCATTTAAACTGTACCGTTTGGTGAGGAAATAAATTATTTCGTCCATGTTGTGTTCTTTGATTTTTCGATACGGTTTCAACGATATAAAGAACGCAAAATTCTGGGTGGGGGTTCAAAAGTTATGAATATTTCTTCGACTAAAGGTCATGGACTATGCCCTATTTTGAAAATCTGCACGTGAACCATTTTCGACATCCGTTTTCTCACTTTTTCAATTTGAATTTTGAAATGTTTTCTAAATGAAAAGTGTGCATTTTCATGTCTATTTTCCTGTGCCAAAATTTTAGAAAGTTTTATTGATTATTTTTGAAAATATGCACTAAAGAGCGGACATAGGTCGATTTCAAAAGTCACTAGTTTTTGGAATTTTATCCTCTATGTTGAGATGGCCTTTCGCATTGTGTTTTTTGTGTTTTGTGTCATGTTAGGTACACGCCGTTACGTCGGACTCTTTTGTTTCCAACATTGGGGACAATGTGGAGTTTTGGTTTGGGGGTGCGGCCTTTCTATGACTATTTTTGCATGATTGATTTTTGCGTGTGCTTATTTTTGTGAAATTTTTTTCAAATTTTTGCATGATTGTGTGTGTTTAAAGTCTTGTTCTGTCCGTTCTCCTGTTTTGAGCCAAATTTTGGAGCATTAGCTTGCTTTAATGAGATGCTTTTGGGCTGTGCCGTTTGAGGCAATTTTTGCATGTGTTGAGCCCCTGAGTCTAGGCGAAGGTCGTGCTAGTTAAAGCTACACCACATTGCTTGCACGCACCCTACCAGACTCGAAAGTGTCTAAGTAATTGGGTATCGCGCTTAAGATGTCTAAATCATTAGTGGAGACTACCCGTGTGAGGCCAGAGCCTAAATAGCGTCCTTATGAGTGTATGCTTTTTCATTTTTTCATCTTAAACACTCTTCTTGTAGATAAATAAGCATAAATTAAAAAGGACCTCACTCCATGCTTTGGACATTAAAGAGCGCCATTTTAAGAGCATCACCGTGGTTTTGCCTTTGTTTGCTTGCTTAACTCGTACCTATAGAGATGATGTAGGCAATGTGTGTTAAGTCACTACAAATATCCTAAACACGTCTCATGCCTTGTGTGTGTGCTTAAATGTCCTATCTATGTTGACCTACACACTAAACCCCATCACTATATCCTCCAATATCATACACATCACCATATCTTACATAAACACTAGACCATCCCATTTGCTACGATTATGGCTTGTTATCATAATAAAATGAAGCTCAAGGGAAATCAAAAGGGTAAAATTAGCGTGTACTCAGGCTAGATGTGTAAGTTGTACAAAGAATAAGGCTCAAAATATATGAAAAATTAAAAGTGCTCAAAAGAAAAAGAATAGCACAAAAAGCCTTCTAAGCTCTAATGTGTAAAAGTTGCTAAAATATAAAGCAACTTAAAAATGAGCACAAGATGATTAATTGAAGAATTCATGCCTAGACGCTTTATTTGTGATGAGCGTACCAAAATAGAAGTTAAAGCATAATCGGTTGCTAGCCCATAATCCCGTACTCACCTAGCCTCTCCACCACCATCTCACCATAACATCACTTGAACTTTAAAGAAGTCCTAATTAATCTTTAGGAGGAGTTTAGCTTGTTAACGAAGGCATCAAATGGTGTTTGCTCTTGTTCTTAATGTTCAAATCCGTTCTTGTGGTCCATTTGTATTTAAACATTAGCGGTTTTTCAAAATGTGTCATATGCATGTAATTTGAAAATTCTTGTGCTTAATTTCCAACCGCATATGTTAGTTGAGTGAGCCTAGGTTCTGAGTGGTAAAATGAGAGAGATCCAGAAAGGTATAGAGTCGAGGCGAAATGCTATCATAAAACTCTTGTGTTCGATGCTTTTTGAAGCTTTGTTCACTAAGAAGTATGGAATTGCAATCTCTCTTGTTGTAGCACCTTAGCTTGCATAACCCAAGCTTTTCCTTAGGGGTCTTAGCATGTATATACCTCAATTCGGTCCGCCCCTTATTGCATCTCTGTCTATAGTTGGCTCAACATGAAAGACGTTTGTGGGTGTCGTACTGTAAACCCTCACGAGACTTCACTCGTCCCACTAGGGATCGCCTAGGGGTTTAAAAGACTTATCATGTGCATTTTATTTCTTTATGTTTTTTTACTTTCTTTTGCTTTATTTTTCTTTTTGTTTGTTTCTTTGTTTTGGTTTTGCTCGAGGACGAGCAAAAGATAGGTTTTGGGGTATTTGATTGGATGATTTACATACCTATTTGAGGTCCCCATTTCCTAGATTTTGTACTCGTTGTCGAGTGTGTTTTTGTATATAATGCATTTTGTGAGCATTGTGTAGGTTATATGCTCTAAAATAAGGTGTTGAGCATAATTGAAGAGTTTTTTAGGTTAAAGGGCTGAAATTGGAAATTTTAGTGCAGAGCTTTCAACTTTCGAGGGCCATATCTCCCTCCTCTGATTGAACTATATTTCATATAACCTATTTTCGGAAAGCCCCACGAGTCTACTTTCCAACGCTTTTTACGGATCATGATTCTGAGTTCTCTAGAGGAAGTTATGGCCATTTTCGTAACGGTACGCGAAGCTGGAAAACTTCACCCGAGAGAGATGCGAGCCCAAGGCGAGCTCAAGCAGCTCGCCCCTCAAGGTCGCTAATCTCTCGGGTTTTCAACAGTTTTCTTCAACCAAGAGCATTCAAATTGCCCCCAGGTCACCCCAAGCTCGCCCTTTTACCCAAAATATGTTAAAAATCAAGATTTTACCTCCTTGCCCTTGACCTAATTCATTCATCTATATAATCCTTTGATATTTTTAAACCAAAAGGGAACTCTCTCACCAAAAAAGAACCCAAGACACCATTTTTACTCTCACCTTCCATCTTCCACAACCCATCTAGCATCCAAATCTCCTTAACATCCAAACACAAACTTCACTTCCACTTTTCCACATCCACCATCACCCCACCTTTTTGGGCAAGAGAGAGTTGAAGAAAGAGAGGAGGAGAAGAAGATCCAAAGAAGAAGAGGAAGCTCTCCATTAGTTTTCTCTACATCCTTTCTCTTGTACTCTTTTTCATAGCCATGTATTTATTTGATTTTATCTATGTTATGGCTATTCTTTATAATATGAGCTAAATATATATTGCTAGGATTTGATGAAACCCCACCCATGACTATATATTTATATTGATTCTTGTTTATCCATTTATGTGCAACTTGTGGTTTGTATGGGTATTTTTGTATGCTTAAAGCTTTCAAGTGATTGATCTCCATTTGAATGAATTATTGTGGTGTGTTATGTACTGACCGGAGACGCACACCACGTGTTCGATAAAATGCCCTCTATGCATGTCTAGAAAAGTACACCCACTTAGGCTAGCGTATAGGATTCGTTTAGTGCGCCAACAAACTTAATGAACTCAATTCGTATATTCCGGGTAATCGAGGCTTGGGTACGTTTCGTGTGTAATCTACTTTGCTTGACCAAGATTGTAGGTTAATATTAGGGTGCATGAATCTACAAATTGCATGAGTATGTTTTGGGTGAATAATTGAGTCTAAAACGGAAGTCAATTGAGGGTGGGGTGTAGTCAAGTCCTAGCATGTTTTTCTTCGATATTACACTTGAGTTTATTTTAGTGTTATTTTATTTCTTGCATTAGCATTAGTCATTAGATTAAATTAGTTTAATTTACTTAGTTTAAATATCATTTTTCACTTGTTTGAATAGCATCTAGGCTAATCAATTTCGGTAATCGATCACTCGATCCCTGTGGGAACGAATCTTATTCACCATTGTGCTACTCTCCGACCTCGTGCTATTGCGAGAGTCATAAAAGAGACTAGCCACTCACTCAAAAAACATAAGCGGCTGGAAATTAAACACAAGAAATTTTCCAAATTACATGCATATGACAAATTTTAAAAAACCGCTAATATTTAAATGTAATTGGACCACAAGAACGAATTTGAACGTTAAGAACAAGAGCAGATCACCATTTGATACCTTCATCAACAAGCTAAAACTCCTCCTAAAGATCAATTAGGACTTCTTTAAAGTTCAAGTGATGCTATGGTGAATTGGTGGTAGAGAGGCTAGGTGGGTACGGGATTATAGGCTAGCTACCGATTATGCTTTAAACTTCTATTTGGCACGCTCTTCACAACCATAGCGTCTAGGCATGAATTGTTCAATTAATCATCTTGCTCTAATTTTTAAGTTGCTTTACATTTTGGCAACTCTTACACTTTAGAGCTTAAAAGGCTTTTGCTTTTTTTTATTTTTTTTTTTACCCATACTCTTTGCACAACTTACACATCTAGCCTAAGTACATGCTATTTTTACACTTTTGATTTTTCTTGAGTTTCATTATGATATGATAACAAGCCATAATCGTAGCAAATGGGATGGTTTAGTGTTTATGTAAGATATGGTGATGTGTATGACATGGGAGGATATAGTGATGGGGTTTAGTGTGTAGGCCAACATAGATAGGACAATTGAGCACATACACAAGGCACGGGACGTGTTTAGGATATTTGTAGTGACTTAACACACATTGCCTATGTCATCTCTATAGGTACGAGTTAAGCAAGCAAACAAAGGCAAAACCACGACGATGCTCTTAAAATATCGTTCTTTAATGCCTAAAGTAAGGAGTGAGGTCCTTTTTATTTATGCTTATTTATCTACAAGAAGAGTGTTTAAGATGAAACAATGAAATAAACTGCTCTCATAAGGACGCTATTTAGGCTCTGGCCTCACGCGGGTAGTCTCCACTAATGATCTAGACATCTTAAGCATGATACCCAATTACTAAGACACTTTCGAGTCTGGTATGGTGCATGCAAGCAATGTGGTGTAGTTTTAACTAGCACAACCTTTGCCTAGACTCAGGGGTTCAACACATGCAAAAATTGCCTCAAAAGGCATGACCCAAAAGCATCTCATTAAGCAAGCTAATGCTCCAAAATTTGGCTCAAAGTAGGAGAACGGATAGAACAAGACTTTAAAACACACAATCACGTAGAAAATAAAAAAAAAAAAAAATCACAAAAATAAGCACAAACAACACAATCATGCAAAAATGATCATAGAATGGCCGCACCTCCAAACCTAAACGAAACATTGTCCCTAATGTTTGCACATAAGCGGATTGGACAACATAAGCTTAGAAGCGGGAGGGAGGCCAAACGCAACCCTATACAAGCACGCTGCAAACTTAAAAACTAGGCACAATACAATGCCACACACTTAATCTAAGCAAAATAAAAATAACATAAGTAAAATAAAATAAAATATAAAATCCATAAAGCAGAATAAAAAAAAATAGAAGGTAAACAACAATAGTTAATAAAGTCAAAGAAGTCAAACATAAGAAAAAAAAACAGAATAAAACAAGTGCGGGAAATATCAACTATGGGCCCTGATGTGGAGGGTTGGGGTCCTAAGGTGGCATGCTCGGGTTCGGCGGTGGTTGCTGTGAACTTCTCCCTAGTCCTCTGAAAGGACACCTACTCTCCCTTTGGTATATGAATGGGATCTCGACGCCTCTACTGGCTAAACCCCTCTGGAAAGCATCCAACCTCTCATTTATGCTCAAGAACTCACGCATATAGGCATGGTGGTTGGAGCTCATCTGCTGGCCCATCGTCTGAAGGAACTAGGTGTTGGCTTCTAGTTGTTGACTCATCTTCTGCATCATCTGAGCCATGGGTGGGTCCTGAGTACCTGTGCTCGAATCTGGATCACCTCCAAGGTTCTGGTCATCAAAATCTGCGACATCTATATCATCCTCGAGGAGGTCATCTTCATTCAGGCCCATGTCATCATCATCTAGCACATTAGCCCCAATTGGCTTGACCCCCCTGCGTCTCGCAAGCTCATTGTATCTCTTCTTCCCTATGTCAGTTGTTGGAGTAATCAGGTTGTCACCTTCTCTGTTCCATTCAATGCCCGCCTCCTCATAGAAATGAGTGATAAGGCAGGGGAAAGGGAGTGACCCTTTTGACTTCGCACCCTTATGTATGTGCTGAATAATGATTTGGCCAATGTCTATTTGTAGCCTATTCCTTGCACAGAACAAGTAGTGAGCGGTGTCATAACCAAAATTTGACAGCTGATTTGAGTCCTTAAAAAAAACAACATTTATTGCTGTGCTAAATTTGGCACCATATTGAAGCATATTTTTTTACTCTATATTAAATTATAGCATTAAGACAATAAACTTTTAGCATGCCAGCTATACACCTACCATCTTAACAAAGTTCACCACAACCCTCACCTGATTGCTTAGGTATATAATGAAAATGAAGTTTTCCATATTGAGGGCAAAATAGTGTTTAGGGAGTTTTCATGGGACCAATTTGTGAGAAAAGTCTAGATAATGCTAGTCATAAGTCATAACCATTGATTGGGTCCTTTTCTATCATGAATCATATTGACTCAATCTTTGATTATAACTACTGTTGAATTATTGAAGGATTTACTCGAGAAATGCACGTTGGGTGATAAGTATATACATGTCTAGCTTGTGAATAATCAAATGTATTTTTCCAGTACAATCACAAATTACGGACTTGGATCCTCTCCTTATCTAATCTCATGACACATAAGCATTGTAATGAATATGTGGTTAAGATGTGATTACTTTCTACAATCACTTTATCAACAACTAATTACATGCTTTAAAAGGATGAGGAAAAATATTAGATGAGGAGAGGATCCAGGTCCACAATTCATAGGTTAGGTGGAAATTTTAGAATTCAATTAATACTGTAGACCCAAGTAGTTGCCTTTCAAGTCATACATAGCTAAATCATTAAGAAGTCTGAGTAAATGTGAAGAGCTAATTTCTTAAGTTGACAGAATCCGCCATTGACAAGTCAGGGGAATTAGACACTCTTCAATAGGTACGTGAATCACAAGACATTGTCTATGGTCCATACATTGAATTATGTGATGAGCCTGAACGAAGATTTTCGTAGGGAGATATGGCCCCCAAAAGTTGAATGTTATGCACGAAGATATTCAATTTCAGCCTTTTAACCTTTGAAACTCTTTAATTGAGCTGAACACCTTATTTTAGGGCATATAACCTACACAATACTCACAAAATGCATTATATAAAAATTAAAAAAAAAACACGCTCAAAAACAAGCACAAAAGTTAGGAAATGGGGATCTCAAATAGGTATATAAATCGTCCGATCAACAAGTTAGGTGGAAAATTTAGAATTCAATTAATACTGTTGACCCATGTAGTTGTCTTTCAAGACATACGTAGCTAAATCATTAAGACTATCTTATCCTAGCTTAATTGATAATGACCAGCCCTGTAGATTTTAAAAAGTCAGAATAGATGTGAGGAGCTAATTTCTTAAGTTGACAGAATCAGCCATTGCCAAGTCAGGGGGATTAGAAACTCTTCAATTAGTGAATCACAATACATTGTCCACGGTCCATACATTGAATTATCTGATGAGCCCTCAACCTTGGTAGTATCACTCATATAAGCTAAATATTGTTAGAGTGTTTTATATCATTATTTGGTCCTTACCTAACAACTTAAGTTTTGGGTTACTTACATGGTATTTGAGTTTGGTTTGGTGAAAGAGTTCTAGGTTCGGATTCCCCACATGCATCTGTTTTTGTATTTATTCATCAATTGTAGACAAATAAACGAGGCATGTTTATGTATTTATTCTGCAGGCCTATATTGCTTGGTCGCTGGTTTGAGAAGGGAATGATTGAGATATAAATTAAAGTAGCATTTTTGGAATCATTAGACTTTAACAAAGGAATGCATATTAATTTTCCAGTCAATTAATGAACCATGGTGCTAGGAATGGGTTAATGCATAACTCAGATCAAACAGTTTTTCCCTTTCTAATTGGTAATGAAGTGCAACATACGGGGGTCGCGTGTTGTAGTATTGCTAGAGTTGCTAATGAAACAAGTTTTTTTGTAGTAAACGCTACATAATGTAGTAGTGATATTGATAATCCCAAAATGCTGAAGTGATCATCAAAAAACCAAGACAAATATAAGTTCTCATAGGCTAGACTCAACATTGGATAACATATTAAGGATTAGTTCATATGATTTAGATATCAGAATAATATTAACCTCTTCTGCAGAGAAGGATCCTTGTACTTGTCTAGTAAATGTGTTAAAGAGAACGATACATCACATCAATTATGCATTCCCTTTTTTGGCTCATTATCGCCATGGGAGTAGGCTGCTACACACAATGCATTATATGATAATCCCAACATGCTGTAGTGGTCATCAAAAACCAAGACAAATATAACGGAAACGGAAACGGAAAACCATGTAAGCCAGCTGACTCAACATTGGATAACATAATGATCGAAACGGCTCAATACAGATAGTCACATTTATGAGTAATTCAATTAGAATCTTAGCAGGTAGATAAGGCTTAGCTCATATGATTTAAATATCGCAATAATAAGGAACTACACATGATGGTGATCAATTATTCTTTTATTTGTCTAATACTTATGTTTAAGAGAAAAAGACTACACATGAACTCTGCAGTCCATTTTTTGTCTCATTATCGCCATGGGAGTAGGCTGCTAGTAACAACGCATTATGTAGCTCAAGCATTTTTTTTTTTTTTTTTTTTTTTTTTATGGGGATGGTCTCTCTGGTATATCAATGGAAAAGTACTTAGCTTTTGCAGGAAACCCCTTTCTTTTTCTGTACTGCGGTAACCATTAACGAGGCTCTAACAATGAGATTGTGATTTCATTGATTGTGATTTCTGGTTCAGTGATTCCTTTCTGTGAAAAAACCAGGCTGCCTTGGCTGAGGTAATGACCCTTCACCACCCAACATTAGAGCCACAGTTGACATGTTTGGCCTATCTTCTGGTCCTTGTTGCACACATAACAGACCGACATGAATGCACCTTAATATTTCCGATGAACTAGAAGAATGATCCAATTGTTGATCAATTAGTTCCACTGCCCTTTCTTCATTCCAGAGTTTCCATGCCTGAAACAGATAAAAACCAATAAGTTACTATCCAACTATTCAACCCATACAGTAAAAAAGAGTTTGAATGAATTGGTCATCAAAACTGCCATAAGAATTCCCTTTGATTCCATTAAAACAACATTCCAAGAGGTGGCATAGAAAGATCAATCATTCTTTAGACTTACATGACCAAGAAGATTATGATTGTGGTCAGCGTGGCAAAATCCTCTGTTTCTTTTTCCACTCACCATCTCTAGTACTAAAACACCAAAGCTAAAGATGTCTAACTTTACTGAGAAGACCCCATCTATTGCATACTCCGGAGACATATATCCACTACAAAATTACATTGCAAAGAGAGAATGGGTTAACCGTTAATATAATATAATGAAACAAATGCAAGTGTACTTACTATGTTCCAACAACTCTTTTCATTTCTCCCTTAGTTTGATCTCCTCTGAATGTCTTAGCTAGACCAAAGTCTGAAATTTTTGGGTTCATTTCATTATCTAATAAAACATTACTGGTTTTCAGATCTCTATGTATAATCCTTAGTCTCGAGTCTTGATGAAGGTAAAGAAGCCCTCCAGCAATTCCTCCAATAATTTGGATGCGCTTGCTCCAATCCAGTAATTCTCTTCTTGTTTTATCTAAAAGGTTTTTTCATTCAAGTTAGTCCTAACCTAAATTCTAAAGAGGGATTATAAATATAATAACTATATGATTATGACCAAAATTAAAGAGTCAGTTCTGAGAAGATCATCAAACCAAAAATGAAGTAATCCAAGCTTTTGTTGGGCATGTATTCATATATTAACATTCTTTCATCTCTCTGAGTGGAACATCCCAATAGCCTTACAAGGTTTCGATGCTGAAGTTTTGCAATTAAAATGACCTCATTCTTGAACTCATCAATTCCTTGTCCAGAACATTTTGAAAGCCTTTTAATAGCAATTTCTTGTCCCCCCATCAACGTACCCTATAAAATCATGTCATTCAATTATTTATAATGGTAAACATTGTTTCAAATGGAAAATTAATACACCTTAATAACCTATTGTTGTGTTTCCTTGTAAACAGGTCCAAAACCACCTTCTCCCAACTTATTTTTGTCTGCAAAGTTGTCGGTGGCTTTAACTATGGTGTTCAAATCATATATCAGTAATTCCATATCATCGCTTTTGCTTTCTTCATTGTTGACATTTATATCTCGACTGCTATCCGTCTTTCCTGAAATTGAATTATTTTAATACAGAAATCAGTATGCGATCCTAGTACTTGAAACAAATGCCTTTCCATTATTATGCATTAGTATATGGTATCAATCCTTTTCTGAAAACAGTAGAGCCTAAGTTACAGTTAATGAAATTAACAATGAGTTGGAATGAGCTATAATTTACCTTGAATCCTAAGTTTCCTTTTACACATGATAAAGATGATCCAGCCAAGCACAAGCACTCCCATAGCAGAAACTACACATGTCACTATGATTATTACCCGTTTCTTCTCAGTACCTAATTCTGAAGCAGCCACCCGTACATAGAGATCTTGCCCATTCGTTGCAAGATTTCTTATGTCAAGCAAGTCACTAAACCAGAGCAAACAGCCGGTTCCTCCTTCTCTGACATCTGAATTTGCAAATGCAGTACAAGTGCAATTGCTGAGACACAATTTCTCACATTCTGCAAGGCTAATGTTGTTATCAACCCAGGAATGACTCGTGTTTGGCAATTTTACTTCTCTGTGTTTTAGAAATCCATTGCTGTGATTACAATGCAATGGAGCCCTTCGAACACACCCTTCAGTCCAATCTGGGATTTTCCCTTCTCCTGGTGATTTAGGTGTGAATCCTTTCAAGCATTCGCATACATCAGGAGACTTATTGATGTTGCAACTAGCATATGAACCACACACATCATAAATTTCACAACGATCAAGCGGGGTTGTAGGGAATCTTCTCCAAGTTTGAGTACTATCTTTCCATTCTAAACGCAGCACATCACCTGATGAGCTCAACACCACTTTTGAAGGGACTGATCTGTCTTGGATGTCAAACGTGTAAAATACATCTGTCTCATTTGACACGAACTCATATGTGTATACTGGATTTGTTTTCAGATAAGGAGTCCCAGTCCAACGAAGGCCATTCCAGGAACCTGACCTATACTGTACTTTAGATCCCATTCCAACAAACAGTTGTGGAGATCCATGATAATCTATGCTCCATATGAAGTCTCCTGGAGCAGGGTCATCTATGCTCTTCCAGGATGATAACAACCACTCCATACCAGTAACCAAGTTTTTTCCAATCTTCATGCCCGGTAATAAGGTATTACCAGGATAATCAAAGCTCTGCCACAAAATGTTATCTGGGTTCTTATCATTTCCATCTTTCACAACCAAATTCCCTGATTCTAAGAGCACTGCAACTGGATTCTGAAGACTTTTTGAGGCATTGGATTTGGATGACCAAACAATGTTATTTGTACTGTTCATCCTGAGGACAAGACTTCCTTGAGCATTGATACTTAGAAATCCTGAGAAATCAGAAATTGAATTATTTCTGTTGGCTACCCATGCAACTGATGTTGTCTCCTCAACTGCCTTCTCACCATCTTTCTTGTACCAAATTCCCAGGTATCGACCACTTGATTTACCAGGACTGAAAAATCCCAGTTCAAAGACATTGCTTGCTGAAACTAGTTTCTCGCCATCTTTAATGGATTGGCCAAGTGTAATGGTGTCCAGTGACAGTGTAGTGGTGATTGTTATGTAAGACAATAGGAAAAAGTAGATAATTAGCATTGTGAAGCCAGCCATATATGGACTCTCAAAAGCAGGCAATTACAGTCTATCTCTTATGTTTTGTTGGCAAAGTCCACCTAGCATATATTATGCAACTTGGAATTAACGTCTTACTATCATCCCCAAAATGAAATGCAATATGCTGCACAATTGACTTGACTGATCATGATGATCAAGTAAGGCATTGAATTGTTCTACCTTTTACATCAGTCTTCGTCATGAGTAAGACCTTCGAATGGTAGAGGCCGCTGTTTATAAGGAATTTTGAAGACCGCTGCTAAAAGTCTTCTAATCGTTTGTCTGTGGACCACAGACAAGTGACACTGAAGTTCGCCGAAATTAATTGGTTGTGGTCATTTTTGCTGATGACAGTAGACAGATAGCTGTCCAACCTTTTGATTGAGTTGTCCTGGCAAAGCTCTGAGTAAAACCTGATTGGTTCAGAAACAACGTTGACATTAGTTGTGGAAATCCATGAGGATCTTCTAAGCTTTTCCAGGATGATATGTTCTTATCCAAACCAATGACAAAGTTCCTTCCAAGCTTCATTCCTGGTAATAAGGTGGCAGTAGGATGATCAAAACTCTGCCACAAATAATTTTCTGGGTCATCACAAAATTTCGTGACTCCAAGAGCTGAACTAGTTCTTGATGTATTGGATGACCAATAATGATCAATGAGTGAAGTTTCTCTGTTGGCTACCCATGCAACTGTCTTAGCAAAAACTACTTTGTACCGTATTCCTAGATAACTTCTGGTTGAGTTACCTGGGTTGAAAAATCCCAGTTCAAAGGTTCCTCAAGCTGAAACTAGAGTGTCACTTAGTGCAATAGTATCTAGTACAGCAGATACTATTGAGTTCTAATTCTCTTAATCCTGAATTGCTTCTCTTATACAAAAATTAGTGTTTCAAAATCTTGTATAAAAGGGGAAAAAAGAATTATATTCTTCATCTTTCAATTAATCTACCTAATAATATTATATTTAAATGTATACATAAAGATTACAACTTGTTTGAAGATTTTAATTTCCACTTTTCCTGCCAGGTATAAGTGTAGAAGCTGAAATGCAAAATGTTTTTGATATTCAAGAATCAAGTGATGAGGAAAACATTACAATGCATCGTCCAATAATATGGTTACGACAAGGTATATATGCTCTCTTTATTATTTTGTTAAAACCCCCCAATTGATCACTTTGATCAAAATTGAAAAATAATCCTACATAAATTACTTAATAGGTGATGCAGCGGAAATTTCAACGCAAAACAACAATCGATAAAAGAAACGGTAACCGATTTGGATCCGTTGATTCGTGCACGAATACCGGAAACAAACCCTACTATTAATCTGTTGATCCTCGCAGGGATACCAGAATAATAGGCTTCAAATTCGTTGATCCACTCAGGATACCGAAATTGGATAAAAAGAGATACTCTCTCTACAATTTTATTAATCATCAAAAAACCGTCTTTCAAACCCTAATACAATCTACTTAAATAGAATTGTAATACTTGACTAACAAGAAAATCTTAAATAAACGGGAAAGAATCCTAAACGAAAAAGATATCAAATCTCTTAAAAATCAAAAGAATCCTAAAACATTAAAATCCTATCTAAAAAGGAAATTGGATTTGATTTAATAAAATCAAATCATAAAATATTTATCTACCTAATTAAATATAAAATAAAAAGAAACATAATAATAGATATTAATTACAATACTATTTTTAAAATAAAAAGTCTGCAAGAAAATCTCCAATAATATCTCCTGCATCATTCTCTCCAGTGTGGAGAAAATTCGTTCTCGAATTTTGACAGCTTTGAGAAACAAATAAGTTGGAGAAACCATTGAATGATGAAACACGGCAACATCGTAGAAATAATCCTCAAAAATTGAGTTGCTCTCATACTGCTCATTCTGGAACAAATCTTCATCGAAAATCGGTGGCTTATCGAAAGCAACAATAACAAGTTCCGTCACATATTCCTCATCGAAAATTGGCGGCTTATCGAAGTCAACGATAACCGGGTCTGACACATAATCTTCATTGAAAAACAATGAATGGTAGGAGGAAATTTTATTTTGGGGATTCATGGATTTTTTTTTTTTTTTTTTTTTTTTTTTTTTGGATACAGGGAGTGGTCCGTGGACGATGAGCCTAGCACAGAGGCAGACTCGGTGGCTCTGATACCAACTGATGCAGCGGAAATTTCAACGCAAAACAACAATCAATAAAAGAAAGGGTAACCGATTTGGATCCGTTGATTCGCGCACGAATACCGGAAACAAACCCTACTATTAATCTGTTGATCCTCGCAGGGATACCAGAATAATAGGCTTCAAATTCGTTGATCCACTCAGGATACCGAAATTGGATAAAAAGAGATACTCTCTCTACAATTTTATTAATCATCAAAAAACCGTCTTTCAAACCCTAATATAATCTACTTAAATAGAATTGTAAAACTTGACTAACAAGAAAATCTTAAATAAACGAGAAAGAATCCAAAATGAAAAAGATATCAAATCTCTTAAAAATCAAAAGAATCCTAAAACATTAAAAACCTATCTAAAAAGGAAATTGGATTTGATTTAATAAAATCAAATCATAAAATATTTATCTACCTAATTAAATATAAAATAAAAAGAAACATAATAATAGATATTAATTACAATACTATTTTTAAAATAAAAAGTCTGCAAGAAAATCTCCAATAATATCTCCTACATCATTAGGTTCTTTAAAACCTCGAGTTTTTATATACATTTTCACACATTCATTCCTACTTTTTATAAAATATGTTTTATTTTGATGCAGCAATCGAACTTTTCCGACTACTTGTTTGGAACTTGTTAAGTTGTTTTGGTATGTTTCATCTCGATTCCCGAAGAAAATTCTATTAGCATTAATTAATTCGTGCAAGTCATGCTAATCTTTTTCTTACTAGTGTAATAGTACAATCACAATTCATGGACTTAATTGGATCCTCTCCTTATCTAATCTTTTTCCTCACCTCATCTAACTCATGATACATAAACATTGCAATAAATGTGTAGTTAAGAAGTGATTACTTTCTACAATCACTTTATCAACAACTAATCACATGCTTTAAAAGGATGAGGAAAAATATTAGATGATGAGAGGATCTAGGTCCACAATTCATAGGTTAGGTGGAAATTTTAGAATTCAATTAATACTGTAGACCCAAGTAGTTGCCTTTCAATTAAGAAGTCTGAGTAAATGTGAAGAGCTAATTTCTTAAGTTGACAGAATCAGCCGTTGACAGAATCAGCCATTGACAATTCAGGGGAATTAGACACTCTTCAATTAGTGAATCACAAGACATGGTCTATGGTAATATCACCATTTGTGCAAGTTCCCTGAATGTAAACATGAAGATTAAATAGCATGAGGCCACCATCAGCTAACTTGCAGGTTTCCAAAATGACCTGTTAGTACCCCACATACAAATCACTGTCTTCATCAAGGAGACAACCAAACTAGGGATCATTACAAGTAAGGTACGGTTCTAGAAATTTTTAAAACCCTGGAATCTAAGCCCAAACACATGATCCAAGATTCAGTTAGGTAGACCCAAGCCCAAGCCCAAGCCCAATTAGACTCACACCTTGATATCAGATAAGTTTGATTTTTTTTAGAAAAAAAAATAACATGTGTCAGGTTGGCGTTGAAAGGTGGCAAGTTTGCAAGTGAGAGGTGTTGTGTGCTGGTGTGAGTAGTGGGCCAGTGTCACTAATAATAATAATATAGAATTAAAAAATAAATAAATAAATAAATAAGTGATATGAGAGACAGGAGATGAGATTTCAGTCGGATTTTAGAAACCTTACCAGACAAAAAAAGTGAGAAAAACAGAGAGGCGAGAGCTGAGAAAGGAAAAGAAAAGTAAAGAAGGAAATGAAGAAAAGAGAGTTGAGGACTTCGGCCAAAGGGAAAAGGGAGACTAGAGTCTCTGGATCAAAAACAGGAAGAGAGAAAAGAAGAAAAAGAAGGAAAAGAAAAGAAAATAAAACAAAAGGGCATGAGATCTGTGTGTGTGCGTGAGAGAAATATAGAGAGAGATAAAATATGAGATTGTGAAAGAAGATAGGTGAAGCAGAAGAGATATATTTGGCGGATTCAGAGAGTGATGGGCTCAGACGAAAACCCAGTTCCCAGACCAGATTTCAGCAACGGAGTTCAGTAAGTGGATTAATACTATTTTATAAATTCAGTTATGTTTAATTACATAGAGGAAATTGAGTAATTAGTTTACAATTTCAATTATTAAGCTGAGATTAAAGTTGCTATTATAGAAAATCCAGATTTTTGATGAAGTTGAGTATCTTGATAGAAGATAGAAAGAAAAGAATATGTGAGAAAAGAATGAAGAAAGAGGGACAGATCAGGTGAGAGAGATAGAGACAGTGAGAAGAAGAAGATGAAATATGGTTCAGCTGTAGAGATATATATGTACAACATATTGGATACAGATAAGTGATTAGTTAATTTGTCATATTTGAAATACAATAGTTATTAGATTTCCCATTTGAATCCTCAATTGAATTTTATGCATTTTAGAATAGATATAGAAGGAGGAGATGGAGTACAATGAGAGTCCTGTTCTAATTTATAATTAAGTTATGTGCTTTTTAATTAATTATTAGAGTTGATTATTTAGAATTGCTTAAAAACAAATGATTCATTCATTTGTTCAAGTTAACAGATTTACAGGTTTTTGGACATGATATTAGAAAAAGAAGCTGCTATTAGAATTCATAATAGATTTATAGAAGAATCTACATGGTTTAATATTAAGAAGTAACAGATAAATAGATAATAAAGATTTTCTTTTTAAAAAATGAGACATGAAAAGAACAAGTCAGTATTTCAAGACAGATTTCCATATTTTTAACATCTCTGTTATTTATGAGAACTTTCAGTATAGAAAGGAATATTGAATTATGTTTTTTAAAAAAGAAAGTATTTACAAGAGTTATATATGTAAAAGTATAGTTTACAGTTGTCAAAAGTTATTCAGAATTTTAGTTACCAGATATGTACCCATCCCCAGCAGTATCATATTAATATTATTGGCCTTTGGAGCTACTCTGCACGTGTATGTGGCTTTTGTGGCTTCTCTACACATGTATGTGAGATCATTACTTTGCATGTGCGGTGATATCGCCATGTATGTGAGATTACTCTGCATGTTCAATCAGATATTGATGTGTATGTGAGATTATATATATATTGCTTTGCGCGTTTGATCAGCGTGTATGTGAGATTAATAGCTCTGCACGGGTGAATAGATATCACCGTGTATGTGAGATATGTAATTCCCCCTACTCTGCATGTGCATTGAGATGCTTTACCAAGTACGTGAGATATTTCCCCTGGGTACTAGTTTGGTATGAACAATAAAGAAAAGATTTGAGATATTAGAATAACTGACTTTAAGTTATATGTTATCTTTTATCAAAGCAGAAACTATTTTATTAGATAGAAAGGTAAAGAAACATAGTTTGTAAGTTTAGATTTGTCAGAGATTTAATTGTACTTTTACTTGAATATGAGTTTGTAAATATGTGGTTTTTGTTTTGGACTTTTATAAAATTACTGTGTATTGAGATTGAGTAACGATATTTGCACCTTTTAAAAATCGTATGTACACCTCTTTTGTATGTGTACCCCTTCAAAAATGATTTAAAATATTATAAATCGTATGTACACCCCACATATTACAAATATGCCCTTCCTTACACTTAACATGAGATCCATATCATTTTCTTCCTTTTTATTTTATTTTTTATGTGGATGTCCTGTAGATTTGATCTGGAAATTTTGCCCTATTCTTCGTAGGGATTTTGAACCCAGTGAAAATGGGTTTTGAAATTATGCAGACATGAGGTGTACAGACTTTGAAGCTTTGAATTTTTTTTTTAATAAATTATAAAATAAATAAGATTAAAAAAAAATTAAAAACAAAAGAGTATGGAAGCGTATAATAGTTACTTGGGATTCCAAAACTTCCCTAGAAACCTCCTCCACCTTTTCTTCCTTTTATTTTTCCTTAAAAAAATTTATTTTAGTTTAGTGTTTTTTAAAACTAAATACAATGATTTTATCTTCTTCATTTTTTTTTTTTTTATAATTTTAATTAATCACTATTTAAAATTTAATTAATAAAAATTAATATTATAATCAAAAGATATTATAATTTTCTTTTTAACTAATTATAATGTTTGTTAAAATGTTTAGAATATTACATATTGTATTAATATGATGTATGAGATATTGTATAATTATTTTCATCATGTTAATAAATTTATTTAAGGGTATTGTTGGAATTTCTAAAAATATGCTGATTTGGGGTGCATATACGATTTTTAAGGGGTGCAAATATCGTCACCCATTGAGATTTCTATTATAAAAAATAAAATAAAAAAGATAATGAATTTTAGTTGATAAAAAGCCATCCTGAGTTTTGCATTATTTTTCTAGAATGAACTACGAGGGCTTTGATCCTTATTGAATATAGGGTACATAGGCGTTTGGGTTGTAAATCCCAAACTCAAGCCCACCAAATAAAGAGAAAGATAAGATTTTTACAGGATTTCCTCATACTTAAGATAGGAGTCGTGGCGGGTCTTGTCATTACAGATAGTCACTTTTATGAGTAATTCAATTAGCATAACAAAATGGTTCATATGATTTAGATATCACAATAATAATTGACATCATTAACCTCTTCTATAGGATGGAGATCAATGATCTTTCTACTTATCTGATACATATGTTAAGGAGAAAGATACATATATATCATAAATTAGGCTGCCAACAAATGTAGTTTTGATCTGATAGCTCTGGCATCAGCTCAAATTACTTTTTTTTTTTTTTTTTTTTTCATTTGGAGATGGTCTCTCTGGTATATTAGTGGACAAGTAATTAAGGAAAGAAATGTCAATTGATTAACATTTTTAATTAATTGCGAGCCTATTTAGATTATTGTTTTAGGCGGGCCTGCGCATCCCTCTACTTTCGCTTTTCTTTTCTTTTCCTTTTTTTTTTTTTAATATCTTATTTCTTTTTTTTTTTTTTTTTTTCTTTTATCAATAAATTCTAGTTGCTTGGGCTAAAAAGAAAAAAAAAAAAAAAGAAAAAAAAAACTGTAATCACTTTTAATATTTTAATTTCTTATGATTCCATACATTATTTCCTAATATAGTCTATATATGGGTTCAACTACTACACAATTACTGTATTGTTTACAGGGTTAATTTTCAATCATTGAACAAAAATCAAAAATTTGAAAATTTATAAAAAATTAAAACTAAAAGGAAATAACCTTCTCTCGTAATTACCCTCACAACTATACATGAACCGTATGTATTTTTATTTTTATTAGGTACTCACTATAACAATTAAATATATTAATGGTACAATGATATTTAAATATTTTATATGAATTATATACTTATTAATTAGGAACTATTGAAAGAGATATTTCATCTGTCTAACAAGATGGGAGATCATTTTTTCACAAATTCTTTTATTATGTATATTGAAATGAAAATCGTAAAGAAATTAAAATAAATTTGGTTATAGATTATCTTTTTAGATAAAAAATAAAGTCAAGTTCCATTTTGATTCTCAAAGTTAGTGTCGATATTATTATTATTATTATTATTATCTTAAAGACTAAATATCATTACATTTTTGTATATTAATATATTTTTCTTGTGTGACCTTTAATATCAGTTTGTCTTTGCCCCCTGAAGCAAAAATCTAGGCTCCGCCCCTGGCTAGGGCCTAGGAGTGCTTACTTAATTTCATTGATTGCCGTTGGGGAGGGATAAAAAGTTGGTTGGGTACACTTCTCCTGGTTTTAGAGAGAGAGAAAAAAAAATCAAATTCTTAAGTGATTATTAATGAGAAATTGCAGCCAAACTCTCTAAAGTTTGCATGGCCTTTGACAACCAGAAACAATTTTATGCTTAATTAACAATGATCTCCCCTATTGTTAGTTAAAATAAAGTCAAACTTAACAAAGATAAGCGTATTTTTATCCTTTTAAACCTTTTTATTTATTAAAAAAAAAAACAGATCTAAAATTTTCTCTATTTTTTTTTTCTTTTCTATTTTCTTCTCAAGTCTTACTAATATGGAAGAATGAAAAAAAATAATGAAGAAAATGTTTTTGGATTAGATTGAGGTGAGCCACACTTTTTATTTTTTATTTTTGAAAAATCTGAAAAACTTGAATTTGAAGAAAAATCTGGAGATACATCAATGGAAGAAGAAAATGTTGTTACATTAGATTTAGATGAACCACACTTTTTATTTTTTATTTTTGAAAACTTTGAAAAACTTGAATATGAAGAAAAATCTAGAAATATATCAGTGGAAGATGAAAATGTTGTTAGATTAGATTTAGATGAACCACACTTTTTTTTTTTTTTTTTTTTTTTTGAAAATTTTGAAAAACTTGAATATGAAGAAAAATCTAGAAATAAATCAATGGAAGAAGAAAATGTTGTTATATTAGATTTAGATGAGCTAGTCTTTTATTTTTATTTTTAGTTTTCATATATTTATATATTTTTAAAATCATAATTTTTTATTCAAGGACATTTTTGTATTTTAATGCACAAATCCGATCAATGGTTAAATTTGACTAGCTTTAACTAACAGTAGGAAAGGTCATTGTCAATTAATGATAAAGTTGTCAAAGGCCAAACTTTAGGGAGGTCTCTACAATTTGCTTGATTATTAATACATGGTTAGATTTGGTATTTTATAGGGTGTGTAAATTATTAATGATTAGCTAAAAATGTCCCACATTTTAAATTTGTTATTAAATTTACTAAAATAGACACATAATTCAATAATATCTCTTATACAAATTGAATTTTAATAAAACCTCATATCCACAAATAATGTGTTTACTTGAAAAAAGTTTTATTTTTAACACATTAAAACCTAATTTTATTTATTTAATTTCTTACATACAATTCATATTATTGAAGAAATTGATAACAATATCATGAATCACAAAGCAATCATTATTTAAAAGTAAGTTTGAAGTTATTTACATTACTAGGGTTTTTTTTTTTTTTTTTTTTTTTGCCTTTCTAAATCAAGATCAAATAATTTTTTTTTATCTTCCGTAATATGATAAACGAAATGAAGGGAAAAAAACATAAAGAATAAAAAACAAAAGACAATTTAATGCAATGAAAGTAAGCAGAGAGAGAAGTTATGGAGTGAGTTTTTTATTTTTTATTTTTTGATGAACCTTATGGAGACTGGAGTGAGTCATAAGTGAGTTAAATTTGGAAGATAATTAGAAAGAGTAGTTTTGGAAATAAATTAAATAATTTTTTTGAATTTTAAAAAGTGAAGCATTATTAGATCATTGGAGGGTTGACAGTAGCACAACTCATTATTTTTAAATTTTCATAATGGTTGCAGGGACTAAAAAGGGTGTGGTGGGAACTATTTTAGGTGACAATAGAGCCACCCTTAAATGCGTCACGCATGTTACAATAGCCCTTACATATAAGAAAAACATATACAGTAACGATCATTTTCCTTTTAGTTCCAGCAGCCAACCTAAATTCTCCCTGTGGAGAAACAAGAAATCAAAACTTCGTTTGAAGAACTCTTTGTTTACTGTATTCCTTTTGTGACATGGACTTCCTCAATATATATTATGCTGACTTTATCATTTGCTTATGAGAGTAGACATATATAGGATTGATTTATATTTATTCTGTTGTTTTATTGTCCCTGGTATGATTTTTATTGTATTTTCGGACCAATACAGATGCTGCTGGAATCCCCAGTTTTGACAAACCAGCCGGGGTTCGTAAAACGTATTGAGTTGGTTATTTATTTTTGAAAATTATGAAAATTTACATATAGGTATATTTATATGTCTATTATCAATCTGCAAAGTTTCGTGATTTTTATAAGGTCAGTATATGGTTTTTGCTGGTCAAATTCGGAAAACCAAAATATTATGAATTTTTACGTATGCTAATAATCATGGATTAAATTGAGAATTTTATAGGATTTGGAGAAGTAGGGAATCAATTAAAAATCATGGATTATGGAGTGGTTAGTTGTGGAATTAGCTGATCGAATGTGTAGATTATAAGTTTAGTTCTGTACAAGTTAGTTATGCTATTGAAATTGTTATGATGATGAGGTTATTGTTGGAAAAAAATGGTTGAAACATCTATTTTGAGGCTCAAATTCGGGTGAGACCGATTTCATTAAAATGATATGTCAAGGTGGATTCGTGTTTTCCTCCGTAAAGACATTGAAATGGTATACTCGTATGCTCAAAATGGTGAATGGCAAATTGATGTTCAAAGTGCACTCGTTGTAGCAGGAAAAAAACACGGATGTGAATTACAAACCGCGAATTCAACAACTTGTGTGCGAATGTCACAACGGCTTGAACTACCGGTGTGCACCCGTGACTCAGCACTAAAATAAACTTTTAAATTTAAAAACTCAAAGTTCTACAACTTAGATTACTTGATGTTAAAAACTCAAAGTTCTACCACTTAGAATGCTTCTTGTTAAAAATTTCAAGAAACAACTTGCATTGAAAATTGTACAATACTAGATCTTCATGAATTCAAATTCATAGCGATGAAGAATAACCAAATTGCAATACAATATTTTCAACTTCCAAAATTTACAATATTCTAATATTCCAACTAATTCTAAATACAATACCCTAATACAGTAATACAACTTTCTACAACCCCACCAAACTCACAGCCACCCACCTATTTTTGCTAATTTGCTGCACAATAATACCCTTTGGAAATGAAATATCTTGAACACATGGGTAAACCATGACCCTATTGCAGAGCAAATAACTTCTTGTAATTCCTGTAGGCCTTCCCACACTGGAGTCTGAAAATCGATGGGGCCGAGCAATCGGCATGAGTCATTGGAGGAGAAGACAATGAACCTCCTTGGACCGAGGCAGGCATATGACTAGGGATGTCAAAAATCCCCATGGGTATAGAGCCCCGCGGGGACCCACCCCGTTTGGGGCGGGTTTAGTACATGTTAATTGGGGTATGGGGCGGGGATGGGATTTGATTTTAAAACTCAATTAATTTTGGGGCAGGGAATGGTATTTTGGTCCCCGACCCATACCCAAATTAATATGTTGCATGGATGATTAAGAAACAAGAAACATGGTTATATTACAGTTTTTTTCTTCAATTTACTTTCAAAATATAATTGGTAAGAAACATTTTTCTTATAAACAACTAAAATGTACTCTTTTTTTTTTTTTTTTTGATACAGGTATACATGGAGATAGAAGATGCATGGTCACATTTTTGTCATTAGCACTTGTTCTTAGACATGTATCATGAGTTAAACATTCAATCTTTATTTTCTTTTGGCAGATTTAATTATGAGGATTTTGTATTTCAATTTCTTTTTTTTTTTTAAAAAGAACGGTGTAATATTCATATGTTTGATAATTTAGTTTGCGATAAACTTACTATGAATTAAAGTTTATTTACTTTTTTAACTAATTTTTTTCTTCAATTATTTAATATTTTTAAAGACCGATTGACATCTGTGATTGTAGCTTACAATATAAAGTGTATAATTATTAACGTTGTCTTAACCAAACAGGGCGAGGCAAGGTGGGGCGGGTACTGGGAGCCCTCTCCCCAAATGTGGATTCCCCATCCCCGCCCCAAGTGGGGAATGGGGCGGGGACAGGAATTCTAGTTATATTTGAGTTTGGGGAATGGGGATGGTATCCCCACCCCGTACTCACCCCATTGATATCCCTACATATGACAACTAGATGTTGTTACTCTCTAAATTATCGAAGAAAACAAATCAGAGGACTGTAATGCCACTATAGCACTACTAGTTATATTCTAATACACAAATGCAAAATGAAATGTCTAGAAGATAAGCACCAATGGTCAATTCACATCGACATACATGTCTTAATAAGTATAAGCCTCAAAAACACTGAAAAATAAGGAAGCACCACTCTTGATGTAGAAACAGAGACAGAGACCACCCCTCTAAAAGCCAGAAAAAAACAGAGCAAGGACAACAAACAAACGCACCACACAGAAACAGAGGAACAAGCACAAGCAAAAAACAGAGCAAGACTGCCAACAAACACGCAGAAACTTCCCAGGCAGAGCAGAGAACACCAAGACAAACAGTACTTCAGAACCACAACAGCCTATGGAGAGAAGCCCCAAAAACACCTCACAGACAAAACGAAGAGAGCAGCCGCAACAAATACAAACCATGATCTCGCAATGACAAAGGCTACCAGAAATCAACCGTCACTCCAAATAATTCTATCTCCACTACCACTCAAACCCATTTTAGCCAGATATTCGGCGAAGGAATTAGAAGCCCTCGAATTGAAGATGAACAGATTTTAGTATGAATTTGCCAAAGAAGTTGGTTCACAGCAACTACTTTGGCAAATTCATACTAAAAAGGCCTGGTGTATCTAATTGTTAATGCAATTAACTATAGTGTTCAGAAAGAGAACACCAAGCTGCTTCACAAATCATGGAAAATGTTTAATATACGATGTAAAAGTTACTCCAAATTCCAAAATACAAAAACTTGATAAGCACTTAGTCATGGTAATTTTCAGAACACTAACACTTTTGAAGCATTAAATTCCAGGGCTATAAACATGGCCCTTCAATCAAATCCATGAATATCAAAATGATGAGCAGTAAAGAAAAAAACGAAGAAGTAAGAGTTAGAACTTATTCAACAAATTCATAGTGGTAGAAATTCATACAAACTTCAACAACCGAAAATCGAATTTCAAACAACTTACTTTCTAAGAACTAATGGCGGTGGTTTTGGTGGTTGCAGTGCTCAAGGTGGCTGTGTTGGTTGCAATGCTCAAGATGGCTGTGGTGGTCGCGGAGCTCACGGTGATAAATTTGTAAATTTCTCTAAGAGTTATGACAGTACTTTAATTTGTAAATTTATGGGTTTAGGTGATAAATTCATTCATGTTGTGCTACTGCTTATGTTTGAAATATAGAATTATAAGAAATATAGAATTACAAGTTAATGTATATTTACTGTTGACTACTTCATTGTTACTTATTTAACATTTTCACTTCATTACGGTTTGTTTAACTTTTACTTATTATTCAATAAAATTATTTTGATAACAAGTTTATATGAAAGGTTTTAGAACCAGTTCCTTTTTCATTATCCATGCTCCTAACCTTAGGTCGAGTAGGAATTCCAAGAAAAAGGAAGGTGTTGAGGATGTCGAAAAGTAATTTGCAATTTTGGAATGGAAAGTTTTGATTGTAGCCGATATTTTCCAAGTAAATAAATGTAGCAGATCTCTAAGTCAAATGGTCTTTCAATTGGTATTGAAATTCTAAGTGGTTTAAATGTTTCTCTATTTGATGATGTATTTGTAATGTTGAAGCATTATTAAAAATACAGCAAGTTAAAAAAAAATATGTGGTTGCAATCCTGCAAATATCAATTTTCTTATGCCTTGGACGAGTACTAACGATCCATCTCCTGGAGAATTTAGTCTCAGACTTGACATTAATTGGTTACCTCAATTTGTTATTTCTTCAGCAACAAGAAAACAGGTCTGGAGTGGATTCAGTGGCATTCTAAATTTCCAATGCTTCATAACTTGGTATTCAAGCCAATGTTAGTGCATAAACAAGAAAGACACCCATTGACAGTTATGCTCAGTGCGGTCGTAATAGTAATTGCAGAATCAGCAAGACACCCTTTTGTGAGTGTTTGAAGGGGTTTAGACCCAAATCACAAGATGAATGGGACACACAAGGATTATCTCAGTCAAGAAAATGCATACAGAAATCGCCAACAGATTGCCCGAGTAGAGAAGGGTTTCTTAAGCTTTCAGGCATGAAATTGCCCGACTTTAATTGGTCAAACAAAAGTACGAAAATGAAAGAATATAATGTGAGGCAGAATGATTCAAGAACTGTTCATGTAGTGCTTATGCAAATTCAGATGTAACCGGAGGAGACAGTGGTTGTTAATTTGATGTGGTTCGGGGACCTGATTGATATGAGATGGTGCCCTGCAGGATTCATACGCGTTCCAAATTCAGAACTAAATCACATAATACTCGATTTGGAAATTATTGGGAAATCTAAAAATTAACTTGTCTGTATAACAAATCATCAAATCACGTATCTGTTGAACAGTTTCCTTCAAATCTTCTTCTACTTGTATACTTCTCTCAATCGGCTACAACATATCTTTCATATCTCTCTTTTCTTTTAATTCTAGTTACTTCTTTCTTCCTCTATTTTGTTTCTTAGCCTTAGCCAAGTCTCTCCTTTCTCCATTCTTTTCTCAAATATTCTTTTATTTCTATCAAGCTTTCATCCATCTGATCTCTCTCCCGCTGTTATCTCTTTCTTTTCTCTTCTTTCTTTCTTTTATTTCTTACTCAACTTGCCTCTCTGTTCTCTGTTTTTGGCCGAAATGCCACTCTCTCCCATATATCTTATTTTCTCTTTTTATTTATTTATTCTTATTGTATGTTTGGTATAGCTTTTCAAGTAGAGCTTCTAGAGTAGATATTTTACTAATAAAACTTCTATTGAGTAGAGCTTTCAATAAAAAAAAATGCTTTTGGTTGTAATCTATATAAATTACTAAAATAGTGTTGACAATGTAATTTTTAAAAATAGCTTTTGGTTGTGTAAATTACAAAAAAAAATGTTGACAATGTATTTATAATGAAAGAGGTGTATGGTGGAATGTCTAAAATTTATAAAAGGTAATTGAGATAATTTATAAGTTTTAAAAAAGCTTTTGGATAAAGCCTAAATTTTGGGCTTCTCTTAATAAACATAAAATAGTTTTTATAAAGGGTAATTGAGACAATTCACGTATTAGAAAAACTGTTTTGATTTTTACTAAACAACCAAAAAAAAACTTTAGAACAACTTCTAATATTAAAAAAGTGCTTTTGACCCTTCCAAAAGCTATATCATACCCACACTAACTTTTGCCATCTCTCGCTTTTGCCACCGTTCACCCAACTTTCCACCTTACATCATCATGCACGGCCACTTGTCCCATTCTTATTGTTATTATATTAATAATCTCATCCCAACTAAACAGGTACCAAATTTTGGATATTTGGATCTTTTGGGGCTTGGGTCAAATTGGAATTGGGCTTTGATTTTGACTTAGGTTTAGGATTGACAAGCTTTTGGGTTGAAATCTGTTGGGCTTGGATTGGACTTGGGATTATTTAACTAGAACTGGATCTTACACTTTTTCTTCTTTTTCTTGAGTGACGATATTTACACCAATTTAAACCTATGAGAGCTTCTTTTGACAATTCAATTTTTTCTTTTTACACTTTTTTTTCTAAAAGCACTCCATTCTCAAAATTTAAATTTAAAAAATTCAAAAGACACTTCATTTTGTTACAAGATTATCTTTTTTATCTTTTTTGAATTAAATTATTAAAAAAAAATTATCTCTCATAAATCATTAAATTAATTATTACATATTAAATACTCTCTCCTAAAATTTTAATTACCATATTAAACTCTCTCTCCTCCAATACATATCTTTAATTTTCTATCTTGATTCTTTCTCAAGCAAGACTAACAGTTAAGAAAAAAAAAACTTATTAATAAGCTTGATTTGTAGGAACCATATGTATGTATATACTAAAAAAAAAAAAAGATTGAAAAAACAAGTTTCTTGTTCTTTTTTTTTTATTATTTAAAAAAATCGAAATATAAAAATGTTTTTTTGTTACTCTTGTAGGTATGTAATTACCTAGAGAATTTTAATTCTTTCATTAGTCTTAGAAATTATAAGTTTAATCGAATCTAGTTGAAACAATTCAAGATTTCATATATTTTTTTTTATAAAAAAAAAATATATGACTTTTAAATATATATTGTTTCAATATATATGTATGTATATATATATATATATATATATATATATATTACTGTTAGTAAACTAAAATATTCATAAGTTTTTTTTGGTCTACACCATCCGGTTTCCGGGTGGGGCGGATCCATCATACGGTGCATAAGTTTTTTTTTTCTTTAACTATTAATTAGAGATTGATCAGAAAGTATGGAAATATGATTTATTTATTTATTTTTTTTTTGAAAAATGGAGAGAGATTAATTAGGAGAGAGTGTTTAATATGGTAATAATATATTTAGGAGAGAGAGTTTAATACATAATATTTAATCTAATGATTTAGGAGAGAGATATATATATTTTTTAATAATTTAATTAGTTTGGAGTGTCTTTAAATTTGTTTGTCTTGTTTAGTAATTTTAATTTAGATTAAAATTGTCATTAATAATAAATAAAAAAATTGGAGTGTGAATAGATAATTTGTGGATTATAAGGAGAAGCTCTCGAAAACTATATGTACGTCCCATATTAGTATTTTTTTTTTTTCAAAATTCCAACATTACCCTTAAATGAAGCTATTAAAAAATTAAAATAATTATAAATATACCATGTGTATAATTATTTAACACTAACTGATATTTTGAACATTTTAACTAATATACATAATTAATTATCAAAATATTTCAAAAAAATAATTATTTTTTAATCAAAATATTAAAAGTATTAAATGAAAATAACAAAGTAGTGATTATTTCAGTATTATAAAAATTTAAAAGAATGATAAAACAATAAAAAAAATTTAATCAAAAAATTAATAAGATAAAGGGAGAGATGTATTGAATATGAGAGTGTGTTTGATTTTAGTTATCGTTTAGATCTTTGAAAATTCAACCTCTGTAACACCTGCTTGCTTCTCTAAATTTCATTCTTTGATTTTTTTTGGTTTGTTTCAAAACTAAAATGGATTAAAACTAACTTATAAAGAATTTCTATAAAGCATGGTGTATTGGTGTTTTCAGAATCCAGATCCAAGTTTTCATTCTTTTGTTTTCATACTAGAAAATGAAGCATCATATCCCATGCTTATCAGGGTTATTACATGTGAAAGAACAAGTTATTTTGTTCAAGGGTTGTGGTGCACTTACATTTTTTCTTTTTTTTTTTTTTTTTAAATGGCAAATTTTATTCACAAAGAAGGATCACACCGCAACATACAAGAATCATACGGTTCTTAAACAATTGAAAAGAAAAATGAAAAAGCAGGCGGCAAAATTATGTATTCATATCCACAAAATTTGTAAATATTACTCAACAAAACATAGAATCATTTAAATATTAGTGATTCTGTTGGTAATGAGAGGTTCAACCTAATATCTTTTGCGTCTAGATGAAACTACCGCCCATCCATCCTCTGTGGTTTCTCTAGAGGTCGACCCACTGGCCGTTGCATTAGCTGGATTGCCGTTTGATTTGGGTTCTGGTGTATCCACCGCCATGCTTGATGTATCATCATCATCACCATCTGTACTGTCGTCGTAGTCATCATCATCATTCACCACCCGTCTGACGTGAGAATGAGCTCCTGCCTGAGAAGTGCTTTCCCTCAATTTTACAATAGACTGATAATTACATTCCAAACATTCCTCATCCATGAGCATTATTTTTTCTGCTACCTCCTCAAAACAGGCACTGAAGACACCACCAAAAAAAAAAAAAAAAAAAAAAAAAAACAGTTCCAGCCGCCTAGAAGACAAGGAACAAGCCACAAAACAGAGCGTGGTGCACTTACATTGACAAGTACTGAGACAACATCAGACATGCATCAGACATGTCGAAGAAGTAATGGCTCTGGTAGGGTTGCTTGCACTTAAACAATTTTATTGGGTAATGACTGCTTCTTGTTTGTGTATTTAAGGCAATTGGATAGTTTTTTGCATGCCAGAAGTTCGATAAAATGTCTCATTTAGTTTTAGTGCATGTGTACATTGTGACATAATGGCATGCGGCATGCCAACAGATAAAACGCAAAAAACACTGTTGATTTTGGAAGCCCATTTGCGATTAAGTTTCTTGCTATATGTCTCCGGAGTATGCCACTAATGGCAAGTTTTCATTGAAGTCAGACATTTTCAGCTTCAGTGTGCTGCTGTTTGAGACAGTAAGTTGTAAAAAGAATAGAGGGTTCCTCCACCCAGATCATCACCTTAATCTTCTTGGACATGTGAGTAGAAATAGTGGTATATTTCTTTTTCTTTTGTTCATTTTTTCCATTATGGAGAATAAACAAAGCTATTCGGTGCAATGATTTCAGGCATGGGTGCTGTGGAATAATGGAAGGGCCTTGGAAGTAAAGGATGTATGTTTAGAAGACTCCTTCATTGAATCTCAAGTTCTTCGAATGTTCCCAGAAGACAGGCCAGAAATGTCATCTGTAGTTTTCATGTTGGTGAACGAGGGACTGCTGTTGCCTCAGCCTAAACAGCTAGGTTTCTTCACAGAAAGAGGTTTCATTCCAGGTACAACATCATCAAGTAAAGAAAAATCTCACACGCGAAATGCAATGAGCATAACTACACAGGATGGCAGGTAGAAATTCTTGATTGAAGTTTGCTTATAACTTTCTGTTTGGACATGCAGTAATATGCAGATTTAACAACTACTTTGTGAAGTTAATTGTACACATGTTTCTATAATTTATTTATTATAATTGTTTGTTTCAGTTTCACTTCATATCATATGATTTTATTAGTCTCAAGAGTGTTTATACAAGTTTTAGAACCAAATATACATAAACATTTTCTTTTAACAGAAAGAAAATTAATAAGAAAGATCCAAATAGCTTAAGGTAGGGATGGAAAATCGTTGTTGGAGCAGTGGTGGTAGCTACTAAAGTAGTAAGAAATGAATGGACATGTCAAAATTTAACAACTGGGTAGTCTTATTATGCGACTGCAAAGTCGGCAAAAATTCTGATTTTTATTGGGCAGACATAGAGTCATTTAGTACAAGTGCAACTTGACCTGCTGCAGTCTGTCCTTAGGTTGTTCGTAGGGCAGTATAATTGATCAACTTCAACTGAAAAGATAAATAGGAAATAGACTCTAGTTCAATGATTTTTTAACGGTGTGCCAACTCATAGGAAATGGTAAGACAGTTTACTTTTGGGAAGACTGATGATTTACTGTAGGACATAACATTATTCTAACATTCTCAATCACACTTGAGATTTAGAGTAGATTTATGTAGTATCTTTTTTTTTTTTAACAAAAAACCAACCAGGATCACACCAGCAACTAGGCCAAAGCAGCAAAAACAGAGGAAATGCATCATAAGCTCCACTCAAGCTTGTCAGCTCCCATATTTGAACCCGACTTAGCCAATTTGTCAGCAAAAGAGTTGGACGATCTAGGATTGAAGACCACCGAAGTCCCATGCAGGTTGTGTAAGAAATTACGGATGTCGTAGATGATTTGAACATGCCGAAGGCTTCCGATCACATCACGATTGTTAACCCAAGAAACCGCTGTCTTAGAATCACTAGCTATAATGATCTCCTTTCTACAAATTCAGGAACAGAGGCACACAGCTGACATGCTCTATGAATCGCAAGGATCTCAGCTGCATTTGAGTCTTCCATACCAACAAAATGGTCAACAAATTCGATATACATAGACAAGATAAACCTAACTTTTAGACCAGTTGTGCATGCAACCTTGGAATGATCATTTGGCTACTTCAGTAGAATAATAGAAAGGATTTGAGACCTTCTCATGACAAAAGCTGAACGGTTTCAGTTTCATCAAATCATCTTTATTGTTGAAGTTGAAAAGCTCATTTTTCTTAGAACAGATGAGGCTCTACCTACCCTCTAAAATGGTGATTTCCGATCCAGAGGGTATATAGTTGCTTGATGAAGACTGATCAGCTCCAGGCAGATTCCTTTCTGTGAAAAAATCAGGCTGATTTGGTTGAGGTAGGGAACTCTCACTCCCCAGCATTAGAACCACAGATGATATGTTTGGCCTGTCTTCTGGTCGCTGTTGCACACATAGCAAGCCCACATGAATACATCTTAACACCTCAGTCAACGGACCAGAGTTGCCTAAATTGTCATCGATTAGTTCCATTGGCCTCCCTTCTTTCCAAAGAATCCATGCCTGGATGATTAGAAACACAAATGAACTTGTATGTTTTAGAATAATAACAATAAAATGTTAATCTCTATTCTTACATGTCCAAGAAGATTGTGGTTGTGATCTATATGGGAAAATCTCCGGTTTTTCTTCCCACTAATTATCTCTAGGACCAAAACACCAAAGCTAAATACATCCGATTTTACTGAGAAAAGCCCATCAAATGCGTACTCCGGAGACATATAGCCACTGCAATTATATTGATACAAATGTTTACAACTAATGACAGAGAGTTGTTAAACCATAGAATGAATTTCAGTGTACTTACTATGTCCCGACCACTTTGTTCGTATTGGCCCCAATTTCATTTTCACCAAATATCCTTGCCATACCAAAGTCTGAAATTTTTGGATTCATGTCATTATCTAGTAACACATTACTGGCTTTAAGATCCCTATGTATAATCCTCATTCTAGAGTCTTGATGGAGATAGAGAATTCCTCTAGCGATTCCACCAATAATATGGAGAAGTTTCTGCCAGTCAAGAAACTTTCTTCTTTTTTGATCTGGTCAACAATACCACATCCATATTAGTGCATTGCTAAATTAAACTTCAGAAAAAAAATGTTCAAAATTTGCTGATGATAAGAACCGAAAACAAAATGCTGGGTTTTGAGAGGTCAAACCGAAAATGAAGTAGTCCAAGCTTTTGTTGGGCATATATTCATATATTAACATGCTCTCGTTTGCTTGAATGCAACAACCAAGAAGCTTTACGAGATTTTGGTGCTGGAGTTTGGCAATCAATGTGACTTCATTCTTGAACTCTTCCAATCCTTGTCCAGAACATTTTGAAAGCCGTTTAACTGCAATTTCCTGCCCCTCTGTCAAAATACCCTGGGATAATCACTAAGAATTAGTAGGCAAAAAACAAAAAACAAAAATACGAATCTGAAGCTTGTTATTACCTTGTATACCGGTCCAAAACCACCTTCTCCTAGCTTGTTATCATTTGAGAAGTTATCTGTAGCTTTTGATATAATGTTAAAGTCAAATATCCATAAATTCATTTCTTCTTTTTCTCCATCATTATGTGTCATTTTGTATTTCCTCTTCATGATTCCTGAAATTATAGGAAATTTTTCTTCTTTTAGCCAACTAATTTGACTAATTCTTCACAGATAGATGACTGAGTAATGAAGTTACCTTGCTTCTTGTGTTTCCTTCTGTGGATATAGAAGATCAATCCTACCAAAAGCATTGCTATCAATATTACAGAGCCAACTATGATTCCTATTCGCTTCTTCACAGTGGCATTTCCATCGTGAATATGGATAGTACTACCTAAATCCAAAAGGTTTGTTATCAAGACAGAACCAAGCATGATATATTGTTCTTATCTAGACAGATTTTAGGAAAAATGTACATTAAAACCGCAAAAATGTTTGTAAAAATATGCTGTGAGGAAAAATGTTTGTAATCAAAATACCAAATTAAAAGTACTTATGATAAGATTATTAGAGTTATTATGTCAATATAGATATATATTTTGTAAATATATACTTAGTGTTGGGGATATATCTGTAACTTTGCTTCTCCTCTTTTGCCCTACTTTGTCTTACTATATATATGCAATACAAAAAGAGTAGCCGACCAAGGCTTTCATTCCTCTTGGCATCAGATCAGTTTTCTCTCTTCATTTGCATCATATGTGTTCCTTTGCATCATATTATCCTTTGCATTAGATTTGTTCATGATCTTTTTCAGCAATGTTATAGTTGATTTCACATGGTATCAGAGCTATAATCTCATTGAAGAAAATTTAATCTCATCCACGAGTCTCGCACAGTTTCAGAAAGTACGATTCGCATCGACTTCTACCGTTTGAATTTGGTATTTTGGCTTCTTCTCTCCTTTGTTACAGTATTTGGTTTTCTTTTGTTTTCTTTGTGACGGCGGGTGAAAGAGATGATTCGCTTCAGTCTATTAGTGTGAGATTAGATGGAAAGAATTATTCGTATTGGAGTTATGTAATGAAAAATTTTCTTAAGGGCAAAAAGATGTGGGGTTATGTTAGTGGAATTTCGGGTAAACCCGAGGATAAGAAGGCTGAAAATTATGTAGATTTGTTAGATGTTTGGGAAGCAAACAATTCGAAAATTATTACTTGGGTTAACAACTCTGTTGAGCATTCGATAGGCACACAGTTGGCGAAGTATGAAACTGCTAAGGAGGTTTGGGATCATTTGGCAAGATTGTACACTCAGTCTAACTTCGCAAAACAGTACCAGTTAGAATCTGATATTCGAGCCCTTGAACAAAAAAGTATGAGTATCCAGGAGTTCTATTCTGCAATGACAGATCTTTGGGATCAATTGGCACTCACAGAATCAGCAGAACTTCGAGCATGTGCTCCATATATAGCTCGTAGGGAGGAGCAACGTCTGGTTCAATTTTTAATGGCACTTCGTGATGATTTCGAGGGACTTCGTGGGTCAATTCTGCATCGTAGTCCACTTCCTTCCGTTGATTCAGTAGTTAGTGAGCTTTTGGCTGAGGAGATACGTCTCAAGTCTCAAGCAGGAAAAGGAATTCTCCCAGCACCTAATCCATCTGTTTTAGCAGTTTCTTCTAGACCACCTTCAAACTTTGAGAACAAGCTCTACTCGAAGGTTGGAATTGATGAATGTAGTTTTTGTAAGTAGAAGGGTCATTGGAAGGCTCAATGTCCTAAGTTGTTAAACAAAGCACAACAATCACAACCGCAACAACAGTACCAACAGAAGTATCAGCAGCAATCTCCCTCATGGAAATTGGGTAATCAGTCGCAACAACGACCTTACAAGCCTCCACAGTTTAATACTGCAGCAATTGTACCACCGACGAACTCCTTTGGACTTGGAGTCTCATCATCTTCTAATCCCACAATTGCCTCACTTACGGAGCAGTTTCAGAAGTTCCTAGCCACACAACCACATGCTATGTCCGCATCTTTTTCGATAGGTCAGTTACCCCCAAGTTCTTCAGGTATGTCCTCTTCCATATGGGTCTTAGATTCTGGAGCTTCACATCATATGTCTCCCGATTCGTCATCTTTTGTTTCTTTATGTCCTGCAACATCTGTGTCTGTTATGATTGCTGATGGCTCTCCCATGCCATTAGCTGGTGTTGGTTCTATTGTCACACATAATATATCTCTTTCTAATGTTTACCACATTCCTAATCTTACACTAAATCTTGTTTCTGTTAGTCAATTATGTGACTCTGGTTACTTAGTCTCTTTTTCTTATATCTCTTGTCATGTGCAGGATCCGCAATCCCAGAAGCTGATTGGGACAGGCCATAGGCAGGGGGGACTATATATTTTGGACGAGCTAAGATTACCAGTTTTTGCAGCTCCTAGTGTTGACATGTCTTCTTTTCGTTTGAGTCCTTCTTCTACTAGTTTTTATTTATGGCATTCCCGTCTTGGTCATGTTTCGGCCTCTCGTTTAAAGTTTTTAGCGTCTACGGGAGCATTAGGAAATTTGCAAAGTCATCATATATCTGATTGTAGTGGTTGTAAACTGGCAAAATTTTCAGCTTTACCTTTTAATCGAAGTATCTTTTCTTCTCTTGCACCATTTGATTTAGTTCATTCTGATGTGTGGGGACCTTCCCCTATTCACACAAAAGGGGGGTCTCGATATTATGTTTTCTCTCTTCAATTGCATCATATGTGTTCCTTTGCATCATATTATCCTTTGCATTAGATTTGTTCATGATCTTTTTCAGCAATGTTATAGTTGATTTCACAAAGATAATACCTTTTTCTATAGCAGCCATCCGTATATAAAAATTCTGCCCACCTTGTTCGTATAGTCTAATGTCTGTGAGGTTTCCAAACCAAAGCAAGCAGCCACTTCCTTCTTGACTGATGTTTGAATTTGCATATGCTGTGCAAGAACAGTCTTTCAAACACTTTTCTTTACATTCCTGCAGGCTCATGCTTGTATTAAACGTTGAATTAGAAGTATCTGGTAACTTCAACCCTGTATAGTTCCGGAATTCATCGCCTTTTTCACAATTTAATTCAGTCATTCTGACACACCCTTTAGGCCAATTTGACATTCTCCACTCTTCTGGTGATTTTGGTTCAAATCCATCCAAGCAAACACATACAGAACTGCTGCTATCAGTCTTGCAAGCAGCTTGTGCGCCACAGAATGAATAAATATCACACTGATCTTCCGGTGCATCATAAACAGTTGTCCAAACTTTTGATTGATTTGACCGGACAAGAAGCTGGATTAAACCTGGTTGGCTCAGAAACAACATTGACATTCGCGAACCCTGTTCATCCTTGTTCAGTTCAAATCGATATAAAAATTATGGATTTGGATTCAGCCTAAGAGTTCCGGTGAAACGAATGACATTCCATGATCCAGCTCTGTAACGCAAGGCAGACCCATTTCTTAGAACTAGTTGTGGAAATCCATGAGGATCTATCCACAGTGAAAATTGGCCCGGAGCAGGATCTTCCAAGCTTTTCCATGATGATAGGTACGTATCCAAACCAGTGACAAAGTTCCTTCCAAGCTTCATTCCTGGTAATAAGGTATCAGTAGGAAGATCAAAACGTTGCCACAAAAAATTTCCCGGGTCATCATCATTTCCATCTTTCACCACAAGATTTCCTGACTTCAAGAACTGCACAACTGGGTTTTTCGCCGTTCTTGATGTATTGGATGACCAAATTATTCTATTCATACCATCAAGTAGTACAAGATTCCCTTGCTGGGTAACATTAAGGACTCCTGAATGATCTGTGAGTGAAGTTTCTCTGTTGGCTACCCATGCAACTGTCTTAACTACTTTGTACCGTATTCCTAGATAACGTCTGGTTGACTTACCTGGGCTGAAAAATGCCAATTCAAAGTTTCCACCAGAATCTAGAGTCTCCCCATCCTTGATGGACTGACTTGGTGCAATAGAATCTAGTACAGCAGAAGTTCCCAAGATAAAGAACAAAAATGAGTAAACTACAAGCATTTTTAAAACTTGAATTGAGTTTCTAATGCTTTTAATCTAGAATCGCGTCTCTTATACAAACATCAGTGTTTCCAAATCTTGTATGTAAAGTGTTAGGTGGGAAATTTAGAATTCAATTAATACCGTCGACCCAAGTAGTTGTTTTTGAAGACATACATATATAGTTAAATCATTAAGACTTATCCTAGCTTACTTGAAGATGACCAGCCCTGTAGAATTTCTTAAGTTGACAGAATCAGCCATTGCCAAGTCAAGTCAGAGCTAATTTCTAACAATGGAATGCATATTAAATAAAATCAGGCCAAGTTGCAGGTTTTGAAAGTGATCTGTTAGTACAAATCACTGTCTTCATCAAGGAGACAACCTAACTAGGTAGACTTTACTTGTATGGAACCAATTTTTCAGTCAATTAATGAACCACAGTACTAGAGGTGGGATAATGGTTAACTCAGATCAAACAGAATTTCCCAATTGCTTATGAAGTTCAACATACGGGGTCGTGTGTTGTAGTATTGTAGCAGAATGGCTATGGTTACGCTAGAGTTGTGGATTTCTACGCTGTGAAACCAGTTTTTTGTAGTGAACACAACATTCTGTACTCTGTACTCTGTAGTAGCGATATTGATAATCTCAAAATGCTGAAGTGGTCATCAAAAAACCAATACAGATCTAAGTTTTCATAGGTGATGAACCGATGAAAACCGTGTAGGCTAGACTCAACATTGGATAACATAATGATCGAAACAGCTCATTACAGATAGTCACATTTATAAGTAATTCAATTAGAATCTCAGCAGGTCGATAATGCTTAGTTCATATGATTTAAACATCGTAATAATAATTGACATCATTAACCTCTTCTACTGGATAGTGATAAATTATTCTTGTACTTGTCTAATACTTATGCTAAAGTGAAAAAGACTGCACGTGAACTCTGCAGTCCATTTTTTGTCTCATTATCGCCATGGGAGTAGACTGCTAGTAACAACGCAATATGTAGCACAGGCATTTTTTTTTATTATGGGGATGGTCTCTCTGGTATCAGTGAACAACTACTTAGCTTTGCAGGAGACCCCTTTCTTCTTCTGTACTTGGTGACCTTTAACAAGGCTCTAACAATGAGATTGTGATTTCACTGATTGTGATTTCTGGTTCAGTCTGATTCCTTTCTGTGAAAAAACCAGGCTGCCTTGGCTGAGGTAATGACCCTTCAACACCCAACATTAGATCCACAGCTGACATGTTTGGCCTATCTTCTGGTCTTTGTTGCACACATAACAGACCGATGTGAATGCATCGTAATATTTCGGATAAAGTAGAAGAGTAATCTAACAGTTGATCAATTAGTTCCACAGCCCTCTCATCATTCCAGAGTCTCCATGCCTGAAACAGATATCGACCAATAAGTTACTATCCAACTCTTCAACCCATATAGTATAAAGAAGCTCGAATGAATTGGTCATCAAAACTGCCATAAGAATTCCCTTTGATTCCATTAAAACAACATTCCAAGAGGTGGCATAGAAAGATCAATCATGCTTTAGACTTACATGACCAAGAAGATTATGATTGTGGTCAGTGTGGTAAAATCCTCTGTTTCTTTTTCCACTCACTATCTCTAGTACTAAAACGCCAAAGCTAAAGATGTCTGACTTTACTGAGAAGACCCCATCTATTGCATACTCTGGAGACAGATATCCACTGCAAAATTACATTGCAAAGAGAGAATGGGTTATCTGTTAATATAATATAATGAAACAAATGCAAGTGTACTTACTATGTTCCAACAACTCTATTCGTTTCTCCCTTAGTTTGATCACCTCTGAATGTCTTAGCAAGTCCAAAGTCTGAAATTTTTGTGTTCATTTCATTATCTAATAAAACATTACTGGCTTTAAGATCTCTATGTATAATCCTCAGTCTCGAGTCTTGATGAAGGTAAAGAAGCCCTCTAGCAATTCCTCTAATAATTTGGATGCGCTTGCTCCAATCCAGCAATTCTCTTCTTGTTTTATCTGAAAGGTTTTTTCATTCAAGTTAGTCCTAACCTAAATTCTAAAGAGGGACTATAAATATAATAACTATATGATTATAACCAAAATTAAAGAGTCAATTATGAGAAGATCATCAAACCAAAAATGAAGTAATCCAAGCTTTTGTTGGGCATGTATTCATATATTAACATTCTTTCATCTCTCTGAGTGCAACATCCCAATAGCCTTACAAGGTTTCTATGCTGAAGTTTTGCAATTAAAATGACCTCATTTTTGAACTCATCAATTCCTTGTCCAGAACATTTTGAAAGCCTTTTAATAGCAATTTCTTGCCCCTCAATCAATGTACCCTACAAATCAAATATCATTCAATTCTTTATAATGGTAAACATTGTTTCAAATGAAAAATTAATACACACCTTAATAACATATTGTCGTGTTACCTTGTAAACAGATCAAAAACCACCTTCTCCCAACTTATTTTCATCAGCAAAGTTGTCGGTGGCATTAGCTATGGTGTTCAAATCATACATAAGTAATTCCGTATCATCGGTTTTGCTCACTTCACTGTTGTTTACATCTCGAATGTTATCTGTCTTTCCAGAAATTAAATTATTTTAAAAAAGAAATCAGTATGCAATCCTAGTACTTGAAACAAATGCCTTTCCATTTTTATGCATTAGTATATGGTATCAATCATTTTCTGAGACCAGTAGAACCTAAGTTACAGTTAATGAAATAAACAGTGAGTTGGAATGAGCTATAATTTACCTTGAATCCTAAGTTTCCTTTTACCCATAAAAATGACCCAGCCAAGCACAAGCACTCCCACAGCAGAAACTACACAGGACACTAAGATTATTGCCCGTTTCTTCTCACTGAGATGCCTCCTCCGTGCAATAGGTTGATCAATATTAGCTGAAATATCAATGGCCAAAATATTCATGGATTTGAGTAAAGTTACTTCAGATCAAAGCAGTTACTAGATGCATCTTTGCCACCTATAATTTTAAAAATATAATGCCATTACCAAAAAGAATAATTGACAGAAGGCAGGTACCTAATTCTGAAACAGCCACCCGTACATAGAGATCTTGCCCATTCAACTCAAGTTTTTTTATGTCAAACAAGTCACCAAACCAGAGCAAACAGCAGGTCCTTCCTTCTCTGACATCTGAATTTGCATATGCAGTACAAGAGCAATTGTTGAGACAAAATTCCTTGCATTCTGCCAAGCTAATGTTGTTATCAACCCGGGAATGACTCGTGTCTGGCAATTTTACTTCTTTGTGTAATAGAAATCTATCGCTGTGATTACAATGCAATGGAGCCCTTCGAACACACCCTTCAGTCCCTTGTCCTGGTGATTTAGGTGTGAATCCTTCCAAGCATTCGCATAAATCAGGAAGGTTATTGATGTTGCAACTAGCATATGAACCACACACATCATAAAGTTCACAACGATCAACCTCCGTTACAGAGAATCTCTCCCAATTTTGATCTTTCCATTTTGAAGGCAGCAAATAACCTGATGAGCTCATCACCCATCTTTCAGGGACTGATATGTTTCGGATGTCAAACGTGTAAAATAACCCTGTCTCATTTGATACGAACTCATATGTGTATACTGAATTTGTTCCCAGATAAGGAGTCCCAGTCCAACGAAGGCCATTCCAGGAGCCTGCTCTATACAATATTTTAGGTCCCTTTTTAACAAACAGTTGAGGAAACCCATGAGGATCTACCTGGAATGTGAAGTCACCTGGGGCAGGATCATCTATGCTCTTCCAGGATGATAAAAACCACTCCATACCAGTAACCAAGTTTTGTCCCATTTTCATACCTGGTAGGAAGGTATTACAAGGATAATCAAAGCTCTGCCACAAAAAGTTATTGTTTCCATCTTTTACAACCAAATTTCCTGATTCTAAGAGCACTGCAACTGGATTCTGAAGACTTGTTGAGGCATTGGATGATGACCAAACAATGTTATTTGTACTGTTCATCCTCAGGACAAGACTTCCTTGGGCATTGATACTTAGAAATCCTGAGGAATCAGAAATTGGATTATTTCTGTTGGCTACCCATGCAACTGTGTCCTCAGCTGACTTCTCACCATCTTTCTTGTACCAAATTCCAAGGTATCGACCACTTGATTTACCAGGACGGAAAAATCCCAGTTCAAAGACATTGCCTGCTGAAACTAGTTTCTCGCCATCTTTAATGGATTGGCCAAGTGTAATGGTGTCCAGTGACAGTGTAGTGGTGATTGTTATGTAAGACAATAGGAAAAAGTAGATAATTAGCATTGTGAAGCCAGCCATATATGGACTCTCAGAAGCAGGCAATTACAGTCTATCTCTTATGTTTTGTTGGCAAAGAACACCAAGCGAGAAATGCATCAGTACAGATATTATGCAACTTGGAATTAAAGTCTTACCATCATCCCCAAAATTAAATGCAAAGTCAAGAGCGATGTGCTGCACAATTGACTTGACTTATCAACCTTTCAAGTAAACTCAGTTTCGACGAAGGCCATCTAGGATTGCACAAACCACTTACATTAGATTGATGTATTGTTCTACCTTTTACATCAGTCTTCATCATGAGTAAGGCCCTTGAATTGTAGAGACCGCTGTTTATAAGGAATTTAGAATCTTTACAAATCTGATGCTAAAAGTCTTCTAATCGTTTGCCTGTGGACCACAGACAAGTGACATTGAAGTTCACGGAAATTAATTGGTTGTGGTCATTTTTGCAGACAGTAGACAGACAGCTGTCCAACCTTTTGATTGAGTTGTCCGGGCAAAGCGCTGAATAAAACCTGATTGGTTCAGAAACAACCTTGACATTAGTTGTGGAAATCCATGAGGATCTATCCACTCTGAAAATTGGCCTGGAGCAGGATGTTCTAAGCTTTTCCAAGATGATAGGTTCTTATCCAAACCAGTGACAAAGTTCCTTCCAAGCTTCATTCCTGGTAATAAGGTGTCAGTAGGATGATCAAAACTCTGCCACAAATAATTTTGATGACAAGATTTCCTGACTCCAAGAGCTGACCGATGACCAAATTCTTCTATTCATACCATCAAGTAGTACAAGAATCCCTTGTTGTGTAACATTAAGAACTCCTGAATGATCAGTGAGTGAAGTTTCTCTGTCGGCTACCCATGCAACTGTCTTAGCAAAAACTACTTTGTACCGTATTCCTAGATAACGTCTGGTTGAGTTACCTGGGCTGAAAAATCCCAGTTCAAAGGTTCCTCAAGCTGAAACTAGAGTGTCCCAATCCCTGATGGACTGACTTAGTGTAATAGTATCTAGTACAGCAGATGTTCCCAAGATAAAGAACAAAAATGAGTAAACCACAAGCATTTTTTTAACTTGAATTGAGTTCTAATTCTTTTAATCCTGAATTGCTTCTCTTATACAAACATTAGTGTTTCAAAATCTTGTATAAAAGGTGAGACGACTTACCGGTGTAATAGTACATTAACAATTCACGGACTTGGATCCTCTCCTCATCTAATATTTTTCCTCACTTCATCTAATCTCATAACATATAAACATTGGAATGAATGTGTGGTTAAGATATGATTGCTTTCTATAATTACTTTATAAACAACTTATTGCATGCTTTACAAAGATGAGGAAAAAGATTAGACGAAGAGAGGATCCAGATTCCCAATTCACGGGTTAGATGGAAATTTTAGAATTCAATTAATACTGTAGACCCAAGTAGTTGCCTTTCAAATCATACATAGCTAAATCATTAAGAAGTCTGAGCAAATGTGAAGAGCTAATTTCTTAAGTTGACAGAATCAGCCATTGACAAGTCAGGGGAATGATACACTCTTCAAGTAGTAACCACAAGACATTGTCTATGGTCCATACATTGAATTAATTGATTAGCCTGAACAATTCAAAGGTAGTAATCACATTATATGCGTAATTAATCGGAAATACCAATTCAAAGGTTCCACCAGCTGAAAGTAGAGTCTCCCCATCCTTAATGGACTGACTTGGTGTAACAGTATGTAGTACAGCAGACAAGATAAAGAACAAAATTGAGTAAACCACAAACATTTTTAAAACTTTTAATTCTTAATTGATTCTCTTATACAAACATTAGTGTTTCAAAATCTTGTATATAAAGAGAGACCACTTACCAGTACAATCACAATTTTCAGGTTATGTCGAAAATTTAGAATTCAGTTAATACTGTAGACCCAAGTAGTTGCCTTTCCTAAATCATTAAGACTTATCCTAGCTTAATTGATAATGACCAGCCATGTAGATTTTAAAAAGTCTGAGTAGATGGGAGGAGCTAATTCTTAAGTTGACAGAATCAGCCGTTGCCAAGTCAGGGGAATTAGACACTCTTCAATTAGTGAATCACAAGACATTGTCTATGGTCCACACATTGAATTATCTGATGAGCCTGAACGAAGATTTTCGGAGGGAGATATGGCCCCCGAAAGTTGAATGTTTTACACGAAGATTTTCAATTTCAGCCTTTTAACCTTCAAAACTCTTCAATTGAGTTCAACACCTTATTTAAGGGCATATAACCTACACAAGGCTCACAAAACGCATTATATACAAAAACACACTCGAAAAATGAGCACAAAAGCTAGGAAATGGGGACCTCAAATAAGTATATAAATCGTCCGATAAACAGGTTAGGTGGAAAATTTATAATTCAATTAATACCGTTGACCCAAGTAGTTGTCTTTCAAGACATACGTAGCTAAATCATTAAGACTAGCTTATCCTAGCTTAATTGATAATGACCAGCCCTGTAGATTTCAAAAGGTCAGAATAGATGTGAGGGGCTAATTTCTTAAGTTGACAGAATCAGCCATTGCCAAGTCAGGGGAATTAGACACTCTTCAACCTTGGTAGTATCACTCATATAAGCTAAATATTGTTAAAGTGTTTTATATCATTATTTGGTCCTTACCTAACAACTTAAGTTCTTGGGTCTAGTGGTTACTTACATGGTATCTGAGTTTGGTTTGGCGAAAGAGTTCTAGGTTTGGATTTCCCCACATGCATCTATTTTGTATTTATTCATCAATTGTAGACAAATAAATGATGCATGTTTCTGTATTTATTCTGCAGGCCTACATTGCTTGGTCCCTGGTTTGAGAAGGGAATGATTGAGATATAATAGGAATTTATGTTAAAGCTAGTACCCAAGAAGAGGTAGCCAATAATGGTATATAAGAGATGCTTGCTTTTTTGCAAGTTTTAATAAGTGTTTTCTGTTAAATAATCTCATACAAACAAAGAACGATAAAAAAGGAGAAAAGCTAGAGTTTCTTATTAGTTATTACATAATGCTATATTAAGTTACAATGAAAATAATTAAGAAAGAGAGTTTATATAGGCAATACAATAAAAGATTAATCTAATTCCTAATAGGAGTATTAATTCTAATATTTACTAGAAATAGGAAATATAACTAGAAATAGAATCCTAACATAATGAGGAAATATAATACAATTCTAACATCCCCCCTCAAACTCGCGATGCAACTGCAAGAAGCATCGAGAGTTTGCCAACTAAAAACTGAAAACGCTGAATAGGATGCAACTTGGTAAACAAATCTACAATTTGCATGGAAGAAGAAACAAAGGGCAAAGTAATAGTGCCATGCTGAAGGTGATGACGAGTAAGATGGCAAAGTAAAGCACTCTTGTTATCACAATACATAGGAGTGGGATGAGAAACAGAAACACCCATATCTGCAAGTAACCAATGTAACCAAACTATCTCACTGGTAGTAGATGCCATAGCCCGATACTCAGCCTCTGTGGAAGATTTAGAAACAACAGATTGTTTCTTACTCTTCCAAGAAATAAGAGAATCACCCAAAAATATACAAAAACCAGTGACAGACTTGCGATCTATAGGATCACCGGCCCAATCAGCATCAAAGTATGCACGAAGCTCCAAAGATGAAGTCGATGGTAGTAAAAGACTCTGAAAGATGGTGCCTCGAAGATACCTCAAAATACAAAGAACAGTAGCCCAATGGACAGAAGTAGGAGAAGCAACAAACTGACTGACAATGTGCACAACATATGCGATGTCTGGACGAGTGATGGTGAGATATACCAAACTACCAACAGTAGTGCCATATAAAGTAGGATCTGACAAAGGTGTACCATCAGAAGGAGAATACCGAACATTAAGTTCCAGAGGAGTATCAACCGTCCTAGAATCAGTAAGGTGAGCATGCTCAAGGATGTCAGTTGTGTACTTAGATTGGGAGAGGAGATAACCTTTTGGAGAAAAGGCTACCTCAATACCTAGAAAGTAACGTAGAGAACCTAGGTCCTTCATTTCAAATTGACAAGCTAACTCTGACTTCAACACTACAATTCCATTAACATCATCACCAGTAATAATCATGTCATCAACATATAAAGAAAGTAAAATACGACTTGCATTGGTACTCTTTATAAAGAGAGCAGAATCATGGTTACTGGAGCAAAAATCAAAAGAGGTAATCACATTAGAGAACTTCTCAAACCAAGCCCGAGGTGCCTGTTTGAGACCATATAGAGCTTTCTTGAGCCTGCAACTTCTCTAGGATTGTGAGAAACACCTGAAGGGGGAGTCATGTAAACTTCTTCTTGGAGATCCCCATTCAAGAAAGCATTATTAACATCCATCTGAGATATATGCCACTGACGAACAGATGCAACTGCAATAAGGGTTCGAACTGTAGTCATTTTTGCAATAGGAGCAAAGGTCTCTTCATAATCCAGACCATACTGCTGGGAAAAACCCTTTGCAACCAATCTAGCTTTGTACCGCTCAACTGATCCATCAGACTTCATTTTAATTTTATAAACCCATCGAGAGCCAATTGTACTTTTACCATGAGGTAAACGTACCATATCCCAAGTATGTGTCTTATGCAAAGCAGATAGTTCTTCAGCCATAGCTTGCTGCCAAAGAGGATCAAGCACTACCTCTTTATAGGATAAAGGCTCAGAGAGACAATGAATAGATGCTAAAAAAGAAGCAAAAGAATCTGAATAACAAAAGTAAACATAGTCTGGTGATTGAGTGGACTTACGATCACGTTGAGGATAGCGAGGAGGATCCACAGTCTCAGTAGGTGCTTGGGTGGCAATAGGAAGTGGAGGAGCATCAGAAGCATCAGAGAGTGAAGTACCAGTATTTGCAGAAGTATCGGTGCAAGACCTACAAAAATAATGCAGAGGAAAATGAGTAATAGGGATAGAAGGTGAGTTAGTATCTTTAGTGCAAGGGACCGAGGAAGATAAACTATCTGTATCGTCAGAGAAAGGATCAATACGAATGAGATCAGACTTAGTCATATCATGAGTACTAGTAGGAATAAAAAAGAAAGGAATATGCTCAAGAAACACAACATGACGAGACACATATAATTTCTGTGCAACTGGATCAAAGCAACGATATCCCTTTTGACCCTCCCCATAACCTAGAAAAACACAAATGGCAGAGCGTGGAGATAACTTGCTACGCTCAACATGAGGTCGAAGGACAAAACAAGTACAACCAAAGACTTTTAAGAAAGAATAATCAGGAGCATGGCCATACAACTTTTCAAATGGTGATAAACCTGAGCAATGAGTAGATGGAATCTTATTAATTAGGTTGACAGCAGTAAGAACTACTTCTCCCCAAAATGCACTAGGGACATATGTAGACAATAATAGGGAACGAGCAGTTTCAACAATGTGTCTATGTTTCCTTTCAGCCACACCATTTTGCTCAGGAGTGTTAGTACAAGAGGTTTGATGAGTAGTTCCATCTAAAGCAAGCAATTCACAGAATTTATTAGAAGTGTACTCCCCACCCAAGTCACATCTAAAACATTTGATAACAGCAGAATGTTGAGTTTTAACAAGAGCTCGAAATGCAAGATAAATACTTAAAAAGTCTGAACGACGTTTCATTAGATAAACCCAACAATAACGAGTGTAATTATCAATAAATGAAACATAATATCGAGACCCTCCTTTGGTAGTAACACTGGAAGGTCCCCACACATCAAAGTGAACTAAGTCAAAAGGTGAAAGAGAAGAAGAAATACTTCGATTAAAAGGTAAAGCATAAAATTTTGCCAGTTTACATCCACTACAATCAGAAATATCATGAGTTTGCAAATTTCCTAATGCTCCTGTAGATGCTAAGTATTTTAAACGAGAGGCCGAAACATGACCAAGACGAGAATGCCATAAATAAAAACTAGAAGAAGAATAACTCAAACGAAAAGATGACAAGTCAACACCGAAAGCTGCAACAACTGGTACTCTCAACTCATCCAAAAAGTAGAGTTCCCCCTGCCTACGGCCTGTCCCAATTAGCTTTTGGGATTGTGGATCCTGTACATGACAAGAAGTGGAAGAAAAATAGACTAAGTAACCAAAATCACATAATTGACTAACAGAAACAAGGTTCAACGTAAGATTTGGAATATGGTAAACATTAGAAAGAGACACACATGGGGTGACAACAGAACCAACACCTGCTAAAGGCATAGGAGTGCCATCAGCGGTCATGACAGACAAAGATGATGTGGGACATAAAGAAACAAAATATGATAAATTTGGAGACATGTGATGAGAGGCTCCTGAATCTAAAACCCATGTAGATGAGAACATACCTGAAGAACTAGGAGATAACAAACCTATTGGAGAAGAGGTGAACATTGCTTGTGGTTGTATAGCAAGGAACTTTTGAAATTGCTCAGCAAGGGCAGACATACTGGGATTAGAAGATGATGGGCCATCAAATCCAAACGAGCCTGATGGTACAGTTGTTGCAGTGTTAGGCTGTGGAGGCATGTAAGTTTGTTGTTGCGATTGGTTGCCAAATTTCCATGGGAGAGGCTGTTGTTGTTTCCGTTGTGATGCTTTGTTCAATATCTTAGGACATTGAGCCTTCCAATGACCCTTCTGCTTACAGAAACTACATTCATCAATGGCAACTCTTGAGTAGGACTTATTCTGATAGTTAGAAGGTGGTCTGGAAGGAACTACTAAAACAGATGGATTTGGAGTTGAAAGAGTTCCTTTTCCTGTTTGCGACTTAAAACGTATCTCTTCAGCCAATAGTTCACTAACCATTGAATCAACAGAAGGAAGTGGACAATGTTGCATAATTAACCCTTAAAGTCCCTCAAAATCATCACGTAGTGCCATCAAAAATTGAACCAGCCGCTGCTCATCTCTACGGGTAATATACGATGTAAACGCCCGTAGCTCTGCAGATTCTGTGAGTGCCAATTGATCCCATAGATCTGTCATTGCAGAGTAGAACTCCTGAATACTCATACTTTTCTGTTTAAGGGCTCGAATATCATATTCTAACTGATACTGCTTTGCGAAGTTAGACTGTGTGTACAGTCTTGCCAAGTGATCCCAAACCTCATTACATGCATCATACTTTGCCAACTGTGTTCCTATCGAATGTTGTACAGAGTTGTTTATCCAAGTAATAATTTTCGAATTATTTGCCTCCCAAACATCTAACAAATTTACATAATCTTCAGCCTTTTCATTCTTGGGTTTAACCAAGGTGCCAGTAATATAACCCCACATCTTTTTGCCCTTCAGAAAATTCTTCATCACATAACTCCAATACGAATAGTTCTTCCCATCCAATTTAACACTAATAGACTAAAGCGAATCATCTTTTTCACCAGCCATAATGAAAAGCAGAAAATACTAATAAGAAGAGAGAGATCAAACTGGATGAACCATGCAAAACAGTTCAAACCGTGTGAATTGTGTAAACCATACGAATCGTGTGAATCGTGCATTTTTTTTTTCAAATTGTGCAAACCGTGCGAACCTTGGAAATCATGCGAACCATACGATCCGTGCAAACCGTGCAGACTGCGCAAACTATGCGATCCCTGCGAACCATGAGGACTGTGCAAACTGTGCGATCCCTGCGAATCGTGCAAACTGTGTAATCCCTAGCCAACTCTATGCAAAAGCTCTGATACCATGTTAAATAATCTCATACAAAACAAAGAACGATAAAAAAGGAGAAAAGCTAGAGTTTCTTATTACATAATGCTATATTAAGTTACAATGAAAATAACTAAGAAAGAAAAATCTAGAAAATATAGGCGCGTGGGGATAGCTTTTTGTACGCACTAGGTGTGTTCTTGTGTTTTCTCTCTTGCCCGGCCGCTTATTGTTTTCTTCCTCTTCTAGATTTCTTGCGTTTCTCTTCTTCTGGTTATGGATAATCTGTTGAAGCCCTTCGTTTTTTCTGCTCAACAACCCTCTACCAGTGGTCTAAATTTCAATTTGAGTAAGACTTTGGGGATGAATGGTTCGGCGAAACAGGCTAGGTTAGAATCTGAAAATTTTGGGCGCAAGGATGCGGCTGTTGAATCCTCGGGTAAAGAAGCTTTAGGTAGTTTCAAATCAAAGCTTCTGAATATGACGAATCCTAGTTCATGGTCGGGACTTGGTACAGGCAAAAAGAAATTGACTATTCAACAGGATGATATTCTGGTATTCGATGGTCCTAATGATCCAAGAATGAAACTCTCGCCCAAATTGAAAGAACAATTACACAAACCTTGGGAAAATGCCCTGATTTTGAAAAACATGGGACGTGCCCATACCCTAAACTTCATGATCACGAAATTGTCTAAAAAATGGTCTCTCATTGGACAATGGCAACTAACGGACCTTGGGGAGGGGTATTTGTTGCTCGTTTCCAAATGAAGGATGATCTTGATTATGTTCTAACTAATGGTCCCTGGGTTATCATAATCAATACCTGGCAGTGCAATGGTGGAAACCGAATTTTGTTCCAGGTGAAGATCTTATTCAAAGTATGCCCATCTGGGTTCGTCTTTCCAAACTCCCTATGGAATGGTTGGACTCTGATTTGCTATGGAACATTGGAGGAATGCTAGGGAGGATGTGTAAAGTGGACCCAATCACTATGAATCAAGCTAAAGGTCGGTTCACTCGAATTTGTGTGGAAATTGACATTTCCAAACCTCTCATGGGATCTCTCCACATTGGGGACAGAACTATTAATGTGGAATATGAAAGTTTGGGGCTTATATGTTTTAAATGTGGTAGATATGGTTATAGTAGAGAATCCTGTAGAGAGGGGATGGTTGAACCAATGCATGTAGATACGGCTAGTGCGAGAAATAATGAGGATTGTGTTGACAAAGAAAAGTCCCCTTATGGACCGTGGTTACTGGTGTCCTATGGTAGGTAGGGCAGTAAGAATCTCAAGGGAAAGAATAGTCGAATTGGGACTGGTACTTCTGGTTCAAATGAGAATATGGGAGGTGTTGGGAAATCTGTTGGTAGTGGTAGTGGGAAGAAAACTTCTGGTGGTTATGTTAAGGCTAATCAAGATAAGACAGCTGTGTTGAAGACGGGTCTCAAGGGCTCCCTTGCTAATATTCGTAGTTCTTCTAATGCTAACAGAGGTAGTGGATCCAGATTTGATGTTTTAAGTGAGGATGCTGATATAACGATGATTGAAGAGGATCAGCAAGGTCTGATCAAGGTGAATGGTAGTTCTAAAAATAAAGATAAAGCGGTTCTCAAAGAGATTACTAATGATGCTGGCTATACAGGTGACAAAAACACATGAAAGCTTTCTTAGGGCATTAAGAAGAATTGTAAGAAAGGAGTGATGCAGGGTGCTAGCATGGGTGCTGCGTCAAAGCTAGAAAGTTACCGTTGGGTGACTGCTACTGATAATATTAAGGGACAGTCAATTCCAACTGATATCACGGTTATAGATAATGAGAGTGTTGATAGTGCAAGTGTTCTTAGACAACTGCATGAGGATGTCGTGAATTTTATCGCCCAACCTATCAACCATATGGTAAACGTGGAGGGATTGACCCATGAAGGTGTAAACATAGTTGCTCCTGGTTTGGATAGAAATTTTGACATGGTGGCCTCTGATTTAGAAGGGGCTCTAGCTGTGATCTCTGAGTAGAGTGTCTTCTTTTTTTCGTCTCCATCATGATTTGTGTTTGGAACGTAAGGGGTGCAGGTAAGAAGGTTTTTTCGAGGTACATTAAAGATTTGCGTATGGGATATCAATTTGAGATTTTGGCTATTCTTGAACCTCGGATAAGTGGTTCTAAAGCTAGAGATGTTGTTAATAAACTAGGTTTTTCTAGTCATTTTATAGTTGATGCTGAGGGCTTTTCAGGTGGCATCTGGCTTCTTTGGAATGAGGAAAAAATTAGGCTTCATGTGGTAGCTAACACTAGACATTGTATTACTGCGCTAGTTGAGGAGAATAACACTTTATGGGTTCTTACGGTTGTGTATGCTAACCCTTGTGCTACTATCAGAAGGCTTCCTTGGGATTACCTTAATTCTATTAGAAATTGTTTTAGTTTACCTTGGCTCATTGCAGGCGACTTTAATGAAATCACCAACAGTTCAGAGAAAAGAGGTGGTAGATTCAAGTATTCTAATAGTGGCTTTTTTGATTGGATTGATCGGAACCAGCTAGTGGATATGGGTTTCATGGGTCCAAAATTCACATGGATGACAAAACAAGGAATCGGTGAGGAAATCTGGGAGAGACTGGATAGAGCTCTTTGCTCAATGGATTGGCGGATTCATTTTGAGGAGGGTTTTGTGAAGCATCTTCCTAGAGTAATGTCTGATCATTGTCCTATTCTCATTCGTTTATATAACAACCACACTCCTAGTAGAAGAAACAATGCTTTTAGATTTGAAGCTATGTGGATGAAATATAAGGAGTTTGAAGAGTTAATTCATAACAATTGGCATGCACAGGGTATTTCGGTTGCTGAGAAAGTTCTTAATCTTACTGGTATTCTGAAGAACTGGAATAAGAATGTTTTTGGTAACATTTTTCACAACAAGCGAAAAATCCTTGCTAGAATTCATGGAATTCAAAAATGCCTCAGTGAGAGATCCTTCCGACATCTAACTAGGCTTGAGGAGATTCTCACTAAAGAATATCAGGGTATTCTTGAACAAGAAGAAATATTTTCACAACAAAAATCAAGAAACCGTTGGCTTAAGGATGGAGATAAAAATACGAAGTTTTTCCACCTGTCTACTATCATAAGAAGGAGAAGAAATAAGATTATGGGCTTAAAGAGAGATGACAGAAGTTGGGTGGAGGATATTGGTAAGTTAAAGGCGGAAGCTGTTAGGTATTTCTGCGATCTTTTTGAGACAACGCAGTGTAATGGCAGGTATTCACATTTGCCTTTGTCTTTTTCTTGTTTGACTGAAAGGGATATTCTTCAATTGTCTTCCCCTGTTGGTGAAACTGAGGTCAAAGCGAGCTTGTTTAACATCGGTAGGATTAAAGCTCCTGGTCCTAACGGCTTTCCTACTATTTTCTTTCAAAAATTCTAGAACTCATGTAAGGCTGACTTGATTATGTTGGTTTCTGATTGCTTCGCCCAGGGTAGTGTGCCTAATGATATTAATCAAACTATCATTTCCCTCATTCCTAAAATCCCTAATCCTACCAGTATGATGCAGTTCAAACCCATCAGTTTATGTAACACCACCTACAAGATTGTGAGTAAAGTTCTTGTGCAGAGACTTCGTGGTTTGTTACTTGAGCTTGTCAGTCCTAATTAGGTAGCTTTTGTCCCTGGTAGGCAAATACAAGACAATATCGTTATTGCTCAGGAAGTTCTCCATAAGTTTAAGAGTGTTAAAGGTAAATCAGGTTACATTACGTGGAAAATTGACTTAGCTAAGGCTTATGATAAGCTACAATGGGGTTTTATCAAGCATGTCCTGGAGGAAGTTGGCATTGTTGGGAGAATGAATAACCTTATTATGAGTTGTATCACTACTGTTAGCTATAAGGTGGTTGTCAATGGTGAGCTGTCTGATAGCTTTAGTCCTAAGTGCGGCATTCGACAAGGAGATCCCTTATCTGTTTATATTTTTGTGCTTTGTATGGAAAAACTCTCTCACATTATTTCACAAAAACTCCTTGATAATTCTTGGAAACCGGTGAAGATCTCTAGAGACGGACCTGCTATTTCTCATTTATTTTTTGCCGATGACCTTATCCTTTTTGGTCAAGCCTCTCCTCAACAAGCTCAAATCATGAGAAATTGTCTTGATATTTTTTGTGATCTCTCAAGGCAACAAGTGAGTTTCCCTAAGTCTAGAGTTTACTGTTCTAGTAACATCAGTGATTGCAATGCTTCTGTCCTAGCTAATATTTATGGGTCTCCTATAACGAAAAATCTTGGCTCTTATCTCGGTGTTCCTCTCATTCATGGCCGTATCAAGAAAGACACTTATAGAGAAATCCTTGAAAAGACTCAAAAGAAACTGGCTACCTGGAAGAGTGCTTCTCTGTCGTTTGCTGGAAGATGCACTCTTATTAAATTAGTTACCGCTGCCATCCCTGTTTAGGCCATGCAATCCATAAAACTACCTTAGGAAATTTCCACAAGCCTTGATAAAATCAATAGAGATTTCCTGTGGGGTAATTCTGATGATAGGAAGAAAGTGCATCTTGTGAAGTGGGACATTGTTTGCTTGCCAAAAAAGCTTGGGGGTTAAGGAATCAAAAAATGAAAGTGATGAATCAAGCGCTTCTTGCCAAAGTTGGATGGCGTCTGATGCAGAATAATACGGGTTTATGGGGTAGATTACTCAAGGATAAATACCTTAAGGGTGGTAACATGTTTGACTATGGGAACCTGAAGTGTAATAATTGTTCTAGTATGTGGAGAGGGATTCTGTTTGGGGCGAAGCTTTTGCTAGATGGTATGAAATGGAGGGTTGGAAATGGCAATAGAATTAATTTATGGGTTGATGATTGGGCTCCTACCGACGGCAAGCTTTTCAACCATGCCTCTTGTTACATTTGAGATGATCGGATGAAAGAAAAGGTTTGTGAGTATTTTATTGATAATGAGTGGGATGTGCAAAAGCTTTCTTCTGTCCTCCCCTGGCATATTGTGTCATGCATTATCAGTATACATTTTGACAGCAGCAATGATGCCGTGGACACTCCTATATGGGGGATGTCTAATGTGGGTTCTTTTACTGTTAATAGTGCTTATATTGGTCATTTCAGGTATGAGGATTCTGATCCCTGGAGATGGGATTTATATGGAAACTGAAGCTTTCGCATAGAGTTGCTTATTTCCTATGGACTTTACTTCATAGGAAACTTTTGACCAACTGCAATAGAGCAGCCAGGGCATTTCATCTGATGTTACCTGTAGGAGGTGTACGGTGGGCTGTGAAGATATTGAACATATTTTTAGAGGCTGCTCTGTTTCCCTTGGCATTTGGGAGAATATCAGCAAAGGTGTGACGAGAACTGGTGAGTTCTTGGCTGATTGGAATGATTGGTTGCGTGATAATCTCAATTGTTCCAGTTTGATCATGGGAAAAATTCCGAACTATTTGTTGTTTGCTGTGTCTCTGTGGTTTATAGGGAAGTGGAGATGTAATACAGTGTTCAACCCCTCTGTCAAGCTCCCTTTTTGCCCTGGGAAATTCATTTGAAAATTCGTGGTGGATTGGGTGGAGGCTAATACTGATTCAGACAAGGATATTGTTATGAAGAGCTGCCTTGTTTCTTGGAGTCCCCCAGCTATTGATTGGATTAAGGTTAATGTTGATGGTAGCCAAACCCCCAACTTGGGTAACATTGCTACTGGAGGTGTTGTTAGGGACCATAGGAAACTTTGGATGGTTGGGTTTGCCCTGAATAAGGGGACGGGAAGTGTCCTAGAGGCCGAACTTTGGGGGATTTGGAGGGGTTAAAGCTTGTGTGGAAGAATGGGTTTAAAAAGGTGATTGTTGAATCTGATTCTCAAGTTGCTGTGGCTCTCATCAACAACAATCTCCTCTTTGCAACCCTCTTTTTAGTATCATTGAAGCCTGCAAGGTTTTGTTGAATAAAGATTGGAGCTGCAAGATACAACATGTTTACAGGGAGAGTAACAGAGTGGCGGATAGCCTTGCTAATCTGGGTCACTCTCTTGACCTTGGGTTGACGTTTTTGAAGAACCCCTCTGTGGTTGCTGAGAGATTGGAGGATGATTTCAAGGGGTTCACTTCTTCTAGGATGATTCCTAGCCTTTAGTTCTTTGTTGTTTTGGGCTGGTAGCCCCCCCTTTCACCCAAAAAAAAAAAAAAAAAAAAAAAAACTAAGAAAGAGAGTTTATCTAGGCAATACAATAAAAGATTAATCTAATTCCTAATAGGAGTACTAATTCTAATATTAACTAGAAATAGGAAATATAACATAACTAAGAAATATAACTAGAAATAGAATCCTAACATAATGAGGAAATATAATATAATTCTAACATTTTCATTCCCTGAATGTAAACATGAAGATTGTGATGGTATAAATTAAAGTAGCATTTCTGGAATCATTAGACTTTAACAAAGGAATGCATATTAATTTTCCGGTCAATTAATGAACCATGGTGCTAGGGATGGGTTAATGCATATATAACTAAGATCAAATAGTTTTTCCTTTCTAATTGCTAATGAAGTGCAACATACGGGGGTGTCGCGTGTTGTAGTACTGTAGCAGAATAGGTATTGTTATGCTAGAGTTGTGGATTTCAACACTGTGAAACAAGTTTTTTTGTAGTAAACGCTACATAATGTAGTAGTGATATTGATAATCCCAAAATGCTGAAGTGATCATCAAAAAACCATGTAGGCCAGACTCAACATTGGATAACATATTAAGGATTAGTTCATATGATTTAGATATCAGAATAATATTAACCTCTTCTACAGGATGGTGAAATGATCCTTGTACTTGTCTAGTAAATGTGTAAAGAGAAAGATACATCACATCAATTCTGCATTCCATTTTTTGGCTCCTTATCGCCATGGGAGTAGGCTGCAACTCACAATGCATTATATGATAATCCCAACATGCTGTAGTGGTCATAAAAAACCAAGACAAATATAACGGAAACGGAAACGGAAAACCGTGTAAGCCTGCTAACTCAACATTGGATAACATAATGATCGAAACGGCTCATTACAGTTAGTCACAACTCACATTTATGAGTAATTCAATTTGAATCTTAGCAGGTAGATAAGGCTTAGTTCATATGATTTAAATATCGCAATAATAATGGACTACACATGATGGTGATCAATTATATATTCTTGTATTTGTCTAATACTTATGTTAAAGAGAGAAGGACTACACATGAACTCTGCAGTCCATTTTTGTCTCATTATCGCCATGGGAATCGGCTGCTAGTAACAATGCATTATGTAGCTCAAGCATTTTATTTTATTTTATTTATTTTATATGGGGATGGTCTCTCTGGTATCAATGGAAAAGTACTTAGCTTTTCAGGAAACCCCTTTCTTTTTCTGTACTGCAGTAACCTTTAACGAGGCTCTAACAATGAGATTGTGATTTCATTGATTGTGATTTCTGGTTCAGTCAGATTCCTTTCTGTGAAAAAAACCAGGCTGCCTTGGCTGAGGTAATGACCCTTCACCACCCAACATTAGAGCCACAGTTGACATGTTTGGCCTATCTCTGGTCCTTGTTGCACACATAACAGGCCGATGTGAATGCATCGTAATATTTCAGATAAAATAGAAGAGTAATCTAACACTTGATCAATTAGTTCACAGCCCTTTCATCATTCCAGAGTCTCCATGCCTGAAATAGATAAAGACCAATAAGTTACTATCCAACTCCTCAACCCATACAGTAAAAAGTTCGAATGAATTGGTCATCAAAACTGCCATAAGATTCCCTTCGATTCCATTAAAACAACATTCCAAGAGATGGCATAGAAAGATCAATCATTCTTTAGACTTACATGACCAAGAAGATTATGATTGTGGTCAGCGTGGCAAAATCCTCTGTTTCTTTTTCCACTCACTATCTCTAGTACTAAAACACCAAAGCTAAAGATGTCTGACTTTATGAGAAGATCCCATCTATTGCATACTCTGGAGACATATATCCACTACAAATTACATTGCAAAAAGAGAATGGGTTAACCGTTAATATAATAATGAAACAAATGCAAATGTACTTACTATGTTCCAACAACTCTATTCGTTTCTCCCTTAGTTTGATCTCCTTTAAATGTCTTAGCAAGACCAAAGTCTGAAATTTTCGGGTTCATTTCATTATCTAATAAACATTACTAGCTTTAAGATCTCTATGTATAATCCTCAGTCTCGAGTCTTGATGAAGGTAAAGAAGCCTCTAGCAATTCCTCCAATAATTTGGATGCGCCTACTCCAATCCAGTAATTCTCTTCTTTTTTATCTGAAAGGTTTTTTCATTCAAGTTAGTCCAAACCTAAATTCTAAAGAGGGACTAACATATAATAATTATGACCAAAATTAAAGAGTTAGTTCTGAGATGATCATCAAACCAAAAATGAAGTAATCCAAGCTTTTGTTGGGCATGTATTCATATATTAACATTCTTTCATCTCTCTGAGTGCAACATCCCAATAGCCTTACAAGGTTTCTGTGCTGAAGTTTTGCAATTAAAATGACCTCATTCTTGAACTCATCAATTCCTTGTCTAGAACATTTGAAAGCCTTTTAATAGCAATTTCTTGTCCCCCCACCAATGTACCCTATAAAATCATATATCATTTAATCATTTATAATGGTAAGCATTGTTTCAAATGGAAAATTAATACACCTTAATAACATATTGTCATGTTACCTTGTAAACAGATCCAAAACCACCTTCTCCCAACTTATTTTGTCTGCAAAGTTGTCTGTGGCGTTAGCTATGGTGTTCAAATCATATATCAGTAATTCCATTTCATCGGTTTTGCTCTTCATTGTTGTCATTTATATCTCGACTGTTATCCTTCTTTCCTAAAATTGAATTGTTTTAATTCAGAAGTCAGTATGCAATCCTAGTACTTGAAACAAATGCCTTTCCATTATTATGCATTAGTATATGGTATCAATCATTTTCTGAAAACATTAGAGCCTAAGTTACAGTTAATGAAATTAACAGTGAGTGGAATGAGCTGTAATTTACCTTGAATCCTAAGTTTCCTTTTACACATAAAAATGACCCAGCCAAGCACAAGCACTCCCATAGCAGAAACTACACAGGACACTAAGATTATTGCCCGTTTCTTCTCACTGAGTTGCTCTGAAATATTGTTGTCAAACATATTCATTCATGGATTTGAGTTACTTCATATCAAAACAGTTACAAGCTAGAGGCATCCTAGTTGCAACCTATATTTCTTAAAATATAATGCCATTACCAGAAAGAATAACTGACAAAAGGAAGGTACCTAATTCTGAAGCAGCCACCCGTACATAGAGATCTTGCCCATTCACATCAAGATTTCTTATGTCAAGCAAGTCACTAAACCAGAGCAAACAGCCGGTTCCTCCTTTTCTGACATCTGAATTTGCATATGCTGTACAATTGCAATTGTTGAGACATAATTTCTTACATTCCACAAGGCTAATGTTATCAACCCAGGAATGACTCGTGTCTGGCAATTTTACTTCTTTGTGTTTTAGAAATCCATTGCTTTGATTACAATGCAATGGAGCCCTTCGAACACACCCCTCAGTCCAATTTCCTGGTGATTTAGGTGTGAATCCTTCCAAGCATTCACATACATCAGGATACTTATTGATGTTGCAACTAGCATATGAACCACAGAATAATATTCACAACGATCCAATTCCACTACAGAGAATCTCTCCCAATTTTGATCTTTCCATTTTGAAGGCAGCAAATAACCTGATGAGCTCATCACCATTCTTGCAGGGACTGATATGTTTCGGATGTCCATCGTGTAAAATACCTCTTTCTCATTTGACACGAACTATGTGTATACTGGATTTGTTTCCAGATAAGGAGTCCCAGTCCAACGAAGGCCATTCCAGGAACCTGGTCTATACACTATTTAGATCCGTTTCTAACACACAGTTGTGGAGACCCACGATAATCTATCTGCAATATGAAGTCACCTGGAGTAGGGTCATCTATGCTCTTCCAGGATGAGAACAACCACTCCATACCAGTAACCAAGTTTTTTCCAATCTTCATGCCCGGTAATAAGGTATTACCAGGATGATCAAAGCTCTGCCACAAAAAGTTATCTGGGTTGTTATCATTTCCATCTTCACAACCAAATTTCCGGATTCTAAGAGCACTGCAACTGGATTCTGAAGACTTGTTGAGGCATTGGATGACCAAACAATTTCATTTGTACTGTTCATCCTCAGGACAAGATTTCCTTTGGCATTGATACTTAGAAATCCTGAGGTATCAGAAATTGGATCATTTCTGTTGGTACCCATGAAACTGTCTCCTCAACTGACTTCTCACCATCTTTCTTGTACCAAATTCCAAGGTATCGATCACTTGATTTACCAGAACTGAAAAATCCCAGTTCAAAGACGTTGCCTGCTGAAACTAGTTTCTCACTATCTTTAATGGATTGGCCAAGTGTAATGGTGTCCAGTGACAGTGTAGTGGTGATTGTTATGTAAGACAATAGGAAAAAGTAGATAATTAGCATTGTGAAGCCAGCCATATATGGACTCTCAGAAGCAGGCAATTACAGTCTTATCTCTTATGTCTTTTTGGCAAAGACCACCAAGTGAGAAATGCATCCGTACAGATATTATACAACTTGGGTTTAATGTCTTACCATCATCCCCAAAATGAAATCAAAAGTCAAGAGCAATGTGCTGCACAATTGAATTGACTTATCAACCTTTCAGGTAACCTCGGTTTCGAGGAAGGCCATCTATCATTGCACAAACCACTTACATTACATTGATGTATTGTTCTACCTTTTACCTTTTACGCCATCTAGCATTAGATAATGTCTGGTTGAGTTACCTGGGCTGAAAAATATTAGATGAGGAAAAAGATTAGATCCAGGTCCACAATTCATATATAGATTAGGTGGGAATTTTAGAATTCAATTAATACTGTAGACCCAAGTAGTTGCCTTTCAAGTCATACATAGCTAAATCATTAAGAAGTCTGAGTAAATGTGAAGAGCTAATTTCTTAAGTTGACAGAATCAGCCATTGACAAGTCAGGGGAATTATACACTCTTCAAGCAGTAACCACAAGACATTGTCTATGGTCCATACATTGAATTAATTGATTAGCCTGAACAATTCAAAGGTAGTAATCACATTATATGCGTAATTAATCGGAAATACCAATTCAAAGGTTCCACCAGCTGAAAGTAGAGTCCCCATCCTTAATGGACTGACTTGGTGTAACAGTATGTAGTACATCAGAAGTTCCCAAGATAAAGAACAAAATTGAGTAAACCACAAACATTTTTAAAACTTTTAATTCTGAATTGATTCTCTTATACAAACATTAGTGTTTCAAAATCTTGTATATAAAGAGAGACCACTTACCAGTACAATCACAATTTTCAGGTTATGTGGAAAATTTAAAATTTAGTTGCCTTTCCTAAATCATTAAGACTTATCCTAGCTTAATTGATAATGACCAGCCATGTAGATTTTAAAAAGTCTGAGTAGATGGGAGGAGCTAATTTCTTAAGTTGACAGAATCAGCCATTGCCAAGTCAGGGGAATTAGACACTCTTCAATTAATGAATCACAAGACATTGTCTATGGTCCATACATTGAATTATTTGAAACATTGACAAGTCAGGGGAATTAGACACTCTTCAGTTTTAATAAGTGTTTCATTCCCTGAATGTAAACATGAAGATTGGGATGGTACAAATTAAAGTAGCATTTTGGAGTCATTGGACTTTTAACAAAGGAATGCAAATTAAATAGCATGAGGCCACCATCAGCCAACTTGCAGGTTTCCAAAATGACCTGTTACTCTGTTAGTACCCCACGTACAAATCACTGTCTTCATCAAGGAGACAACCAAACTAGGTAGACTTGACTCATATGGCACCAATTTTCCGGTCAATTAATGTACCACGGTATTAGGTATGGGTTAATGCAAAACTCAGATCAAACAGTTTTTCCCTTTCTAATTGTTTATGAACTGCAACATACGGGGGTTGTGTGCTGTAGTATTGTAGCAGAATAGGTATTGTTATGAACTGAAACTAGTTTTTTTTTTTTTTAGTAAACGCTACATAATGTAGTAGTGATATATATATAATATATATATATATATATATATATTTAATGCAATGATGAAAGTAAGCAAAGAGAGAAGTTATGGAGTGAGTTTTTTATTTTTATTTTTTGATGAACCTTATGGAGACCGGAGTGAGTCATAAGTGAGTTAAATTTGGAAGATAATTAGAAAGAGTGGTTTTGGAAATAATTTAAATAATTTTTTGAATTTTAAAAAGTGAAGCATTATTAGATCATTGGAGGGTTGCTAATGGCACCACTCATTATTAATTTTAAATTTCATAATGGTTGTAGGGACTAAAAAGGGTGTGGTGGGACCTATTTTAGGTGACAATAGAGCCACCCTTAAACACGTGTTACAATAGCCCCTGCGTATAAGAAAAACATATACAGTAACGATCATTTTCCTTTCAGTTCCAGCAGCCAACCTAAATTCTCCCTGTGGAGAAACAAGAAATCAAAACTTCGTTTGAAGAACTCTTTGTTTACTGTATTCCTTTTGTGACATGGACTTCCTCGATATATATTATGCTGACTTTATCATTTGCTTATGAGAGTAGACATATATAGGATTGATTTATATTTATTCTGTTGTTTTATTGTCCCTGGTATGATTTTCGGGGTTCGTAAAACGTATTGAGTTGGTTATTTATTTTTGAAAATTATGAAAATTTACATGTAGGTATATTTATATGTCTACTATCAATCTGCAAAGTTTCATGATTTTTATAAGGTCACGATATGGTTTTTGCTGGTCAAATTTGGAAAACCAAAATATTATGATTTTTTACATATGCTAATAATCATGGATTAAATTGAGAATTTTATAGGATTTGGAGATGTAGGGAATCAATTAAAAATCATGAATTATGGAGTTGTCGGTTGTGGAATTAGCTGATCGAATGAGTAGATATAATTTTAGTTCTGTACAAGTTAGTTATGCTATTGAAATTGTTATATATGGTGATGAGGTTATTGTTGGAAAAAATGGTTGAAACATCTATTTGAGGCTCAAATTCGGGTGAGACCAATTTCATTAAAATGATACTTCAAGGTGGATTCGTGTTTTCCCCTGTAAAGACATTGAAATGGTATACTTGTATGCTCAAAATGGTGAATGGCAAATTGATGTTCAAAGTGCACTCGTTGTAGCAAGAAAAAAAACACGGATGTGAATTACAAACCGTAGATTCAACAACTTGTGTACGAATGTCATAACAGTTTGAGCTGCCGGTGTGCACCCGTGACTCAGCACTAAAATAAACTTTTAAATTTAAAAATTGTAATAGCTAAAATAATGGTGATTGATTTAACATTAAATTTAACAATATTTTCAACTTCCGAAATTTACGATATTCTAATTCCAACTAATTCTAAATTCAATACCCTAATACAGTAATACAACTTTTGGGCTATGCAACCGTACTTACTACAACCCCACCAAACTCAGCCACCCACTTATTTTTGCTAATTGCTGTGCAAAATACCCTTTGGAAATGAAATGTATTGAAACCATGACCCTGTTGCAGAGCAAATAACTTCTTGTAATTCCTGTAGGCCTTCCCACACTGGAGTCTGAAATCGATGGGGCTGAGCAATCGGTATGAGTCATTGGAGGAGAAGACAATGAACCTCCTTGGACCGAGGCAGGCATATGACAACTAGATGTTGTTAATCTCTAAATTATCGAAGAAAACAAATCAGAGGACTGCAATGCCACTATAGCACTACTAGTTAATGATCGTGTGAGGTGAAGTACTGTCTAGAAGATGAGCACCAATGGTCAATTCACATCGACATCATGTCCTAATAAGTATAAGCCTCAAAAACACTGAAAAATAAGGAAGCACCATTCTTGATGTAGAAACAAAGACAGAGACCACCCCTCTAAAAGCCAGAAAAAAACAGAGCAAGGACAACAAACAAACGCACCACACAGAAACAGAGGAACAAGCACAAGCAAAAAACAGAGCAAGACTGCCAACAAACACACAGAAACTTCCCAGGCAGAGCAGAGAACACCAAGACAAACAATACTTCAGAACCACAACAGCCTATGGAGAGAAGCCCCAAAAACACCTCACAGACAAAATGAAGAGAGCAGCCGCAACAAATGCAAACCAGGATCTCGCGATGACAAAGGCTACCAGAAATCAACCGTCACTCCAAATAATTCTATCTCCACTACCACACAAATCCATTTTTGCCAGATATTCCGCGAAGGAATTAGAAGCCCTTGAATTGAAGATGAACAGATATTGTAATCCGAATCCATACTAAAAATCAGTAGTTCATGAAGCCAAAGTAGTTGGTTCGCAGCAACTACTTTGGCAAATTCATACTAAAAGGCCTGGTGTATCTAATTGTTAATGCAATTAACCATAGTGTTCAGAAAGAGAACACCAAGCTGCTTCACAAATCATGGAAAATGTTTAATATACGATATAAAAGTTACTCCAAATTCCAGAATACAAAAACTTGATAAGCATTTAGTCATGGTAATTTTCAGAACACTAACACTTTTTAAGCATTAAATTCCAGGGCTAAACATGGCCCTTCAATCAAATCCATGAATATCAAATGATGAGCAGTAAAGAAAAAACAAAGAAGTAAGAGTTAGAACTTATTCAACAAATTCATAGTGGTAGAAATTCATACAAACTTCAACAACCGAAAATCGAATTTCAAACAACTAATGGCAGTGGTTTTGGTGGTTGCAGTGCTCAAGGTGGTTGTGTTGGTTGTGGTGGTTGCAGTGCTCAAGATGGTTGTGGTGGTCGCGGAGCTCACGGTGAAATTTGTAAATTTCTCTAAGAGTTATGAAAGTACTTTAATTTGTAAATTTATGGGTTTGGGTGATAAATTCGTTCATGTTGTGCTACTGCTTATGTTTGAAATATAGAATTATAAGAAATATAGAATTACAAGTATAATGTTATTTGCTGTTGACTACTTCATTGTTATTTATTTAACATTTTCACTTTACGGTTTGGGTGATATTACGGTTTGTTTAACTTTTACTTATTCAATAAAATTATTTTGATAACAAATTTATATGAAAGGTTTTTGAACCAGTTCCTTTTTCATTATTCATGCACCTAACCTTAGGTCGAGTGGTAATTCCAAGAAAAAGGAAGGTGTTGAGGATGTCGAAAAGTAATTTGCAATTTTGGGATTGAAAGTTCTGATTGTAGCCGATATTTTCCAAGTAAATAAATGAAGCAGAGCTCTAAGTCAAATGGTCTTTTAATTGGTATTGAATTATAAGTGGTTTAAATGTTTCTCTATTTGATGATGTATTTGTAATGTTGAAGCATTAAAAATACAGCAAGTAAAAAAAATAAGTGGTTGAAATCCTGCAAATATCACCTTTTCATTTACTTCGATTTTCTCACTATCCTTACATTTGCACCCAACAAATTTGGCAACAGAGCTATGTAGGGATACTTTGCAGCAAGTGACAGTACAGCCTGTGTTGGAGCAACATATGACGATAAAATACAGGTTCCCTTCAAAATCATATGCCAAAGGAAATCATGACAGCTCCTTTTTCTTGGAATTCCTACTCGACTTAAGAAAAAGGAAGATGTTGAAATTGGGTTGGAACTTAAGAACTGGTTTTGAGCAATTTCTTACGCCTTGGACCAGTGCTAACAATCCATCTCCTGGAGAATTTAGTCTCAGACTTGACATTCATTGGTTACCTCAATTAGTTATTTCTTCAGCAACAAGAAAACAGGTCTGGAGTGGATTCAGTGGCATTCTAAATTTCCAATGCTTCATAACTTGGTATTCAGGCCAATGTTAGTGCATAAACAAGAATGACACCCATTGACAGTTATGCTCAGTGCGGTCGTAGTAATTGCAGAATCAGCAAGACACCCATTTGTGAGTGTTTGAAGGGGTTTAGACCCAAATCACAAGATGAATGGGACACACAAGGATTATCTCAGTCAAGAAAATAAATAGAGAAATCGCCAACAGATTGCCCGAGTAGAGAAGGGTTTCTAAAGCTTTCGGGCATGAAATTGCCCGACTTTAATTGGTCAAACAAAAGTACGAATATGAAAGAATATAATGTGAGGCAGAATGATTCAAGAACTGTTCATGTAGTGCTTATGCAAATTCAGATGTAACCGGAGGAGACAGTGGTTGTTAATTTGATGTGGTTCGGGGACCTGATTGATATGAGATAGTGCCCTGCAGGATTCATACGCGTTCCAAATTCAGAACTAAATAACATAATACTCAATTTGGAAATTACTGGGAAATCTAAAAATTAACTTGTCTGTATAACAAATCATCAAATCACGTATCTGTTGAACAGTTTCCTTCAAATCTTCTTCTACTTGTATACTTCTCTCAATCGGCTACAACATATCTTTCATATCTCTCGTTTCTTTTAATTCTAGTTACTTCTTTCTTCTATTTTGTTTCTTAGCCTTAGCCAAGTCTCCTTTCTCCATTCTTTCTCAAATATTCTTATTTCTATCAAGCTTTCATCCTTCTGATCTCTCCCCGCTGTTATCTCTTTCTTTTCTCTTCTTTCTTTCTTTTATTTCTTACTCAACTTGCCTCTCTGTTCTCTATTTTTGGCCGAAATGCCATTCCCCCGTATATCTTATTTTCTATTTTTTTTTTTTTTATTCTTATTGTATGTTTGGTATGGCTTTTCAAGTAGAGCTTCTAGAGTAGATTTTACTAATAAAACTTCTATTGAGTAGAGCTTTCAAAAAAAATGCTTTTAGTTGTAATATATAAGTTACAAAAATAGTGTTGACAATGTAATTTTTAAAATAGCTTTTGGTTATATAAATTACAAAAAAAAAAATGTTGACAATGTATTTATAATGAAAGAGTTGTACGGTGGAATATCTAAAATTTATAAAGAGTAATTGAGACAATTTATAAGTTTTAAAAAAGCTTTTGGGGAAAGCCTAAATTTTGGGCTTCTCTTAGTAGACATAAAATAGTCTTTATAAAGAGTAATTGAGACAATTCACGTATTAGAAAAACTGTTTTGATTTTTGCTAAACAACCAAAAAAAACTTCAGAACAACTTCTAATATTAAAAAAGTGCTTTTTATTATATATATGGCTTTTCCATTTAGTTGACCCATAATATGCTTTCTTATTCACTAAGCTAATCCTCCATGTAGCCACGTGGCCCACGTGGTCAGTTGTTTGCCTTGCCTATATATATATATGTGTTTATCTCTTTTGTAAACCAACTGATGAGATCATTTTATCCCATATAAAAGTAATTCTCTACTCTCACTCACTTGTTTATCTCTTCTCTCATTCTCTCGCATCTCTCATCTCTCATCTCTCCATTTATCATTTATTCACTTTATTATATGATCTTCAAATGTTCTTCATGTTCTTCAATTGATCTTCACATATTCTTCATCTATTTCTTCATTTATTTCATAACACATTATCAGCACGATTGCATGTAAGTAGAAAGGATCCCCTGATGGGTGATTTACTTACATCTCAATATTCTGGATCTATTTATAGTTCCGTATACAAGATGGCTATGCCGTCAAACGGATCCTCTATATATAGTTCTGAATTATTTATATTTTAAATATTTGTATTTATTTTTATGCAATATATGAGACTGGCTTATGCTGTGTCTTGGGACTGGCTTATGCTGTGTTGATAACTTATTTCTACACATTGTGTAGCCCTTACTTTTATCTTTTATGCTTGTTTTCTGGGTAAAACCGGGTATTTAACGTTTTTAAATAAGTGTTTCAGGATATTTTTCATCACAGGGGCTAAAGTGCAAAAATAGAGAAATATTGGGGCAAAAGTGTAATTTTTGAAAGTTGGTTTTGCGCCCTTGTTCTGCGTTAAGGGGGCAGCAAAAATGGGCACAGAAAGGGACCAGAACTTCATTTTTTGTAATTCTGCGCCCTAGGGCGCAGAATAGGGCGCAAAAGTCAAGGCGGAAAATTTGACGAAAGTTTCCTGCAGAATGCTCAACTTGCGGGGGCCATATCTCTCTCCTCCGATTGAACTGGGTTTCGTGCTACATATGGTTGGAAAGCTCCAGAAGTCTTCTTTCCAACGGTTCATCAAGAATGCGATTCCAATGTTTGTGGAGAGAGTTATGCCCGTTTCCGTAACGGTACGCACTGCTGGAAAGTCACCCGCGAGACCCCCAAAAATCTGCCACTTAAGGGCATTTTCGTCTTTTCCCCTCAATTCTGACCTAAACCCTTCTCCATATATATCCCTCTTCTCATCAGTTTACACAGAATCCCTAACCCCCCTCTCTCTTCCGCCCCACTCTCTCCTTCTTCCATTTTCTTCACCTTCTTCACTTTCTCACTAAATAAGGAGAGGATTCAAGCTCCCATGGAGGTTTTTCCTCCATGGGAGGCTACCATACATCACCACCACCATGTTTTTCACTTCCTCTACCACAATTGAGAGTAGATTGCAAGGAGATAGGAGGGGTTTTTGACCAATTTCGAGCCAAGCATGGAAAGGAGCTCTTTGAGGAATTTCTTCAAGGGTTGTATCTCCTTTTACTCATTCTCTTTGTATTTCTTATTTTCTTAATTGTGTAACCACCAATTTGGGGATTTTGTAAACCTACACTTGTGTAATATATGTTGTTTGTGCTTAAATTTGGTTGGGTTTTGTTTCACTCTTTGCCAATTACATGAATTTAGCTTTAATTGCAATATCCATGTGTGTGGAGGCCTGAAATTGATATGTGTCCATGATTGGGATTAGGAGTAGAGTAATTTAATATAGGAGTAGTGTAATTTAACTTCCCATGATTGTTGATTGATTGATGGATGACCAAAATGCCATGTTTAGAGTAATTGGAGTGTTAGAGATTTAGCTCCAAAGAGTGGGAAAGGTTTCAGTTCAGGCATTTAGTTGCTAAATTGGCCTGGGTTCCATATTAATGTACTTAATGGGTCTTGTTATCAAGACACTATTGCTCATCCTTGGCCGGATTGGGCAATAAATTGATTTAGGGAAAATTCCCAAATCAAGAGAATGAACCCTTAACCCATATTGAATGGTCTTAATGAATAACAACCAACTTGTTTGCACACTGTTGTTTAGTAAACTTGTTTCCCATGTTTAGCCATCCTAGGGAGATTGATAAAACCGAATCCGTATCTAGAGTTAAGACAAACTGAATTCCTCTTGTGCTTGTGTAGTTATATGGTATTTTATTGCTTAATGCTTTCACTCGGTTAGCCACCTTGTGGATGATATTTAGGCTATGTGTTATATATTGCGTGGTTCACATTAACATGTCCAGCGTGATATCCTCTACATTTGACCAGACAGTGAGAGATACACTAGGCTGGCGTGTAGAGCTCGTGTGTGTGTCCCACAGTCCTTAATGAATCCAAGCATTTATGCATGGATGTAATCTCTAAGACATCGAGAGAGATTAGAGATTAATTAAGGGGACACGAGCATATAACATACGTGTTGTATGGGTATCTCGTATTCTTAATGCTTTCACTTGGTTGCCATCCCGTATTTGGTTAGCCATTGTGAATGAATTATTGGCTGTAGTATGGCCCACGCGGTTGCGCATTAAATGCCCAACGAAATAACCACTGTATATGACCAGACAGTGAGAGATACACTAGGCTGGCATACAGGGCTCTTGTGTGTGTGCCATGACACTTAATGAATTCATGTGTACTTTGTATGTGTGGATGTGATTTCTAAGACTCGAGAGAGATTAGAGTCAATTAAGGGGACACGAGCCTAGATATACTTGCATATTGAGGGACAAAGTGAGTCTAGTGCTTAATTAGGAGGATTGTTACGGTGAGTCATTTCCTTAGTGTACACCACATTTTATGCATCTCCATTCCATCCTATCCATGTACATATTATGTTAGTTAGTTTATTTATTTATATTATTACTTACTTTTCCGAACCCGCAACACACGAGTTCTCTCGGCGTGTTGTAATAATTGCTAGAACCGGTAACGGTCGGCGGATCCCACCTCCCTGCGGAACGATACCCTCACTTGCCGCTATGCTAGTCCCTATGACTCGCGTGCTAGCGAGGTCGAACTTAAATGTTCATCTTTTGACCGACATCGCAACGACGTGTCGTCAAAGTGGCGCCGCTGCCGGGGATCGAACCGGGTCACCCGCGTGACAGGCGGCTTATGCTGTGTCTCCAGATAAACTGTTTTAATATTCAGTATTTATTTTTATGCAATATATGAGACTGGCTTATGCTGTGTCCTAGGACTGACTTATGCTGTCCTAGGACTGACTGCTGTGTCCTAGGACTGGCTTATGCTGTGTCTCCAGATAAACTGTTTTAATATTCAGTTTATTTTTATGCAAATATGAGACTGGCTTATGCTGTGTCTCGGACTGCTTATGCTGTGTCTCCGAAACTGTTTTAATATTCTTATTTTTTTTATGCAATATATGAGACTGGCTTAATGTGTCTCCAGATAATTGTTTTAATCATTATGCTCTTTAATTATATTCGCTAAACTAATTAATTACAATTTAATTTACAGAAAAAGGAAGTTGTAAGCATGGCTAAACTTGCAAATCTGAAGTTTGATGCACTCCAAGTTTCGGGAGATAATTATAGTCTTGGGTTATTGATGCAGGGTTATTTACTTAAAATCCCAAGGCCTGTATTATACCATTGATGATGGTAGTGAGGCTAATGAACAGGACAAATCCACAGCGATGGTGATACTTCGTCATCACTTACATGAAAATTTAAAAGCTCAGTATCTTACTGTCAGAACCTGAAGTTTATGGCAAGAGCTAAAAGATCGTTATGATCATCAGCATGATGTAATGTTACCAAATGCTAGATATGAATGGCATCATTTACGATTTCAGGACTATAAATAGTTTCTGAATATAATTCTGCTGTTTAGAATCATCACAAGATTGACATTATGTGGTCAAGATGTATCTGACATGTTGAAAAAAACTCTCACAACTTTCCATGCCTCAAACATATATTGCAACAGCAATATCGAGAACGCAGATTCTCAAAATATTCAAAACTGTTCTCATGCCTTTTAGTAGCAGAAAAAATAATGAGCTATTGATAAAAATCACGGATCACACCCGACTGGTTCCACAGCATTCCCAGAAGCGAATGCTAATACTGTCGGATTTCCTGGAAATGGACGTGGACGTGGTCGTGGTCGTGGTCGTGGTCGTGGTCGAGGCCGTGGGTATAATCGTAATTCTGATCATGGCCGTGGTAATGGTTATAATCCTAATCGCGGTCATAATCTTGGCCGGGGCCCTGGTCGCAGTTTTAAAAGGGCGTGGTAATCCTGGATCAGGTGGCTATAATCAAACTCTCAGCATAAGTGAATGTTTATAAGCCAGACAAATAATGGAAAAAATGCTCAAAATAGGCCTAATGCGAATGACAGTGTTTGTTTTAGGTGTGGGTGTTATAATCATTGGTCAAATGAATGTAAACACCTAAACACCTGATGGATTTGTATCAAGCATCAATCAGTGGAAAAGGAAAGAAAACTGAAGCTCATTTCATTGAAGATTCATATCCTAGAGATATTACGCATCTCAATGTTACAGATTTCTTTCCAGACCCGAAAGACATGCCAGCTGCTTCAATTGGTGATGGGAATGTCCATACCAATAAATACTACTTACAGTAGTAGTATTTTGTTTTTTGTTTATGTAAATATTTCTAGTGCAATATATATACTTTTGAATCAATTTGTCTAATATGCATTTTATTTTCTTTATGAAGCATACAAAATGAATCCAAACGATAAATTGGGGGTTATTGAAAAGCTAGAAGCAGAATATATGTTTAGTTGATAGTGCAACAACTCATACAATTCTGCGGAGCCAGAAATATTTTATAAATTTAAATTTACTCCGAGCAAATGTTAATACAGTATCAGGTCCAGCAGATCTGGTAGAAGGCTCTGGAAGAGCCATGATTATTACCAAACAATACTAAAATAGTATCGATGATGCATTATATTCAAGTAGATCCAGAAGGAATCTGCTTAGTTTCAAAGATATACGGAAGAATGGATATCATATTGAAACTATGAATAAAGATAATATTGAATATCTATACATTACCTCCCATGATTCACTCCAGAAACTCATCAAGAAAAGCTGCGTGCTTTATCTTCTGGACTATATTACACCATTATCAAAGGTATAGAAGTTTATGCAGTTGTGAATCAGAAATTCTCAGATCCAAAAAATTTTGTGCTTTGGCATGACCGTCTCGGTCACCCAGGATCTACAATGATGCGTAGAATCATTGAGAATTCTCAAGGGCATCCATTAAAGAACCAAAAGATTCCTTTGTCCCATGAGAATTTATGTATTGCATGTTCCCAAGGGAAATTAACAATAAAACCATCTTTTTCTAAAGTTGGTTTTGAATCCCCATCATTTTGACAAAGAATTCAAGGGGATATATGTGGACCTATTCATCCACCATGTGGACCATTTCGTTATTTTATGGTTCTAGTTGATGCATCTGTCAGATGGTCACATGTATGCCTATTATCAACACGTAATGTTGCTTTTGCAAGATTACTTGCACAGATTATTAGGCTTTGGGCTCATTTTCCCGATTATTCAATTAAATCCATACGCCTTGATAATGCTGGTGAGTTTACTTCCAAGGCATTTGATGAATATTGCAAAGTGGCTGGGATTGATGTTGAACATCCAGTTCCACATGTTCATACTCAGAATGGATTAGCAGAATCACTCATTAAACGTGCCCAGATAATTGCAAGGACTTTACTATTGCGAACGCAATTACCGATTTCCGTATGGGGGCATGCTGTTTTACATGCCACTGCATTAATTCGGCTTCGACCCACTGCTTATCATCAGTATTCACCAGTACAACTTGTACTTGGTCATCAACCAGACATATCTCATTTACGTACATTTGGGTGTGCGGTATATGTCCCAATTGTACCAACAAAAAGAACTAAAATGGGACCCCAAAGGCGTTTGGGAATATATGCTGGTCTTGATTCACCATCAATTATTAGATATCTGGAACCCTTGACTGGTGATCTTTTTACAGCACGGTTGTAGATTGTCATTTTGAAAAAATTTCCCATCATTAGGGGAAAGAAAAATTACTTCTGAAGAGAAGCATGAACTTTCCTGGAAAGTTCCTAGTCTAATTCATTTAGACCCATACATATCTCAATGTGAGAATGAAGTACGTAAGATAATACATCTTCAAGCAATAGCAAATCAGTTACCAGATGCATTTACAGATGCTACTAGGGTAACAAAATCATATACTAGCTGTTAATGTACCAGCACGGGTGATTATTCCAGAGAAACAATCTAAACAAATTATAGCAAAAGAATCATCTAATGCACGCCAAAAGCGTGGTAGACCGATTGGCTCAAAAGATATTGTTCCTTGAAAAAGAAAATAAATAAATCCACTTTCTCTAAGTTAACTCCAGAAGAGTTAAATGTCCCTGAAGGGACACAAGCTACTAAAGTGTCAAAATCCCCTGTGGAGGAAAGAATCTCTGAAGAGATACAAGAATGTAGAAATGAGGAAATTTCTATGAATTATACAAGAGAATTGTGGAATCGTGAAGAAACAATCATCGATGATGTATTTTCATACACAGTCACAACTAAATTATAAATGATGATTATGAACCTCATAATCTCGATGATTGTAGGCAAAGGTCTGATTGGTCTAAATGGAAAGAAGCAATTCAAACAGAGTTGACTTCAATGGCCAAACGTGAAGTATTTGGGTCAATAATCCAGACACCTGAAAACGTCAAACCTGTTGGGTACAAATGGGTTTTTGTAAGAAACGTAATGAGAAAAACGAGGTCGTGAGATATAAGGCACGACTCGTAGCACAGGGTTTCTCACAGAGACATGGCATTGATTTTGATGAAACATACTCACCAGTGATAGATACAATTACGTTTCGATTTCTAATAAGCATGGCTATCTTGGAAAGACTGGAAATGCGTCTAATGGACATAGTGACTGCTTATCTATATGGTTCATTAGATTCAGATATTTACATGAAAATCCATGAAGGGTTTAAAATGCCAGAATCATGTAACTCAAACCTCGTAATTTGTATTCAATAAAATTACAAAGGTCCTTATATGGATTAAAACAATCTGGACGGATGTGGTACAACCGTCTAAGTGAATATCTGATAAAGGAAGGATATATAATCCTATATGTCCATGTGTTTTCATTAAGAAATCAGAATCTGGATTTGCTATCGTAGCAGTTTATGTTGATGATATGAATTTAATTGGAACCCCTGGAGAACTTCAGAAAACTGCTGAATACTTGAAAAAGGAATTCGAAATGAAAGATCTGGGAAAAACAAAATATTGTCTTGGCCTTGAGATCGAGCATAGATCAAATGGAGTATTTGTCCATCAATCAGCATATACTGAAAAGATTTTTAAAAGATTCTATATGGATAAAGCTCATCCATTAAGTACTCCTATGGTTGTTAGGACTCTTGATCCTAAAAAGGATCCATTCCGTCCAAAAGAAAATGATGAAAAGATACTTGGTCCTGAGGTACCATATCTTAATGCGATTGGTGCTTTATTATATTTGGCTCAGTGTACTAGACCATATTGCATTCTCTGTGAATGTACTGGCTAGATTTAGCTCAGCACCAACTCGAAGGCATTGGAATGGAATCAAACATCTTTTCTGTTACCTCAATGGAACGAAAGATTTAGGATTATTTTATACAAAGTCTAACAATTTTTCAGGTTTACTTGGTTATGCTGATGCCGGGTATCTGTCTGATCCCCACAAAGCTCGTTCACAAACGGGATATGTTTTTACATATAATGGCACAGCAATATCATGGCGCTCCACAAACAGAATTTGGTTGCTACATCATCTAATCATTCTGAAATCATCGCACTTCACGAAGCAAGTCGGGAATGCGTTTGGCTAAGGTCAGTTATCATCATATTCAAAATACTTGTGGATTTTCATTATCTACAGAAATACCAACACAGATATTTGAAGATAATGCGGCTTGCATTGCTCAAATTAGAGGGGGTATATCAAAGGAGATAGAACCAAACATATTTCTCCTAAATTCTTCTATACTCATGAGCTTCAATAGAGCCGACAAATTGATGTTAAGCAAATACGGTCTACAAAAACCTTGCAGATCTGTTTACCAAATCACTGCCTACATCAACTTTTGAAAAGCTAGTATATGGAATAGGCATGCGTCGACTTTCAAAATTACAAGATTAAATGCTGAAGTTTTATGAGGGGGAGCGTTCAATCAGGGGGAGCAAAGTTTTGAATGGACATGTATACACTATACTCTTTTTCCCTTCAATCAGGTTTTTTCCCATTGGGTTTTCCTGAAAAGGTTTTTAATGAGATAGTTTTTAATGTCCAACCCCCCCACTAGATCCAGAAGGTCATTGTATGTATTTTAACTAGGTTTTATCCCATTGGGTTTTTCCTAGAAAATTACAATTTCAAGTAGTGGAAAATCCAAGGGGGAGTATTATATATATATGGCTTTTCCATTTAGTTGACCACTTAGTTGACCCACTTAATATGCTTTCTTATTCACTAAGCTAATCCTCCATATAGCCACGTGGCCCACGTGGTCAGTTGTTTGCCTTGCCTATATATATGTGTTTATCTCTTTTGTAAACCAACTGATGAGATCATTTTATCCAATATAAAAGTAATTCTCTACTCTCACTCACTTGTTTATCTCTTCTCTCGTTCTCTCGCATCTCTCATCTCTCATCTCTCCATTTATCATTTATTCACTTTATTATATGATCTTCAAATGTTCTTCATGTTATTCAATTGATCTTCACATATTCTTCATCTATTTCTTCATTTATTTCATAACACTTTTGACCTTTCCAAAAGCTACATCATACACACACTAACTTTTGCCACCTCTCGCTTATTCTTGTTCTTATCAAATCCATCTCTCACTTTTGCCACCTTTCACCCAACTTTCCACCTTACGTCATCATGCACCGCCACTTGTCCCATTATTATTATTATATTAAAAATCTCATCCCAACTAAACAGGTACCAAATTTTGGATATTTGGATCTTTTGGGGCTTGGGTCAAAATGGAATTGGGCTTTGATTTTGACTTAGGTTTAGGATTGACAAGCTTTTTGGTTGAAATCTGTTGGGCTTGGATTGGGCTTGGGATTATTTAACTAGAACTGGATCTTACACTTTTTCTTCTTTTTCTGACCATATTTACACCAATTTAAAACTATAAGAGCTTCTTTTGACAATCCAATTTTTTCTTTTTATACTTCTTTTTCAAAAACACTCAATTCTCAAAATTTAAATTTAAAAACTTCTAAAGACACTTTATTTTATTACAAGATTATCTTTTTTATCTTTTTTGAATTAAATTATTAAAAAAAAAAATTTATCTCTCCTAAATCATTAAATTAATTATTACATATTAAATACTCTCTCCTAAATTTTTAATAACCATATTAAACTCTCTCTCCTCCAATACATATCTTTAATTTCCTATCTCCATTCTTTCTCAAGCAAGACTAACAGTTAAGAAAAAAAAACTTATTAATAAGCTTGATTTGTAGGAACCATATGTATGTATATACTAAAAAAAAAAAAAAAAAAGACTCAAAAAACAAGTACCTTGTTCTTTTTTTTTTATTTAAAAAAATCGAAATATGAAAATGTTTTTTGTTACTCTTGTAGGTATGTAATTACCTAGAGAACTTTAATTCTTTCATTAGTCTTATAAATTCTAAGTTTAATCGAAGCTAGTTGAAACAATTCCAGATTTCATATATATTTTTTTTATAAAAAAAATATAATTGACTTTTTATATATTACTGTTAGTAAACTAAAATATTCATAAGTTAATTAGTTTAATTAGTTTAATAAAACTAATTATATATATATATATATATATATATATTTTAATAATTTAATTAGTTTGGAGTGTCTTTAAATTTGTTTGTCTTGTTTAGTAATTTTAATTTAGGTTAAATTGTCATTAATAATAAATAAAAAAATTGGAGTGAATAGATAATTTGTGGATTGTAAGGAGAAGCTCTCGAAAACTATATGTACGTCCCATATTAGTATTTTTTTTTCAAAATTCCAACATTACCCTTAAATAAAGCTATTAAAAAATTAAAATAATTATAAATATACCATGTGTATTATTTAACAATAACTGATATTTTGAACATTTTAACTAACATACATAATTAATTATCTTTTGATCATAGCCTTTTAAAAATATATTTTTTATTTCAAAAAAATAATTATTTTTTTATCAAAATATTAAAAGTATTAAATGAAAATAACAAAGTAGTGATTATTTCAGTATTATAAAAATTTAAAAGAATGATAAAACAATAAAAATTTTCAAAAAAACTAATAAGATAAAGGAAGAGATGTATTGAATATGAGAGTGTGTTTGATTTTAGTTATCGTTTAGATCTTTGAAAATTCAACCTCTGTAACACCTGCTTGCTTCTCTAAATTTCATTCTTTGATTTTTTTTGGTTTGTTTCAAAACTAAAATGGATTAAACTAACTTATAAAGGATTTCTATAAAGCATGGTGTATTGGTGTTTTCAGAATCCAGATCCAAGTTTTCATTCTTTTGTTTCAAGTAAATTTAGTTTTTCTTTTTCTTTCTTTTTTCCTTGAAGTTTGTTTTAGGTCATTGAATTTAAAGGAATAAAAGTTTGTTTGTCTTTTATCTGTGTATATTTCTTAAAAACTCAACACTATCAAATTCAACCCCAGGGAGGAGGAGGCTGCGCCTTCAAAGTAGGAGTCTTCTTCCATTATTTTTTTCATTTATAATTTATTAATTTATGGTATTTATAAAAACTTTTTAAAAAGGACATATTTGAAAAAATATGGGGTGTTCTTATGATTTTTAATATTTTAAATTTTTCAATGGGGTGTACATACAAAAATGGGTGTAGATACAATTTTTTAGGGGTCTAAATATCGATACTCTTTTCTTTTCTTTATTTGCTTTCTGTTTTTCTGTTTTGCTTTCACCGTTCATCCCTTCTCTCTCTTCATTTTTTTTAGGGTATGGATATTGACACCCATAAAAGTTATTAGTACACCCATGTCTAAAATTTTAAAAATAAATATTACTATAAACACTCATCCTAATGCCAACAGTACCCTCATTGAAAAAATATATTCATTTTAATACATATTATTTATAAACACTCTTAAAGTATTATCACACCCAATTTATAAAAAAAAAAAAAAAATCATATTATTTTTGGAATCAAATCCTCTTTTAATGATGGTTCAATTTACTTTTAGAAATATCTCAAATGCAAGAGCCATATAAAAGAATATGTGAAACCGTATATGGGGTCAAGATTTTCAATCTGGAATTCTCTTATTTATACAGCTATGTTAAAAAAAAAATAATAAATAAATAAATAAATAACTTATTGATATCTACAACAATCGTTTAAAAAAATAAAATATTTTGTTTATTGATAGAATTCATAACTATACATAAAAAAAAGACCAAAACAATATGATAATCATGTGATGATGAGAAAGTTTGATACTTGATATAAAATTAGGGTTTATCATAAGTTTTTTTTTTTTTTTTTTTTTTTTTTTTTGAAAGGTAAGTTTTTTAATAAAGAAATATAGTTAAAGATATGGGTGTAATTAATGAGTATTTATAGTATTTGGTTTATTTTTAATTTAAGTATTTGCCTTTATTGGTAAATTTCTATTGGGAAATTTTAGTAATTAATTTTTTTTAATAAAATATGGGTGTACTAATAAGTTTTATGTGTGTCAATATCAACACATTTTTATTTATTTATTAATTCCTATCACCTCATGTCACCAACCTCCCAATATCTTGCCATCTCTCCATCATAGCCACATGTCCTAATTTGCAGGCCACTTAATCCTTTTTTTTTTTTTTTTAATTCTTTAAATAATATTCCAGTATTCGGGTGGGCTTGATAATCCTTTTGGGATGGAATTTGTTTTGGGCATTGATTTTGACTTAGGTTTGGGCTTGGGCTTGGACTAACTTTTGGTTTGATAAACACAAATAGACTTTTGGGCTGTTAATTTGTGTTTGGGTATAATTCTAAAGCTGGACCCTACAAGACTCGTAAACCATGACAAATATAAGTTCTCATAGTTGATGATCTAACGAATATCGTGTAGGCCTAGACTTAACATTTGATAACATATTTATCGAAATGGGATAGTCACATTCATGAGTAATTTAATTAGCATGTCAGTAGGTAGATAAGGCTTAGTTCATATGATTTAGATATCACAATAATAATTGACATCATTAAACTCTTCTACAGTATGGTGATCAACGATCCTTGTACTTAAAGAGAAAGAGACTACATCCACTTTGTACTCCATTTTTTGGCTCATTATCGCCATGGGAGTAAGCTTCTGCCTTCTGCTCACATTGCATTATATGATAAAACAAATGTCGTCGTTTTGATCTGATAGCTCAAGCATTTTTTTTTATGCTGACCTTTAACGAGGCTCTAACATTGAGATTATGATATCATTGGTAGAAGATGATTGTTGCTTACTTGATGATGACTCTGATTCAATATGATTCCTTTCTGTGAAAAAACCAGGCTGCTTTGGCTGAGGCAATGACCCTTCACCGACCAACATTAGAGCCACAGTTGACATGTTTGGCCTATCTTTTGGTCCTTGTTGCACACATAACAAACCGATGTGAATGCATTGTAATATTTTAGATGAAATAGAAGAGTAATCTAACAGTTGATCAATTAGTTCAACTGCACTGCCCTTCCTTCATTCCAGAGTCTCCATGCCTGAAAATGATAAGAACCAATGGTTACCATCCTACTCCTCAATCATACAAAAGGACTTTGGCACCACAGTAAAAAGGAGTTCGTAAAAGTAAATTTCATGAATTGGCCATAAAAACTACTAAAAGAATTCCATTAGATTCCATTAAAACAAAATTCCAGGAGGTGGTAGAAAGATCACTCATTCTTTAGACTTACATGTCCAAGAAGATTATGCTTGTGGTCACTATCACAAAATCCTCTGTTTCTCTTCCCACTTACTATCTCTAGTACTAAAACACCAAAGCTAAATACGTCTGACTTTACTAAGAAGATCCCATCTCCTGCATATTCGGGAGACATATATCCACTGCAGAATTACATTGCAAAGAGAGAATGGGTTAACCGATAACATAATATAATGAAACAAATGCAAGTGTACTTACTATGTTCCAATAACTCTATTTGTTTCTCCCTCAATTTGATCTCCTCGAATGACCTAGCTAGACCAAAGTCTGAAATTTTCGGGTTCATTTCATTATCTAATAAAACATTACTGGCTTTGAGATCTCTATGTATAATCCTCAATCTAGAGTCTTGATGAAGGTAAAGAAGCCCTCTGGCAATTCCTCCAATAATTTGGATGCGCTTACCCCAATCCAGTAATTCTCTTCTTGTTTTATCTGAAAAGTTTTTTTTATTTGAGTTAGTCCTAACCTAAACTCTAAAGAAAGATAATAACTATATGATTATAACTATATGATTTTGGACATACTTATGCATTTATATTTGGATATTTTTTGATCAGAAATAAAGTATTCAGTTCATTTCACTCTGTACATTGTGTTAAGTATTGATCTCACTAAGGAATAAAGTAGGACCAGTTAGAAATAGACATGTATAGATCACATTGCATGTAATTTCCATGCTACGCATCCATGATGATGATCTATGTCATTTGGTTATGTTGGTGTACATGACCATTGATGGGTTTAGTCACACTAAATGTGACAAAAACAGCTTTGATCCTATAACGGCATAATCAATGGACGAGATTGTTCGGATATACCCTAAAATTGTGATAGCAAAATTTTGGAGCTCATAAAGTCATACACATTTGTAAAGTTACATATGTGGCCCAGTGGGAGATTGTTGGAAAATTCCATCATGTGAGGCCACACATGTAAATATTAAATGTGTTATGCTATCTTTTGTTATGCCTAAATTAAAGTGATCTACTTAAGATTTAAAGTTTTAAGGCTTAAGGGTGTAATTGTCATGGAATTAATGTGTAGATACCGGAGTGGTATATCTAATTTGATGGTATATCTAATTTGATGAGGGGCCAAATTAGAAATAGCAAAACCTATAATAATCTTATTATTATATATTAGGGTTATGGTCCCCAAATTACACGATAACTTTTGCTTGTCTACATCCCCATCACCAGAACAAGAGAGAACACCTTAGGGTTCATAAGGATCGTGATAATTTGGAAAATCACAACCCGTCCATCAACCTCCGGCAATGGATTCAAGTACGCTTCCGCATTCTCTTATCTCCCTTTTTTCTTGAATTGACATGGGTTAGTAACATGTATTTAGGGTTGGATTAAATCATGATATAGAAACATGTTTAAGTTAATCTATGGATGTATTATGTGCCTATGCATGTTTAATTCGGTATTAATCAAATTCCTTACAGCACTTGCATTTTTTATTTTAATTTTAAAATAGCAAATTTTATTCACAAAGAAGGATCACACCGCAACATACAAGAATCATACGGTTCTTAAACAATTGAAAAGAAAAATGAAAAAGGCGGCAAAATTATGTATTCATATCCACAAAATTTGTAAATATTACTCAACAAAACATAGAATCATTTAAATATTAGTGATTCTGTTGGTAATGAGAGGTTCAACCTAATATCTTTTGCGTCTAGATGAAACTACCGTCCATCCATCCTCTGGGTTTCTCTAGAGGTCGACCCACTGGCTGTTACATTAGCTGGATTGCCGTTTGATTTGGGTTCTGGTGTATCCACCGCCATGCTTGATGTATCATCATCATCACCATCTGTACTGTCGTTGTCGTCGTCATCATCATTCACCACCCGTCTGACGTGAGAATGAGCTCCTGCCTGAGAAGTGCTTTCCCTCAATTTTACAATAGACTGATAATTACATTCCAAACATTCCTCATGCATGAGCATTATTTTTTCTGAAAAACAGGCACCGAAGACACCAACACCAAAAAAAAAAACAAAAAAAAAAAACCGGTTTCAGCCGCCTAGAAGACAAGGAACAAACCACAAAACAGAGCGTGGTGCACTTACATTGACAAGTACTGAGACAACATCAGACATGTCGAAGAAGTAATGGCTCTGGTAGGGTTGCTTCTTGTTTGTGTATTTAAGGCAATTGGATAGTTTTTTGCATGCCAGAAGTTCGATGAAATGTCTCATTTAGTTTTGGTGCATGTGTACATTGCGACACAATGGCATGTGGCATGCCAACAGATAAAACGCAAAAAACACTGTTGTTTTGGAAGCCCATTTGCGATTAAGTTTCTTGATTTGTCTGTTCTAGAATCAGTAAATAATTTGAATAAAAAGAAAAAAAATACAGATCATTGTGGTGGTTTCAACCATTGCTGGGATGCTTATCTTCGGCTTTTTACTCTGCGTAGTTTGGAACAAAACAAAGAATAGAGGTAAATATTCATCCGATTTAGTTGAATTGTTTATCATATCATAGAACATAAGCATCGAGTTTCAGGAATTTATGAAGATTGGATGTTTGAATCATTTATCAATATATTAGGGCTGGAGAGCAGGAAAGAGGAAGCTGAAGTACAGTAATTGATTCGGGTACCATTGCTGCTGCTACTAACAATTTCTTGCAAGAAAACATGATTGGCAACGGTGGATTTGGTCCTGTTTACAAGGTAACAATGTTTATATGTTATCTAACACTCCACTGCAAGGTATATAGTACCCTATAGATCTTGCTAATCTTGAACTTTCAAACTTGCATTCTCTCTGTTATAATGCAGGGAATTCTTTCTACTGTGAAGAGGCTCTCAAAACTTCAGGACAGGGCGTTCAAGAATTCATGAACGAAGTAGTTTTAATTGGCAAACTTCAACATAGGAATCTTGTTGGGCTTCTTGGACGCTGCATTCAAAGGGGACGAAAGGATGCTGATCTACGAGTATATGCCCAACAAAAGCTTAGATTATTTCATTTTCGGTTGCACCTCTTGACCTTATATCCACTTATCTAGTCATATGTTCAATACTCAAGCTTAAACATTTTTGTGAAAATTACAGAAACATATCTAATTGTAAGAGTTACTAGAGTTGGCAGTGATGTGCAGATGATGAAAGAAGCAAATTCTTGTCATGGAGACAGCGGTTTGACATTGTTATTGGGATTGCAAGAGGACTTCTCTACCTTCATCAAGATTCAAAACTTCAAATCATTCATAGGGATCTAAAGGCAAGCAATATTTTTCTAGACAATGACTTATCCTAAAATTTCGGACTTTGGCTTGGCAAGAATTTTCAGAGGTGATGACAAAGAAGCTAATACAAAGAGAATCACCGGAACATAGTAAGTTTTATTACTATAGTCACATATAATTACCGGTTGAAATATCTTATATGTTAGATACGCTAACGCAGTGGCTATATGTCTCCGGAGTATGCCACTGATAGCAAGTTTTCATTGAAGTCCGACGTTTTCAGCTTCAGTGCTGCTATTAGAGACAGTAAGTGGTTAAAAGAATAAAGGGTTCCTCCACCTCGACCATCACCTTAATCTTCTTGGACATGTGAGTAGAAATAGTGGTATATTTCTTTTTCTTTTGTTCATTTGTTCCATTATGGAGAATAAACAAAGCTATTTGGTGCAATGATTTCAGGCATGGGTGCTGTGGAATAATGGAAGGGCCTTGGAAGTAAAGGATGTATGTTTAGAAGACTCCTTCATTGAATCTCAAGTTCTTCGAATGTTCCCAGAAGACAGGCCAGAAATGTCATCTGTAGTTTTCATGTTGGTGAACGAGGGACTGCTGTTGCCTCAGCCTAAACAGCTAGGTTTCTTCACAGAAAGAGGTTTCATTCCAGGTACAACATCATCAAGTAAAGAAAAATCTCACACGCGAAATGCAATGAGCATAACTACACAGGATGGCAGGTAGAAATTCTTGATTGAAGTTGCTTAAACTTTCTGTTTGGACATGCAGTAATATGCAGATTTAACAACTACTTTGTGAAGTTAATTGTACACATGTTTCTATAATTTATTTATTATAATTGTTTGTTTCAGTTTCACTTCATATCATATGATTTTATTAGTCTCAAGAGTGTTTATACAAGTTTTAGAACCAATATACATAAACATTTTCTTTTAACAGAAAGAAAATTAATGAAAAAGATCCAAATAGCTTGAGGTAGGGATGGAAAATCGTTGTAGGAGCAGTGGTGGTAGTCTTATTAAGAAATGAATGGACATGTGAAAATTTAACAATTGGGTAGTCTTATTATGCGACTGCAAAGTCGGCAAAATTCTGAATTTATTGGGCAGACATAGAGTCATTTAGTACAAGTGCAACTTGACCTGCTGCAGTCTGTCCTTAGGTTGTTCGTAGGGCAGTATAATTGATCAACTTCAACCGAAAATAAATAGGAAACAGACTCTGGTTCAATGATTTTTAATGGTGTGCCAAGTCATAGGAAATGGTAAGACAGTTTACTTTCGGGAAGATTGATGATTTACTATAGAACATAACATTATTCTAACAATCGCAATCACGCTTGAGAGTTTAGAGTAGATTTAGACAATATCTTTTTTTAGAACCGCAAATTTATTGAAAAGGTCAACAAACCCAACAGTAGAAAGCTCATAATGCCACAGCCACAACAAACAACAACAAAAAGCAAACAAACCCAACAACACGGGCAAACAACAAAAAAACCAACAAACTTGGCCAAAGCAGCAAAACAGAGGAAATGGATCATAAGCCGCACTCAAGCTGTCACTCCCAATTCGACACCGACTTAGCCATTGTCAGCAAAAGAGTTGGACGATCTAGGATTGAAGACCACGAAGTCCCATGCAGGTTGTGTAAGAAATTAGGATGTCGTAGATGATTTGAACATGGCGAAGGCTTCCAATCACATCACGATTGTTAACCCAAGAAACCGCTGTCTTAGAATCACTAGCTATAATGATCTCCTTTTCTACCAAATTCAGGAACAGAGGCACACAGCTGACATGCTCTGAATCGCAAGGATCTCAGCTGCATTTGAGTCTTCCATACCAACAAAATGGTCAACAAATTCGATATACATAGACAAGATAAACCTAACTTTTAGACCAGTTGTGCAACCTTGGAATGATCATTTGGCTACTTCAGTAGAATAATAGATAGGATTTGAGACCTTCTCATGACAAAGCTGAACGGTTTCAGTTTCATCAAATCATCTTTATTGTTGAAGTTGAAAAGCTCATTTTCTTAGAACAGATGAAGACTGATCAGCTCCAGGCAGATTCCTACCCTCTAAAATGGTGATTTCCGATCCAGAGGGTATATAGTTGCTTGCTGAAGACTGATCACTCCAGGCAGACCTTTCTGTGAAAAACCAGGCTGATTTGGTTGAGGTAGGGACTCTCACTCCCCAGCATTAGAACCACAGATGATATGTTTGGCCTGTCTTCTGGTCGCTGTTGCACATAGCAAGCCCACATGAATACATCTTAACACCTCAGTCAACGGACCAGAGTTGCCTAAATTGTCATCGATTAGTTCCATTGGCCTCCCTTCTTTCCAAAGAATCCATGCCTGGATGATTAGAAACCAATGAACTTGTATGTTTTAGAATAATAACAATAAAATGTTAATCTCTATTCTTACATGTCCAAGAAGATTGTGGTTGTGATCTGTATGGGAAAATCTCCGGTTTTTCTTCCCCCAATTATCTCTAGGCCAAAACACCAAAGCTAAATACATCGATTTTACTGAGAAAAGCCCATCAAATGCGTACTCCGGAGACATATAGCCACTGCAATTATATTGATACAAATGTTACAACTAATGACAGAGAGTTGTAAACCATAGAATGAATTTCAGTGTACTTACTATGTCCCGACCACTTTGTTCGTATTGGCCCCAATTTCATTTTCACCAAATATCCTTGCCATACCAAAGTCGAAATTTTTGGATTCATGTCATTATCTAGTAACACATTACTGGCTTTAAGATCCCTATGTATAATCCTCATTCTAGAGTCTGATGGAGATAGAGAATTCCTCTAGCGATTCCACCAAAAATATGGATAATTTCTGCCAGTCAAGAAACTTTCTTCTTTTTGATCTGGTCAACAATACCACATCCATATTAGTGCATTGCTAAATTAAACTTCAGAAAAAAAAATGTTCAAAATTTGCTGATGATAAGAACCGAAAACAAAATGCTGGGTTTTGAGAGGTCAAACCGAAATGAAGTAGTCCAAGCTTTTGTTGGGCATATATTCATATATTAACATGCCTCGTTGCTTGAATGCAACAACCAAGAAGCTTTACAAGATTTCGTGCTGGAGTTTGGCATCAAGTGTGACTTCATTCTTGAACTCTTCCAATCCTTGTCCGAACATTTTGAAAGCCGTTTAACTGCAATTCCTGCCCCTCTGTCAAATACCCTGGGATAATCACTAAGAATTAGTAGGCAAAAAACAAAAAACAAAAAACAAAAATATGAATCTGTAGCTTGTTATTACCTTGTATACCGTCCAAAACCACCTTCTCCTAGCTTGTTCATTTGAGAAGTTGTCTGTAGCTTTTGATATAATGTTAAAGTCATATCCATAAATTCATTTCTTCTTTTTCTCCATCATTATGTGTTCATTTTGTATTTCCTCTTCATGATTCCTGAAATTATAGGAAATTTTTCTTCTTTTAGCCAACTAATTGACTAATTCTTCACAGATAGATGATGAGTAATGAAGTTACCTTGCTTCTTGTGTTTCCTTATGTGGATATAGAAGATCAATCCTACCAAAAGCATTGCTATCAATATTACAGAGCAACGATGATTCCTATTCGCTTCTTCACAGTGGCATTTCCATCGTGAATATGGATAGTACTACCTAAACCAAAAGGTTTGTTATCAAGACAGAAGCAGCATGATATATTGTTATTATCTAGACAGATTTTAGGAAAAATGTACATTAAAACAGCAAAAATGTTTGTAAAAATATGCTGTGAGGAAAAATGTATGTAATCAAAATACCAAATAAAATACTTATGATAAGATAATACCTTTTTCTATATGGCCATCCGTATATAAAAATTCTGCCCACCTTGGTCGTATAGTCTAATGTCTGTGAGGTTTCCAAACCAAAGCAAGCAGCCACTTCCTTCTTGACTGATGTTTGAATTTGCATATGCTGTGCAAGAACAGTCTTTCAAACACTTTTCTTTACATTCCTGCAGGCTCATGCTTGTATTAAACGTTGAATTAGAAGTATCTGGCAACTTTAACCCTGTATAGTTCCGGAATTCATCGCCTTTTTCACAATTTAATTCAGTCATTCTGACACACCCTTTGGACCAATTGACATTCTCCACTCTTCTGGTTGATTTTGGTTCAAATCCATCCAAGCAAACACATACAGAACTGCTGCTATCAGTCTTGCAAGCAGCTTTGCGCCCACAGAATGAATAAATATCACACTGATCTTCTGGTGCATCATAAACAGTGTCAAACTTTTGATTGATTGACCGGACAAGAAGCTGGATTAAACCTGGTTGGCTCAGAAACAACCTTGACATTAGCGAACCCTGTTCATCCTGGTTCAGTTCAAATCGTATAAATTCTGGTATTTGGATTCAGCCTAAGAGTTCCGGTGAAACGAATGACATTCCATGATCCAGCTCTGTAACGCAAGGCAGACCCTTTCTTAGAACTAGTTGTGGAAATCCATGAGGATCTATCCACAGTGAAAATTGGCCTGGAGCAGATCTTCCGAGCTTTTTCCATGGACGATAGGTACGTATCCAAACCAGTGACAAAGTTCCTTCCAAGCTTCATTCCTGATAATAAGGTATCAGTAGGATGATCAAACTTTGCCACAAAAAATTTACCGGTCATCATCATTTCCATCTTCACCACAAGATTTCCAGACTCCAAGAGCTGCACAACTGGGTTTTTTTGCCATTCTTGATGTATTGGATGACCAAATTCTTCTATTCATACCATCAGTAGTACAAGAATCCCTTGCTGGGTGATATAAGAACTCCTGAATGATCATGAGTGAGTTCTCTGGTAGCTACCCTGCAACTGCCTATCGAGAACTACTTTGTACCGTATTCCTAGATAACGTCTGGTTGAGTTACCTGGGCTGAAAAATGCCAATTCAAAGTTTCCACCAGAATCTAGAGTCTCCCCATCCTTGATGGACTGACTTGGTGTAATAGAATCTAGTACAGCAGAAGTTCCCAAGATAAAGAACAAAATGAGTAAACTACAGCATTTTTAAAACTTGAATTGAGTTTCTAATGCTTTTAATCTAGAATCGCGTCTCTTACACAAACATCAGTGTTTCCAAATCTTGTATGTAAGTGTTATAAGTGTGTATAGGTAAGTACAATTCACAGGTTAGGTGGGAAATTTAGAATTCAATTAATACCGTCGACCCAAGTAGTTGTTTTTGAAGACTTATCCTAGCTTACTTGAGATGACCAGCCCTGTAGAATTTCTTAAGTTGACAGAATCAGCCATTGCCAAGTCAAGTCAGAGCTAATTTCTACATGGAATGCATATTAAATAACATCAGGCCTAGTTGCAGGTTTGAAAGTGATCTGTTAGTACAATTCACTGTCTTCATCAAGGAGTCAACTAACTAGTACTTTAATGAACCACAGTACTAGAGGTGGGTAATGGATAACTCATATCAAACGAATTTCCCAATTGCTATGAAGTTCACATACGGGGTCGTGTTGTGGTATTGTAGCAGAATTGCTATGGTTACGCTAGAGTTGTGGATTTCTACGCTGTGAACCAGTTTTTTGTAGTAAACACAACACTCTGTACTCTGTAGTAGCGACATTGATAATCTCAAAATGCTGAAGTGGTCATCAAAAAACCAAGACAGATCTAATTTTTCATAGGTGATGAACCGATGAAACCGTGTAGGCTAGACTCAACATTGGATAATAATATCAAAACGGCTCATTACAGATAGTCCACATTTATAGTAATTCAATTAGAATCTCGCAGTAGATAATGCTTAGTTCATATGATTTAAACATCGTAATAATAATTGACATCATTAACCTCTTCTACAGGATAGTGATCAATTATTCTTGTACTTCTCTAATACTTATGTTAAAGTGAAAAAGACTACACGTGAACTCTGCAGTCCATTTTTTGTCTCATTATCGCCATGGGAGACTGCTAGTAACAACGCAATATGTAGCATAGGCATTTTTTTATTATGGGATGGTCTCTTTGGTATCAGTGAACACTACTTAGCTTTGCAGGAAACCCCTTTCTTCTTCTGTACTTGGTGACCTTTAACGAGGCTCTAACAATGAGATTGTGATTTCACTGATTGTGATTTCTGGTTCAGTCTGATTCCTTTCTGTGAAAAACCAGGCTGCCTTGGCTGAGGTAATGACCCTTCAACACCCAACATTAGATCCACAGCTGACATGTTTGGCCTATCTTCTGGTCTTTGTTGCACACATAACAGACCTATTTGAATGCATCGTAATATTTCAGATAAAGTAGAAGAGTAATCTAACAGTTGATCATTAGTTCCACAGCCCTCTCATCATTCCAGAGTCTCCATGCCTGAAACAGATAACGACCAATAAGTTCTATCCAACTCTTCAACCCATATAGTATAAAGAAGTTCGAATGAATTGGTCATCAAAACTGCCATAAAAATTCCCTTTGATTCCATTAAAACAACATTCCAAGAGGTGGCATAGAAGATCAATCATTCTTTAGACTTACATGACCAAGAAGATTATGATTGTGGTCAGTGTAGCAAAATCCTCTATTTCTTTTTCCACTCACTATCTCTAGTACTAAAACGCCAAAGCTAAAGATGTCTGACTTTACTGAGAAGACCCCATCTATTGCATACTCTGGAGACATATATCCCTGCAAAATTACATTGCAAAGAGAGAATGGGTTATCTGTTAATATAAATAATGAAACAATGCAAGTGTACTTACTATGTTCCAACAACTCTATTCGTTTCTCCCTTAGTTTGATCACCTCTGAATGTCTTAGCTAGACCAAAGTCTGAAATTTTTGGTTCATTTCATTATCTAATAAACATTACTGGCTTTAAGATCTCTATGTATAATCCTCAGTCTCGAGTCTTGATGAAGGTAAAGAAGCCCTCTAGCAATTCCTCTAATAATTTGGATGCGCTTGCTCCAATCCAGCAATTCTCTTCTTGTTTTATCTGAAAGGTTTTTTCATTCAAGTTAGTCCTAACCTAAATTCTAAAGAGGACTATAAATATAACTATATGATGATTAACCAAAATTAAAGAGTCAGTTATGAGAAGATCATCAAACCAAAATGAAGTAATCCAAGCTTTTGTTGGGCATGTATTCATATATTAACATTCTTCATCTCTCTGAGTGCAACATCCCAATAGCCTTACAAGGTTTCTATAGGGGTGTGCAGGATCCATCCAATCCAATACGATCCATTGGATCGGATCCAGAGAGGTGATTGGATCAGATTGGATCCTAAATTCTAAAATTCATTGGATTGGATCGGATCTTGGATTTCCGTTTGGAAACCCGCCAAATCCGCCTAAAATTAGGCCTTATTTTTATATTGGGCAATTTATTTATCCACTACTTTCTAATGTAAATGCCTAACCAAAACAATTTTTAATGTTACTATTTTGGGTTTTCTTTCTCATTTCTCTACAACCAACAATCCACCGTCTTCTTTTCTTCTATTCTTCTTCATCAACATCACGGCTTATTAATTTACATTTGGAGTTGATGTATAATGTTTATAAACTTTTTGAATTATATAAAGTTTACAAGTTATGCCATGTATTTTTTTAAGGGTTAAAAAATTAAATAGCACTTTTTTGAGGTGGTCTGGTGCAAATAGCACCACATTAATAAGTCTAGTTTAAATAGCACTAAAGTATGTGCTCGGACAAAAATACCCTCCTATTAGGCATCAGACATCTTTCATCCCCTTTAATTTACTGTCTCCACCACACCACATTGCTTTCAACCCACTGTCCCCACCATCCCCACCACACATTGCTTTCATCCCGTTGACTGAAGGAAAGAGGCGAGACAAGCAACAGCGACATCCCCGACGGCGACACTGCGAGGTCTTCGACGGCACCCGACAACATCTACGACTTCGACGACGCCGACGACATCCGCGACGACTTCGACGGTAGCTGCACGACTCCGGCGACACCTCCAACAGTTCCCTTCAATCACGCCTCCAACAGTTCCCTTCAATCACGGTTTGAGGTATGTTCATTTGGGTTTTGATTTCAAATTTGAAGTTGTTGATTATCAGAAATTAAACATTTATTGAATGATTTCCATTTAGTTTTTATTCTAAATGGATCCTCTATTTCTAGGGTTATTGTGGTTGAAGGTGTTTTTTTTTTAATCAAATTGTGCTGTAGATTTTTCTAGGGTGTTATTTTTTTTAATCAAATTGTGCACAAAATCGGGTGATTTCGTGGATTGGAAACAACATGGATTGGGGTGACCATTGTCCTGTGGTGTGAGTCAACATGATTTTCTTAGTTTTGAAGTTTTTGGCTTATCACTTCATTGAATTGGAAATTGACAAAGATGGGATGAAGCAATTCGGTGATTTCGTGGATTGGGGTGACCATTGTCCTGTGGTGTGAGTCGTTTCTCTTTCTTCTTTTTTTGCGTTTTTTTTTTTTTTTTTTTTTTTTTTCGGCTGTCTTTGGTTGCTGTCCTGTTTTGGCTGTTCGTGGTGTGCCTGGGGTTTGTACTGGTGGTATGATGAACGAACCACTTAGATAAATTGGCAAAATTGGTATGATGAACGAACCACTTACTTAGATAAGTGTAATTGGATTTTATATTTTTAATTAGTATCTTGTTGATGAATGGAAGAATTAAGTTATCTTTTTTGTAGGAACTTAATTCCTAATTTATATATAAACCCACGTGACTTGATGTGATTCTCAATACTCTTTAGTAATTAAATACTAAAATCATAAATCATAAATTATTTTCACTCATTATGATTAAATACTTGCTTTGAGGTGTTTCCTGTCAATTTACAGGGATCTGAATTCTCAATTCTCACATCATGATTTAGCGATATACATTCACCGTTCTAATATTGCATTCCATGTCCATTTAGGAGTAGAGTAAATTCTTCTTTGAAAATGTGTCCAAACAGGCTGCATAGAAAAATTAATAATAATAATAAAAGGTTGCAAAAGACATTTTGTAACTTTAGAAGCCAAGCCAGAATTGAAAATGAATTCTTCATTTGGTGTGTAAATGCCCACGTCTCCTAAAGGACCTAAATACTAGTAAAGAACCCATCAGATTTTACTATACCTCCTTAATATTTGTGCATATAGGTTGATTATATATAATTTGGATCTTCTTATATATATGGAATTTTTATGTAAGTATATGTTCAATATATATGTGTGTGAAATTAGTTGAGAAAGAGAACCCATTGTCAATAATGTTACAAGCACCTTCATGCAAATTTCAAAAGGATCTTAAATCCTGATTCTTTTGAGAAAAAATAATAATGCAACTCAAGATCAGATAGACCCTCTTAAAGTAGAGAAGGCAAAATAGATGTAACTATCACCGTTAAGGTGGAGTTGAGTCTTGAATGCATCATGGCACACATGCATCTTTCATTCAATTAATATATTGGCAATTAAGTGATTAATCAATATTTACACAAGATGCATTCTAGACTTTTTCAAGAGATAGAAAGGACAATATCATACATTCATACTGCGATTGATAATTTTATTAATTTATTTGGGGAGTTTATTAAAATGAAAGTGAGAGAGTTTGTTAAATTTATGTTGATGGGCTGGGAAGATGTAATATGGAATAAGCCATGCACATGAAGAGGATATTACTTAATAATATTTGTTGTAAAGGTGTTTCTTTGGTAATCACATTGAAGAAGATCAGTTTAAGAAATAATTAATGATAAAATAATAGATAATTAAGTCATATTAGGACATAGATATAGGGATTTGCTAGATTTGGTTTGATAGGTCTTCATGTTCAAATTGCAAAAAAAAAATGAAAACAAAAACAAAAGAAAGAGTGTTGGAGGAGACAAAAAGCCCTTGAAATGGGCAAGGAAGAGGAGCAAAACAAGGCCTCCTCTCTTGCTATCTTTCTATCATCATTGACCGACATTTTTTTACTTTTACTTTTACTGTTAGTTTTGGGACTTATCATACGTTTCGAGACTTATTCAGGAATAATCGGTATTTATTTCAGTATAATCGAGACTTATTAATATGTATTCGAGACTTAATCATATTTATTCGAGACTTAATCATATTTATTCGAGACTTATTCATTTCTATTCAAGACTTACAGGTGTATATTCGAGATTTAATTGTTTCTGTGAGATACTTATTGTGTGATGTGTATATGTTTTGTTTGCAGATGGTGAATTTGAAGAGGCTACTGAAAGCTTCTGAGGCGGATTGGAATAATGGAACAATTACTCGCCACAATCATATCGAAATTCTGCAAGTAATAGACGATGTACTTACCGGCATAGATGATGGGGGGTCCAAAAGCAAAGGTTCATGGACTCATGTTTTGGACATTTCTTACATATGCATCGAACCATGCAGTTTTCTGGGGCAATTGTGCATCGCTTGCTTTTGCGGGAGATACATCACAATGGCAGCCCAGATGAGATGCGATTCTTGTTGGGAAACACGGATGTCCGATTTTCAAAATCGAGTTTTGTCTAATAACAGGGTTGAAGTTTGGAGTCGTGCCTGACACGACGGAGTATTCGAGGTGGAGAATGGAATACACAAAAGGTATTTTGGTGGTCGGGATGAAATTAGGTTTGAGGAATTGAAGGTAAGGGTACAACAAGGTGGATGGACAGAGCAGTTTGACGTTGTTAAGCTCTGTCTCCTGTTATTGCTTCATTTGTTTTTGATCGGAGGGGACGAGAGGGGGAAAGTGCCTATTTGGCAAGTGCGGCTTGTAGACAACTTGGACAGTTTTGATGCATTCCCATGGGGTTGCCTTGTCTACAGTTACTCTATATATGGGTTCAAGACTGCGTTGTCTGGTCGGAGAGGGCAATCTGAACAGAGACTGAAGTACAACATGTGGGGGTTTTCGTATGCTTTATTGGTGAGGCTTACAATACCATATCTTTGTTTGAAACAATTTATTTATAATTTGTATTGGTTAGTTATTATTTTTCTAACAATTTTGTATCACTTGAATGTTATAGATATTCGCCCTAGAAGTAATTCCGACATTGGCTAAGGAATACGCCACTCGCCGTAACGTTGACCCATTTCCACGTATTCTCAAGTGGGAGTTCACGAAGCGACCTCGACCGAACAAAGTCAAAAAGATTATAAAGGATAGGGTAATGTCTTTGTAACCTATTGGATATTATCATTGATTATATTTCTTTAGGTTTGTGATTGTTGTTTGTATTTCTTATTTCATTTTTGAACAACTTTAGATGTATGCGGATCCGGAAATCACCCCTACCGATCAGGAGACTGCTCAATGGTACTATGATGGGCTACAAAACGTGGATGATTTGTACCCGGCTCCCGGTCATTAGATAATATGCCAGATGAGTACGAAGATGGACGTAGCACTACACCTCCACAGTCTAGACCCACCAACGCTGCTGGGCCTAGTGGGGCTGCTACACCTACACCTACCACGGGTGTAGCCGACATCCCTACCCCCCTCGTCGACGTTTCAGAGCAGTACGATAGGGGGGGGACTAGACCATGCAGCGCCTAGGTCACAGCATGCAAATACTGTTCGAGGGTACATATTTGTATAAATATATATATATAATATTGTTTTTTGAATAATATTAGTAATGTAATTTACAATAGTAACTTCTTTTCATTCAATTCAGGGACCACCTGGAGTTCGTACTCAAAGACATGAATCAGTGATACAGTCATTCCAAGAGTTACGAAATGAGTTTAAAGATTTCGAGTCACGGGTACAGGATAGGCTTGAGATTGTCTTGGATGAGCTTCGAGACAGCAACCGGCGTAGAGAGGAAGAACATGCCGAGTTGATGCGCATCTTTCGTTCATACAGGCACAATGATGACCAATCCCATACTCCTCTGGGTCACTCACTATCCATGTCCCAATATGCTCGGTCTTATCATCCATTTGATCCTCCAGTGGGCCTACAGAACAGTGCAGAGGTCCAGGATCCTCCAGTGGTACCACAGAACAGTGCAGAGGTCCAGGATCCTCTAGTGGGCCAACAGAACAGTGCAGAGGTCCAAGATCCTCCAGCGGGCCAACAGAATAGTGCAGAGGTCCAGGATCCTCCAGTGGGGATACAAAACAGTCCTAATGTCCAGGATCCTCCATTGATGGCCCAGCAACTTCTAAGGTCCTGTTTATCTCTGTTAACTATGTTTAATTTCTGGTATATTTATATGCTTGTATGTTTTGGGACTTATATCATATTTTTCGAGACTTAGTAAGGAATAGTCGAGACTTATTTAAGTATAATCGAGACTTATTTAAGTATAATCGAGACTTATTTATATTTATTCAGACTTATTTATATTATGCTTGTATGTTTTGGGGCTTATATCATACTTTTCGAGACTTAGTAAGGAATAGTCGGACTTATTTAAGTATATCGAGACTTATTTATTTATATTCGAGACTTATTTATTTATATATATGCTTGTCTGTTTGGGGCTTATATCATACTTTTCGAGACTTATTAAGGAATAGTCGGGACTTATTTAAGTATATTCGAGACTTATTTATTTATATTCGAGACTTAATTGTTTCTGTGAATTGTCAGGTCCAAGATCCTCCAGTGAATTGTAGACCAGTACGCTTGCGGAAACGGGGCTGGCAGCAGACTACTCCATATACTGACCCATGTAAGCCTAAGAGAGCTAAGTCGGCATCACATAAATTCAAGCCAGATGAAAAGGTTGATGCGGAAGTGTTAGCGGATTACGTAGCATTTAAGGAGGAACCAAATGGAGGTAATTATAAGTTACAAGTTTTTTACATATATGTATGAATTATTTATGCATTTTCTAACCGTTCCAATTTTTTTGCCAGACGCGATGTAGACATACAACTCATAGTTGATGTCCCTTGGTTCGTTCAATTTGAGTCCAACAACAGTTTTTTGGAAGACACGTATGAATTATACAAGTTGTTCATGATTGAAATTGTGAAGACCACATTATCTAACAATTATGTGTAGTTTCGTTTAATTGTCGTATATGTCCATATTTTGTACAGCATTTGGACGCCTATTTGAAGATAGTAAGAAGCGTCAGCGCATGTTTCCTGACGTATCAGCAATGTCAACATCGTAGATCCATATTTCTACGTAAGTAATTGGTATTTCTAATACTTTAATTTATTTATTTATTTATTTATTTATTTTTTATAACCATGTGCATGCTTAAATGACAGACTAACATGGTAAAATGGTGGAGGAAATGATGCCTGCTGGAACAACGGACAAACCTTTGAAGAATGGCCAGTGTTGTCTTACAAGTGGACCGCCGAACAAATTGCATGGGCGAGAGGGAAAAACGTTGGCGGCTGTCGTCCGTGGAACGAGGTCGATACGGTATGTTATGATACAAATGGAATTCAATTATTCTTAAATGGAAATTGGAAAAAGGTATTCATTTATTCTTTTTACATTTACCACCTGATATTATTATTCATCCTCTTTCGTTTGTATTTGATCCAGCTATTAATTCCGGTGAATGTTGGAGGCGGTCATTGGTTATTGGCTAAAGTGGGACTAACACTGCGATCCATCCGTCTATGATCCAGTGGGGCAGCCAGATGAGTACCAAGTCCACAATCAACAACTTGCTTGTTTACGGTGGTTTCTGCCTTCAATGCTTAATCAAATTTGTTTTTACAAAAAAAACGGAAGGGCACAATATGAATCCGGACCCATTTCATATGGAGTTAATACCACCACATAACTTTTCCCAACAACAAACTGGGTAAGTAACACAACTATAATGTTTACATAGATTTGAAATCTTTATTCTATTTATAAGCAAATTAACTTCTTGTAAAACTTTTTACAGTGGCAATTGTGGAGCACTCACATTAGCATTGATTGAGCATACTGTGGCAAAGAGAAAGAAGTTGAATTGGACTGATGAGCAAATGCCTCATATGCGACTGAAAATGGCTGTGGAAGTTTTTTCAAACTCCATTGTTTCGGTCTAGTGAATGTGATTACAATGGATGGATATTTTTTATTACGGACGGATGTATGAATGTATTTATCATGTTTATTAACAACGGTTGGATTTTTTGGTTACGGACGGATGTTAATCAAGTTTTTAGATTACTTTTGAATGGTTATGTTGGATAGAATTGACATAGACATCTATAGATTGACTGTGTTTATAATGAATATTTTTGAATGAATGGAATTGAATGGTCCATTATCAATGGAAAAGGGGTTTATTTATTTATTTTATGGATGGTTTTGTTGTAAGTCAGTCTCGAATTTATTATATTCGGGACTTGATATCCAATATTCGAGACTTATTCAGATTATTCGAGACTTATTACAATTATTCCGAGACTTAATAAGTATTTCGAGACTTATTACAATATATTCGGGACTTATTTGGTTATTTTGAGACATACTGGGTACAAATGATATTTTGTATTACAAATCTTTACACCTACAATAATGAATTTTATAATGCAACATAACATCTACTAACCATCCACATGCAAATTATAAACCAAGAAATGTCATTTAGCTTTTACAAATAATAAAGTGGATGTCCATACATATCATCTAGAAAGTACGCTTAATGACAATGGAAGCATTACAGTCATCCAGAAAGTGAGATAAAGTAAAATAAATTCATTAGAGTCATCCAAGGATTTCATCCTTCTTTGGGCAAGTTTTTTTGTTGTGCCCGACTTCATGGCACAAACTACATTTCCGACGATGCATCTGGAATGGTACTGCTGGAACTGGGGCCCGGATTCGGACACCGTCGTGAATTGTGACCATGTGTTCCGCATTTTTTACATTTTTGTTTACTAGGCCTCTCGGAGGCGGAGGCAAATCGAGTTCTTCGGGGCCGACCAGATTGTGTATGAATATCAGGCGGTAACACGACCCGATCTCTGATGTCTTCTGGAACTACCCAAGTATTTGGATGACCCACCGGCATGATAGGTATAGAATATGCATCGGCAAGGACTTCCTTTTTGTAGTAATTCGCACATAAGGAAGTGTAATCCAAGTTTCGCTCCCTGTGAATTTAACAACAAATAACATTCACCGTAATTGCAATCATAGAATAATTGTTATTGAAGAGCAGAACAAAAAATAAATAAATAAATATATACCTAGCAGCTGCAAGTGCATGAGCACAAGGTAGTTGATCAAGATCGAAAACCTTGCATGTGCATGTCTTTTCCAACAAGTTAACTGTCCATTGGTCTCCTCGTAGCTTCACTAGAAATATGTTCCAATCAACATGAGTCGCAGTCATATGATTACATTCAGCTATTCGCTCCGCAATCTCCTCATGTGCAGTCGGTGAGTTGAGAACGCATGTTTAACGCGTTTTGGTGACGATTATAAAACCATTTTTGGAGCATGTTCCTAATGAACTCCGCCAATGTCATCACTGGTAATTTACGAGCAAATCTTAAGCATGAATTAAGACATTCAGCAACATTGCTTGTCATCATGGAAAATCTCCTCTGTGGACAATAGACACGTGACCATTTCTGAGGTCCGATTTCCATAACATATTCATATGCGTTCTTATGCAGCTTCTTTAACTCTTCCATCTCCCGTTCATAATCCAGTTGCCTATATGCTTTAGCAGCCTGTTGAAATATGTCTGCAACATCCTTTCTGTGGAACCTTTTCCTTATATTCTCGGAAATGTGCCAAATACAAAATACATGGGTTGCATTTGGGAAGACATTTTGTATCCCAACTTCAATGCTTGCATGACGATCGGATACAAAAACCAAATCATCAATGTGGCCAAGTGCATCCTTCAATGTCTGTAGAAACCACTCCCATGAACTATTATTTTCCGAATCCCCATATCCAAATGCTATAGGATATGTTTGTTCATTTCCGTCTTGTGCTGTGGCCACAAACATTGTACCCAGGTATCTCCCCTTTAAATGTGTACCATCAACAGCAATAACAGGACGCATACATCGGCGAAAACCTCTAATTGAAGCTCCAAACGACATGAAAAGTACAAAACTGATTTTCATCCGTGCATTGTATATCCGTGATTGTGCCATTATTTGTTCTTCCAGAACATGAGCAAACGATGGAAGCAACTGGAATGACTCCTCATGTGTTCCATATGTCAATTCAAATGCATACTGCAAGGATGTGTGTGCCTTACTGTACAATATTGGATGCCATACATAGACTTCATATCTGCAATTATGTCTCTAGGACACATGATACGTCCATCGTGGTCTTGAAGTCTAGGAGCTACAATTTCACCAATGATTGCACTAGCTTGCCGGTGGCGCCGGTGAACTTGTTCCAATGGACAGGTGTGCTTGTTTTCAAAACTTCGTACGTGAAAGTATGTCCCCTCAGACAACCTAATGCTCTTAATTTCCAGTTACAATTTTCATGTTTGCAAACCAAATGTAAAACGGATTTGTTCGACCGTTTCACCTTCCATTCATAATTCTCTCTCAATGCATGCATGCCTACTAACCGTTTTAAATCCTTCTTCCTTGGGAAGAATTGTCCCTTGTAAATCAGACTGTTAGGTGTTCTTGGACCCATGGTGCTCATGTCGCCAAACGAAAATGACTCTGATCCAGGAATAACCCACGTTGTTGTATTGTTCGAACTAGAAATGAACTCTCCTTCCACACATCTTCCTGATGTATGATGTTGTTCAGGACCATCACCAATGTCAAAACGGTCATCTAACGGCTGTTCCAACTCACAATCAACACGAGGTACGGTATGAGGTCCATCACGGTCAACTGCCTCGTACGAATCATGGACAACATTATCAGATTGCCGTGTTTCTATGGGATTTTGATTCATTTCAATGTCATCACCTATGACATGTTCCTCACATCTTCTTTCAACAAGTGTAACACACACTTTCGGAATTACCTTCTCTTCCCCTAGTAGAAACTGAACGTCATCATCATCCGCTAAACAAGTGCGACATGTACTGTCTGGACCAACGGATATTGATTGTATGTCAATTTCATACCTATTCGGATCATGTTTCACAATGGCCTTTACAACCCCCAACAGTTCTTCATATGTCAAATTCTTCCGGACATATACACCTTTATTAACGGCGCCGACATATCTCTGGCTTCCATCGGTAGTTCATTCCATCGTCCATTATGATATCAATATTCTAACACGATCGTCCTGGAAAAAATAACACTATCAAAAAACCATATGAAAACTAGTCAAAAAATTACTGTCAAACTAATTCATCCCAGTAAGTCTCGAATTTTCCATTTAAATCTCGAAATAGATAAAAATAAGTCTCGAAAAAGGTATAAACAAGTCTCGATAATATATAAATAAGTCTCGATAATATACATAGGTATCCAACATTATAAGTCTCGATTATAGCATAAAAATATGTCCCGAAAATAACAACGTTAAGTCTCGAAAACATAAAATAAGTCTCGAAAAACATACACTATTCCAGCAAATCAGATCGAAATGGAGAATTAGTTTCAGTTCAGCATCAACATCTAACAAATTGAAAGTGCAAGTTTCCAAACCAAACTAAAAAAAATGTCATTCACGAGTTAATCCCATACTTTATGGAGGAAATGTACCTTATCAACTCTTCCAATAATCCAAATAGCTTGTCAAGATCTGAAATTAAATATGGAGAAATTGCATTAGTTCAACATAAACATCTAACAAATTCAAAGTGCAACCTTGAAGACCAAAACTGAAAAATTGTCTAACAATGAACGGGTTTCTTCAAATTTACCTTCCAAAAATCCAATTACCTTGTCTGAATCTGAAATTACTGCACGAAATTACTCTTCAAGAATGAAGATTGAGCTGAAAACTGAAACCTGGAACTTGGTTGAGCTGAAACGACTTTGGTTGAAAACCGAAAATGGAAGATTGAGCTGAAACCTGAGTCGACTTTGGTCAAGAATGGTGCTTGAAAAGTGAGATGGAAGAATGCTCTGTGTCTTGGAAGAAAGGAGTGCACTGTTTGCCAAAGTGAGGGAAAACGAAAATTGAAAATGAAAATGAATAGTGGACAAAAGTAATAAAAGTGGACAACAGTAAAATTGGGGCATTTTGGTCTGAATTCCTTTTTTAGTGCTATTAAAACTAGACTTATTAATGTGGTGATAGTTGCACAAGTCCAAGTTTTATAAGTGCCATTTTGCCCCATTTCCTCTTTTTTTAATGTTAATTTTATTTGAATTAATTAGTAATGTTTGAATAATTTATTTGATTTTATTTATTTCAAATTATAACTTTATATATTACGAATGACTTTATTAATTCGATTCATCGGATCATATCGGATCGGATCGGATTGAAGTATTTTATAATTGGATCGGATCGGATCGGATTGAAGTATTTTATAATTGGATCAAAGTAATTGGATCGGATCCCGCTATAAAATTGGATCGGATCGGATTGCAATTTCTTCGATCCAATCGGATCGAATCGGATCTTGGATCATGGCAAATCCATTGGATCCGATCCGCCGCACACCCCTAGTTTCTATGCTGAAGTTTTGCAATTAAAATGACCTCATTCTTGAACTCATCAATTCCTTGTCCAGAACATTTTGAAAGCCTTTTAATAGCAATTTCTTGCCCCTCCATCAATGTACCCTATAAATCAAATCATTCAATTCTTTATAATGGTAAACATTGTTTCAAATGGAAAATTAATACACACCTTAATAACATATTGTCGTGTTACCTTGTAAATAGATCCAAACCACCTTCTCCCAACTTATTTTCATCAGCAAAGTTGTCGGTGGCATTAGCTGTGGTGTTCAAATCATACATTAGTAATTGAGGAAATGGGGCAAAATGGCACTTATAAAACTTGGACTTGTGCAACTATCACCACATTAATAAGTCTAGTTTTAATAGCACTAAAAAGGAATTCAACCAAAATGCCCCAATTTTACTGTTGTCCACTTTTATTACTTTTGTCCACTATTCATTTTCATTTTCAATTTTCGTTTTCCCTCACTTTGGCAAACAGTGCACTCCTTTCTTCCAAGACACAGAGCATTCTTCCATCTTCACTTTTCAAGCACCATTCTTGACCAAAGTCGACTCAGGTTTCAGCTCAATCTTCCATTTACGGTTTTCAACCAAAGTCGTTTCAGCTCAATCCTCCATTCTTGAAGAGTAATTTCAGCTCAACCAGGTTCCAGGTTTCAGTTTTCAGCTCAATCTTCCATTCTTGAAGAGTAATTTCGTGCAGTAATTTCAGATTCAGACAAGGTAATTGGATTTTTGGAAGGTAAATTTGAAGAAACCCGTTCATTTGTTAGACAATTTTTTCAGTTTTGGTCTTCAAGGTTGCACTTTGAATTTGTTAGATGTTTATGCTGAACTAATGCAATTTCTCCATATTTAATTTCAGATCTTGACAAGCTATTTGGATTATTGGAAGAGTTGATAAGGTACATTTCCTCCATAAGTATGGGATTAACTCGTGAATGACATTTTTTTTAGTTATGGTTTGGAAACTTGCACTTTCAATTTGTTAGATGTTGATGCTGAACTGAAACTAATTCTCCATTTCGATCTGATTTGCTGGAATAGTGTATGTTTTTCGAGACTTATTTTATGTTTTCGAGACTTAACGTTGTTTTTTCGGGACATATTTTTATGCTATAATCGAGACTTATAATGTTGGATACCTATGTATATATTATCGAGACTTATTTATATATCGAGACTTGTTTATACCTTTCGAGACTTATTTTTATCTATTTCGAGATTTAAATGGAAAAATTCGAGACTTACTGGGATGAATTAGTTTGACAGTAATTTTTTGACTATTTTCATATGGTTTTTTGATAGTGTTATTTTTTTCCAGGACCATGGATCGTGTTAGAATATTGATATCATATATGGACGATGGAATGAACTACCCGATGGAAGCCAGAGATATGTCGGCGCCGTTAATAAAGGTGTATATGTCCGGAAGAATTTGACATATGAAGAACTGTTGGGGGTTGTAAAGGCCATTGTGAAACATGATCCGAATAGGTATGAAATTGACATACAATCAATATCTGTTTGTCCAGACAATACATGTCGCACTATGATAGCGGATGATGATGACGTTCAGTTTCTACTAGGGGAAGAGAAGGTAATTCCGAAATGTGTGTTACACTTGTTGAAAGAAGATGTGAGGAACATGTCATAGGTGATGACATTGAAATGAATCAAAATCCCATAGAAACACGGCAATCTGATAATGTTGTCCATGATTCGTATGTGGCAGTTGACCGTGATGGACCTCATACCGTACCTCGTGTTGATTGTGAGTTGGAACAGCCGTTAGATGACCGTTTTGACATTGGTGATGGTCTTGAACAACATCATACATCAGGAAGATGTGTGGAAGGAGAGTTCATTTCTAGTTCGAACAATACAACAACGTGGGTTATTCCTGGATCAGAGTCATTTTCGTTTGGCGACATGAGCACCATGGGTCCAAGAACACCTAACAGTCTGATTTACAAGGGACAATTTTTCCCAAGGAAGAAGGATTTAAAACGGTTAGTAGGCATGCATGCATTGAGAGAGAATATGAATGGAAGGTGAAACGGTCGAACAAATCGTTTACATTTGGTTTGCAAACATGAAAATTGTAACAAATAAATTAAGAGCAGTTGACATACTTTCACGTACGAAGTTTTGAAAACAAGCACACCTATCCATTGGAACAAGTTTACCGGCGCCACCGGCAAGCTAGTGCAATCATCATTGGTGAAATTGTAGCTCCTAGACTTCAAGACCACGATGGACGTATCATGTGTCCTAGAGACATAATTGCAGATATGAAGTCTATGTATGGCATCCAATTATTGTACAGTAAGGCACACACATCCTTGCAGTATGCATTTGAATTGACATATGGAACACATGAGGAGTCATTCCAGTTGCTTCCATCGTTTGCTCATGTTCTGGAAGAACAAAATAATGGCACAATCACGGATATACAATGCACGGATGAAAATCATTTTTGTACTTTTTCATGTCGTTTGGAGCTTCAATTAGAGGTTTCCGCCATGTATGCGTCCTGTTATTGCTGTTGATGGTACACATTTAAAGGGGAGATACCTGGGTACAATGTTTGTGGCCACAGCACAAGACGGAAATGAACAAACATATCCTATAGCATTTGGATATGGGGATTCGGAAAATAATAGTTCATGGGAGTGGTTTCTACAGACATTGAAGGATGCACTTGGCCACATTGATGATTTGGTTTTTGTATCCGATCGTCATGCAAGCATTGAAGTTGGGATACAAAATGTCTTCCCAAATGCAACCCATGTATTTTGTATTTGGCACATTTCCGAGAATATAAGGAAAAGGTTCCACAGAAAGGATGTTGCAGACATATTTCAACAGGCTGCTAAGTATATAGGCAACTGGATTATGAACGGAGATGGAAGAGTTAAAGAAGCTGCATAAGAACGCATATGAATATGTTATGGAAATCGGACCTCAGAAATGGTCACGTGTCTATTGTCCACAGAGGAGATTTTCCATGATGACAAGCAATGTTGCTGAATGTCTTAATTCATGCTTAAGATTTGCTCGTAATTACCAGTGATGACATTGGCGGAGTTCATTAGGAACATGCTCCAAAAATGGTTTTATAATCGTCACCAAAACGCGTTAAACATGCGTTCTCAACTCACCGACGCTGCACATGAGGAGATTGCGGAGCGAATAGCTGAATGTAATCATATGACTGCGACTCATGTTGATTGGAACATATTTCTAGTGAAGCTACGAGGAGACCAATGGACAGTTAACTTGTTGGAAAAGACATGCACATGCAAGGTTTTCGATCTTGATCAACTACCTTGTGCTCATGCACTTGCAGCTGCTAGGTATATATTTATTTATTTTTATTTTTTTGTTCTGCTCTTCAATAACAATTATTCTATGATTGCAATTACGGTGAATGTTATTTGTTGTTAAATTCACAGGGAGCGAAACTTGGATTACACTTCCTTATGTGCGATTACTACAAAAAGGAAGTCCTTGCCGATGCATATTCTATACCTATCATGCCGTGGGTCATCCAAATACTTGGGTAGTTCCAGAAGACATCAGAGATCGGTCGTGTTACCGCCTGATATCATACACAATCTGGTCGGCCCCGAAGAACTCGATTTGCCTCCGCCTCTGAGAGGCCTAGTAAACAAAAATGTAAAAAATGTGGAACACATGGTCACAATTCACGACGGTGTACGAATCCGGGCCCCAGTTCCAGCAGTACCATTCCAGATGCATACCGTCGGAAATGTAGTTTGTGCCATGAAGTCGGGCACAACAAAAAAACTTGCCCAAAGAAGGCGAAATCCTTGGATGACTCTAATGAATTTATTTTACTTTATCTCATTTCTGGATGACTGTAATGCTTCCATTGTCATTAAGCGTACTTTCTAGATGATATGTATGGACATCCACTTTATTATTTGTAAAAGCTAAATGACATTTCTTGGTTTGTAATTTGCATGTGGATGGTTAGTAGATGTTATGTTGCATTATAAAATTCATTATTGTAGGTGTAAAGATTTGTAACAAAATATCATTTGTACCCAGTATGTCTCAAAATAACCAAATAAGTCCCGAATATATTGTAATAAGTCTCGAAAGTACTATTAAGTCTCGGAATAATTGTAATAAGTCTCGAATAATCTGAATAAGTCTCGAATATTGGATATCAAGTCCCAATATAATAAATTCGAGACTGACTTACAACAAACCATCCATAAAATAAATAAATAAACCCCTTTTCCATTGATAATGGACCATTCAATTCCATTCATTCAAAAATTCATTATAAACACAGTCAATCTATAGATGTCTATGTCAATTCTATCCAACATAACCATTCAAAAGTAACTCTAATTGATTAACATCCGTCCGTAACCAAAAAATCCAACCGTTGTTAATAAACATGATAAATACATTCATACATCCGTCCGTAATAAACAAAATCCATCCATTGTAATCGCATTCACTAGACCGAAACAATGGAGTTTGAAAAAACTTCCACAGCCATTTTCAGTCCATATGAGGCATTTGCTCATCAGTCCAATTCAACTTCTTTCTCTTTGCCACAGTATGCTCAATCAATGCTAATGTGAGTGCTCCACAATTGCCACTGTAAAACTTTTACAAGAAGTTAATTTCCTTATAAATAGAATAAAGATTTCAAATCTATGTAAACATTATAGTTGTGTTACTTACCCAGTTTGTTGTTGGGAAAAGTTATGTGGTGGTACTAACTCCATATGAAATGGGTCCGGATTCATATTTGTGCCCTTCCGTTTCTTTTTGTAAAAACAAATTTGATTAAGCATTGAAGGCAGAAACCACCGTAAACAAGCAAGTTGTTGATTGCGGACTTGGTACTCAACTGGCTGCCCCACTGGATCATATAGACGGATGGATCGCAGTGTTAGTCCCACTTTAGCCATTAACCAATGACCGCCTCCAACATTCACCGGAATTAATAGCTGGATCAAATACAAACGAAAGAGGATGAATAATAATATCAGGTGGTAAATGTAAAAAGAATAAATGAATACCTTTTTCCAATTTCCATTTAAGAATAATTGAATTCCATTTGTATCATAACATACCGTATCGACCTCGTTCCACGGACGATAGCAGCCAACGTTTTTCCCTCTCGCCCAAGCAATTTGTTCGGCGGTCCACTTGTAAGACAACACTGGCCATTCTTCAGAAGGTTTGTCCGTTGTTCTAGCAGGCATCATTTCCTCCCACCATTTTACCATGTTAGTCTATCATTTAAGCATGCACATAGTTATAAAAAATAAATAAATAAATAAATAAATTAAAGTATTAGAAATACCAATTACTTACGTAGAAATATGGATCTATGATGTTGACATTCTGCTGATATACGTCAGGAAACATGCGCTGACGCTTCCTTACTATCTTCAAATAGGCGTCCAAATGCTGTACAAAATATGGACATATACGACAATTAAACGAAACTACACATAATTGTTAGATAATGTGGTCTTCACAATTTCAATCATGAAGAACTTGTATAATTCATACCGTGTCTTCCAAAATACTGTTGTTGGACTCAAATTGAACGAACCAAGGGACATCAACTATGAGTTGTATGTCTTCATCGCGTCTGGCAAAAAAATTGAAACGGTTAGAAAATGCATAAATAATTCATACATATATGTAAAAACTTGAAATTGAAACGGTTAGAAAATGCATAAATAATTCATACATATATGTAAAAAACTTGTAACTTATAATTACCTCCCATTTGGTTCCTCCTTAAATGCTACGTAATTCGCTAACACTTCCGCATCAACCTTTTCATCTGGCTTGAATTTATGTGATGCCGACTTAGCTCTCTTAGGCTTACATGGGTCAGTATATGGAGTAGTCTGCTGCCAGCCCCGTTTCCGCAAGCGTACTAGTCTACAATTCACTGGAGGATCTTGGACCTGACAATTCACAGAAACAATTAAGTCTTAAATATAAATAAATAAGTCTCGAATATAAATAAATAAGTCTCGAATATACTTAAATAAGTCCCGACTATTCCTTAATAAGTCTCGAAAAGTATGATATAAGCCCCAAAACATACAAGCATATATATAAAACAATAAGTCTCGAATATAAATAAATAAGTCTCGACTATTCCTTACTAAGTCTCGAAAAGTATGATATAAGCCCCAAAACATACAAGCATATATATAAATAAATAAGTCTCGAATATAAATAAATAAGTCTCGAATAAATATAAATAAGTCTCGATTATACTTAAATAAGTCTTGACTATTCCTTACTAAGTCTCGAAAAATATGATATAAGTCCCAAAACATACAAGCATATAAATATACCAGAAATTAAACATAGTTAACAGAGATAAACAGGACCTTAGAAGTCTGCTGGGCCATCAATGGAGGATCCTGGACATTAGGACTGTTTTGTATCCCCACTGGAGGATCCTGGACCTCTGCACTGTTCTGTAGGCCCATTGGAGGATCAAATGGATGATAAGATCGAGCATATTGGGACATGGATAGTGAGTGACCCAGAGGAGTATGGGATTGGTCATCATTGTGCCTGTATGAACGAAAGATGCGCATCAACTCGGCATGTTCTTCCTCTCTACGCTGGTTGCTGTCTCGATGCTCATCCAACACAATCTCAAGGCTATCCTGTACCCTTGACTCGAAATCTTTAAACTCATTTCGTAACTCTTGGAATGACTGTATCACTGATTCATGTCGTTGAGTACAAACTCCAGGTGGTCCCTGAATTGAATGAAAAGAAGTTACTATTGTAAATTACATTACTAATATTATTCAAAAAACAATATATATATATATATATATATATATATATTTATACAAATATGTACCTCTCGAACAGTATTTGCATGCTGTGACCTAGGCGCTGCATGGTCTAGTCCCCCCCCTATCGTACCTGCTCTGAAACGTCAACGAGGAGGGGTAGGGATGTTGGCTACACCCGTGGTAGGTGTAGGTGTAGCAGCCCCACTAGGCCCAGCAGCGTTGGTGGGTCTAGACTGTGGAGGTGTAGTGCTACGTCCGTCTTCGTACTCATCTGGCATATTATCTAATGAACCGAGAGCCGGGTACAAATCATCCACGTTTTGTAGCCCATCATAGTACCACTGAGCAGTCTCCTGATCGGTAGGGGTGATTTCCGGATCCGCATACATCTAAAGTTGTTCATAAATGAAATAAGAAATACAAACAACAATCACAAACCTAAAGAAATATAATCAATGATAATATCCAATAGGTTACAAAGACATTACCCTATCCTTTATAATCTTTTTGACTTTGTTCGGTCGAGGGTCGCTTCGTGAACTCCCACTTGAGAATACGTGGAAATGGGTCAACGTTACGGCGAGTGGCGTATTCCTTAGCCAATGTCGGAATTACTTCTAGGGCGAATATCTATAACATTCAAGTGATACAAAATTGTTAGAAAATATAATAACTAACCAATACAAATTATAAATAAATTGTTTCAAACAATGATATGGTATTGTAAGCCTCACCAATAAAGCATATGAAAACCCCCACATGTTGTACTTCAGTCTCTGTTCAGATTGCCCTCTCCGACCAGACAACGCAGTCTTGAACCCATATATAGAGTAACTGTAGACAAGGCAACCCCATGGGAACGCATCAAAACTGTCCAAGTTGTCTACAAGCCGCACCTGCCAAATAGGCACTTTCCCCCTCTCGTCCCCTCCGATCAAAAACAAATGAAGCAATAACAAGAGACAGAGCTTAACAACGTCAAACTGCTCTGTCCATCCACCTTGTTGTACCCTTACCTTCAATTCCTCAAACCTGATTTCATCCCGACCACCAAAATACCTTTTGTGTATTCCATTCTCCACCTCGGAATACTCCGTCGTGTCAGGCACGACTCCAAACTTCAACCCTGTTATTAGACAAAACTCGATTTTTGAAAATCGGACATTCGTGTTTCCCAACAAGAATCGCATCTCATCTAGGCTGCCATTGTGATGTATCTCCTGCAAAAGCAAGCGATGCACAATTGCCCCAGAAAACTGCATGGTTCGATGCATATGTAAGAAATGTCCAAAACATGAGTCCATGAACCTTTGCTTTTGGACCCCCCCATCATCTATGCCGGTAAGTACATCGTCTATTACTTGCAGAATTTCGATATGATTGTGGCGAGTAATTGTTCCATTATTCCAATCCGCCTTAGAAGCTTTCAGTAGCCTCTTCAGATTCACCATTTGCAAACAAAACATATACACATCACACAATAAGTATCGAACAGAAACAATTAAATCTCGAATATACACCTGTAAGTCTTGAATAGAAATGAATAAGTCTCGAATAAATATGATTAAGTCTCGAATACATATTAATAAGTCTCGATTATACTGAAATAAATACTGATTATTCCTGAATAAGTCTCGAAACGTATGATAAGTCCCAAAACTAACAAGAATCATGCATTTTCTTCACTCACAGCATGTTTAAACTTTAAAGTTGACTACTTGATTGAATCAATGCCACACTAATACACACTCGGGAGAATCCAAACTTTTCCTAATTTGAATCCCATCTGTCAAATGCTCTGATCACCATTTATTCTCAAAATTAACACAAATCAGTTCCACTAAACCACAGATTTCAACCCACAGAAACCCAAAATTAAATGCCATGAAAAGATTAAAGAGAGATTGTATTTTACTAAGATAATATTATTGATGTTGAATCGTTTACTGCAACAAAGAGATTTCTAATCACTCCTACAAGTCAGGAAGCAGTAACTACAACACAAGTTATCTAGCTATATGTTAGGCTTTACAATAGGCAATATAATATACAATGAATATCTATTCTAAGATATAGGAAATATGAAAGTTTATCTTCCTAACACTATCCACCAACCAAGTATTGTTATATTTGAATCTTTTGACAAGGTAAACAACCAAACAATTTCTTAAGTTATATTATGATAGAAATGTAGAACTAGAATTTGAATGTGAAAATGAGATGCTGTTTGATTCTAGAGGCACTCTTATAGTCCTATGCAGGGGCGGAGGTACTTGGATACTAACCTAGGCTTCAGCCCAGGCTGGGTTTTCTAAAACAAAAAAATTAAGTCAAAGCAAAAATTTAAAGAAGCTAGGCATTTTCCATAAGAATATTAAAAACAAAATTGTGTTTATTTGATAATTCAAAAAACTTCTCTATTTTATGATATTATCAAGATAATCTCATTAGAATTATTACAGTAACATATTCACAAATTTTATTATTATTATTATTATTATTATTGTTGTCGTCACTAATATTCAACCATGTCATATTTTCATTTTTCCTTTCTATCTCCATTCATTTCGATAAAAAAGAGACACAATTTTTCTTTACTTTATTATCTAAACTTGAAGTTTGCATTTTATTTAATCCCCTTGCTAAAATTTTATTTTCATTTGATTATTTTTAAGTGAATATTTTTTTAATCATTTTTAAATGTTTCGGGAGGTTTAAACTCATTTTGTATTCATAACTACGATCATACTTTTTAATTAACAATAAATTTTATTATATTATGGAGGTTTACTTTTAAAAAGATCATAATTCATTTAGCCCACCCGGATATTATGTGCTGGCTTCGCCCCTGGTCCTATGTGTTCAGGTTTGTCTGGTTAAGTTACTTTCTCTTTCTGATGAAGAGAGTATGCTTTAGGCTTGCATCCTCAAATTACTTCCAATTTTTTTTTGAAAAGGCATATATTAATAGAGGCAACCCCAGCCAACAACACAAAGCACAACAACAACTACAAAAAGAGCACATAGGCCCGAAACCAGAGAAACAAAAAAGCACCCAAGCCACCAGTACAAACCCCAGGCACACCACGAACAGCCAAAACAAGACAGCAACCAAAGACGGCAGAAAAAAAAAAAAAAAAAAAAAAAAAAAAAACGCAGAAACGACTCACACCACAGGACAATGGTCACCCCAATCCACGAAATCACCCGAATTGCTTGATCCCATCTTTGCCAATTTCCAATTCAATGAAGTGCTAAACCAAAAACTTCAAAACTAAGAAATATCGTGTTGTCTCCGAGGAATGGAATCAGGTCTTGTTAAGTTAACAAAGCATTAAGTGAACTAGAACTACTTTTAAATGATTAGTATGTGAATTTATGTAAGATTTTGTGCTACCACCAAACTCTACAGCACAATTTGATTAAAAAAAAAATAACACCTTCAACCACAATAACACCCTAGAAATAGAGGATCCATTTAGAATAAAAACTAAATGGAAATCAATCAATAAATGTTTAATTTCTGATAATCAACAACTTCAAATTTGAAATCAAAACCCAAATGAACATACCTCAAACCGTGATTGAAGGGAACTGTTGGAGGCGTGATTGAAGGGAACTGTTGGAGGTGTCGCCGGAGTCGTGCAGCTACCGTCGAAGTCGTCGCGGATGTCGTCGGCGTCGTCGAAGTTGTCGCCGGTGCCGTTGAAGACCTCGCAGTGTCGCCGTCGGTGGATGTCGCTGTTGCTTGTCTCGCCTCTTTCCTTCAGTCAACGGGATGAAAGCAATGTGTGGTGGGGACAGTGGGTTGAAAGCAATGTGGTGGGGACAGTAAATTAAAGTGGGATGAAAGATGTCTGATGCCTAATATGAGGGTATTTTTGTCCGAGCACATACTTTAGTGCTATTTAAACTAGACTTATTAATGTGGTGCTATTTGCACCAGACCACCTCAAAAAAGTGCTATTTAATTTTTTAACCCTTAGTAATTCCGTATCATCGGTTTTGCTCACTTCACTGTTGTTGTTTACATCTCAAATGTTATCTGTCTTTCCTGAAATTAAATTATTTTAATACAGAAATCAGTATGCAATCCTAGTACTTGAAACAAATGCCTTTCCATTATTATGCATTAGTATATGGTATCAATCATTTTCTGAGACCAGTAGAACCTAAGTTACAGTTAATGAAATAAACAGTGAGTTGGAATGAGCAATAATTTACCTTGAATCCTAAGTTTCCTTTTACCCATAAAAATGACCCAGCCAAGCACAAGCACTCCCACAGCAGAAACTACACAGGACACTAAGATTATTGCCCGTTTCTTCTCACTGAGATGCCTCCTCCGTGCAATAGGTTGATCAATATTAGCTGAAATATCAATGGCCAAAATATTCATGGATTTGAGTAAAGTTACTTCAGATCAAAGCAGTTACTAGATGCATCCTAGTTTGCAACCTATAATTTTAAAAATATAATGCCATTACCAAAAAGAATAATTGACAAAAGGCAGGTACCTAATTCTGAAGCAGCCACCCGTACATAGAGATCTTGCCCATTCAACTCAAGTTTTTTTATGTCAAACAAGTCACCAAACCAGAGCAAACAGCCGATCCTTCCTTCTCTGACATCTGAATTTGCATATGCAGTACAAGAGCAATTGTTGAGACAAAATTCCTTGCATTCTGCCAAGCTAATGTTGTTATCAACCCGGGAATGACTCGTGTCTGGCAATTTTACTTCTTTGTGTATTAGAAATCCATCGCTCTGATTACAATGCAATGGAGCCCTTCGAACACACCCTTCAGTCCCATGTCCTGGTGATTTAGGTGTGAATCCTCCTAAGCATTCGCATAAATCGGGAAGGTTATTGATGTTGCAACTAGCATATGAACCACACACATCATAAAGTTCACAACGATCAACCTCCGTTACGGAGAATCTCTCCCAATTTTGATCTTTCCATTTTGAAGGCAGCAAATAACCTGATGAGCTCATCACCCATCTCTCAGGGACTGATATGTTTCGGATGTCAAACGTGTAAAATAACCCTGTCTCATTTGATACGAACTCATATGTGTATACTGAATTTGTTACCAGATAAGGAGTCCCAGTCCAACGAAGGCCATTCCAGGAGCCTGCTCTATACAATATTTTAGGTCCCTTTTTAACAAACAGTTGAGGAAACCCATGAGGATCTACCTGGAATGTGAAGTCACCTGGGGCAGGATCATCTATGCTCTTCCAGGATGATAAAAGCCACTCCATACCAGTAACCAAGTTTTGTCCCATTTTCATAGTGTCAAATTAAATGCAAAGTCAAGAGCGATGTGCTGCACAATTGACTTGACTTATCAACCTTTCAAGTAAACTCAGTTTTGACGAAGGCCATCTAGGATTGCACAAACCACTTACATTAGATTGATGTATTGTTCTACCTTTTACATCAGCCTTCATCATGAGTAAGGCCCTTGAATTGTAGAGACCGCTGTTTATAAGGAATTTAGAATCTTTACAAATCTGATGCTAAAAGTCTTCTAATCGTTTGCCTGTGGACCACAGACAAGTGACATTGAAGTTCACGGAAATTAATTGGTTGTGGTCATTTTTGCAGACAGTAGACAGATAGCTGTCCAACCTTTTGATTGAGTTGTCCGGGCAAAGCGCTGAATAAAACCTGATTGGTTCAGAAACAACCTTGACATTAGTTATGGAAATCCATGAGGATCTATCCACTGTGAAAATTGGCTTGGAGCAGGATGTTCTAAGCTTTTCCAAGATGATAGGTTCTTATCCAAACCAGTGACAAAGTTCCTTCCAAGCTTCATTCCTGGTAATAAGGTGTCAGTAGGATGATCAAAACTCTGCCACAAATAATTTTGATGACAAGATTTCCTGACTCCAAGAGCTGACCTAGTTCTTGATGTATTGGATGACCAAATTCTTCTATTCATACCATCAAGTAGTACAAGAATCCCTTGTTGTGTAACATTAAGAACTCCTGAATGATCAGTGAGTGAAGTTTCTCTGTCGGCTACCCATGCAACTGTCTTAGAAAAAACTACTTTGTACCGTATTCCTAGATAACGTCTGGTTGAGTTACCTGGGCTGAAAAATCCCAGTTCAAAGGTTCCTCAAGCTGAAACTAGAGTGTCCCAATCCCTGATGGACTGACTTAGTGTAATAGTATCTAGTACAGCAGATGTTCCCAAGATAAAGAACAAAAATGAGTAAACCACAAGCATTTTTTTAACTTGAATTGAGTTCTAATTCTTTTAATCCTGAATTGCTTCTCTTATACAAACATTAGTGTTTCAAAATCTTGTATAAAAGGTGAGACGACTTACAGGTGTAATAGTACAATAACAATTCACGGACTTGGATCCTCTCCTCATCTAATCTTTTTCCTCACTTCATCTAATCTCGTAACATATAAACATTGCAATGAATGTGTGGTTAAGATGTGATTGCTTTCTACGATTACTTTATTAACAACTTATTGCATGCTTTACAACGATGAGGAAAAAGATTAGACGAGGAGAGGATCTAGATTCCCAATTCACTGGTTAGATGGAAATTTTAGAATTCAATTAATACTGTAGACCCAAGTAGTTGCCTTTCAAGACATACATAGCTAAGTCATTAAGACTTATCCTAGCTTAATTGATAATGATCAGCCATGTAGATTTTAAAAAGTCTGAGTAGATGTGAGGAGCTAATTTCTTAAGTTTTCAGAATCAGCCATTGCCAAGTCAGGGGAATTAGACACTCTTCAATTAGTGAATCACAAGACATTGTCTGTATAACAAATCATAGAACTCCTGTGTTCAAATCACATTATACTCAATTTTTAGAAAGTATTGGGAAATCTAATAATTAACTTGTCTGTATAACAAATCATCAAATCACTTATCTGTTGAACAGTTTCCTTCAAATCTTCTTCTACTTGTGTACTTCTCTCAATCGGCTACAACATATTCTTTCATATCTCTCTTTTCTTTTAATTCTAATTACTTCATTCTTCCTCTATTTTGTTTCATAGCCTTAGCCAAGTCTCTCCTTTCTCCATTCTTTTCTCAAATATTCTTTTCTTTCTATCAAGCTTTCCTCCGTCTGATCTCTCTCCCGCTGTTATCTCTTTCTTTTCTCTTCTTTCTTTCTTTTATTTCTTACTCAACTTGCTTCTCTGTTCGCTGTTATATCTTATTTTCTATTTTTTTTTAATTTCTATTCTTATCAAACCCATCTCTCGCTTTTGCCACCAAACCTTGCCACCTTTCACCCAACTTTCCACCTTAAATCATCATGCACGGCCACTTGTCCCATTCTTATTATTATTATATTAAAAATCTCATCCCGACTCTATTTGTTTCTCCCTCAATTTGATCTCCTCGGAATGTCCTAGCAAGACCAAAGTCTGAAATTTTCGGGTTCATTTCATTATCTAAAAAAACATTACTGGCTTTAAGAGATCTATGTATAATCCTCAATCTCGAGTCTTGATGAAGGTAAAGAAGCCCTCTGGCAATTCCTCCAATAATTTGGATGCGCTTGCCCCAATCCAGTAATTCTCTTCTTGTTTTATCTGAAAAGTATTTTCATTCGAGTTAGTCCTAACATAAACTCTAAAGAGGACCTATAAAGATAATAACTATATGATTATGACGACCAAAATTAAAGAGTCAGTTTGGAGAAGATCATCAAACCAAAAATGAAGTAGTCCAAGCTTTTGTTGGGCATGTACTCATAAATTAACATTCTTTCATCTCTTTGAGTGCAACATCCCAAAAGCTTTACAAGGTTTCGGTGCTGCAGTTTAGCAATTAAAATGACCTCATTATTGAACTCATCAATTCCTTGTCCAGAACATTTTGAAAGTCTTTTAATAGAAATTTCTTGCCCCTCCATCAATGTACCCTATAAATCATCATTCAATTATTCATAATGGTAAACATTGTTTCAATTGAAAAAATAATAACCTATTGTTGTGTACCTTGTAAACAGGTCCAAAACCACCTTCTCCCAGCTTATTCTTGTCTGCAAAGTTGTCAGTGGCATTAACTATGGTGTTCAAATCATATGTTAGTAATTCATTGTCATCTTTTCTGGTCTCTTCAGTGTTGACATCTCTATCTTGACTGTTTTCTGTCTTTCCTGAAATATAATACCAAAATCAGCATGCAATCTTTGTACTTGAAACTAATGTTTTTGTAAGTGAATAATTTACCTTGATTCCTAACTTTCCTTTTCCACATAAAGATGATCCAGCCAAGCACAAGCAGTCCCATAGCAGAAATTACACATGCTACTATGAATATTACCCGTTTCTTCTCACTGAGTTGCCTCCTTCGTGCAATACGTTGTCTCGTTTGATCAATATTATCTGAAACATCATGGATTTGAGTACAGTTGCTTCAGATCAAAGCAGTTACTAGCTAGATGCATCCTAGCTTGCAATCTAGATTTTTAAATATAATGCCACTACCAAAAAGTAGAAGGTACCTAGTTCGGAAGCAGCTACCCGTACATAGAGAGGTTGCCCATTCGCAGCAAGTTTTCTTATGTCAAGCAAGTCACTAAACCAGAGCAAACAGCCGGTTCCTCCTTCTCTGACATCTAAATTTGCATATGCTGTGCAAGAGCAATTGTCGAGACACAATTTCTCACATTCCTCAAGGCTAATGTTGTTATCAACCCAAGAATGACTCGTGTCTGGCAATTTTACTGCTTCATATTTTAGAAATCCATCGCTGTGATTACAAGGCAACGGAGCCCTTCGAACACACCCTTCAGTCCAATCTAAGATTTCCCATTCTCTTGGTGATTTAGGTGTGAATCCTTCCAAGCATTCGCATACAGCAGGAGACTTCTTGATGTTGCAACTTCCATTTGAACCACACAGGGCATATTTGTCACACAGATCAATCATCACCGTAGAGAATCTTGCCCAAGTATGGGTTCGATCTATCCATGTAAAACGCTGCACATCACCATATGGAGTCACCGCCATTCTTGAAGGGACTGATATGTTTCGGATGTCAAACGTGAAAAATACCTCTTTCTCATTTGACACGAACTCATATGTGTATACTTGATTTGGTTTAAGCTGAGGAGCCCCTGTCCAACGAAGGCCATTCCAGGAGCCTGCTCTAAATAATATTTCAGGTCCCTTTTTAACAAACAGTTGTGGAAACCCATGAGGATCTACCTGGAATGTGAAGTCACCTGGGGCAGGATCATCTATGCTCTTCCAGGATGATAAAAACCACTCCATACCAGTAACCAAGTTTCGTCCAATTTTCATACCTGGTAGGAAGTTATCACAAGGATAATCAAAGCTCTGCCACAAAAAGTCATCTGGGTCGTTATTGTTTCCATCTTTCACAACCAAATTTCCTGATTCTAAGAGCACTGCAACTGGATTCTGAAGAGTTGTTGAGGCATTGGATGACCAAACAATGTCATTTGTACTATTCATCCCCAGGACAAGACTTCCTTGGGCATTGATACTTAGAAATCCTGAGGAATCAGAAATTGTAGTATTTCTGTTGGCTACCCATACAACCGTTTTCTCAACATCTTTTTTGTACCAAATTCCCAAGTATCGACCACTTGATTTACCAAGACTGAAAAATCCCAGTTCAAAGACTTTGCCTGCTGAAACTACTGTCTCACCATCTTTAATGATCAAAATACTAAAACTAAAATGTTGAAGAATTCTGTAGAATTTCTTGAAAGTGTTCTTCAAGTTCTTCAAAAGTTTGGAGGGAAGAAGAAAGGATTAAATGGAGGAGAGAGAAGGAAAAATTGACCAATCAAGAGTGGCCACATCACCCAAGCCAGTGGGGGGCGCGTGGGCCACACGGGGCCAGAAAGGCTCTCTGGCCGTGGGGCCCACAGCTCCCACACAGCTTGGGCCACGTGGCCTCTTGGCCACTTTCGTCTCTCGTGCGCTCACTCACGTTCTTCAGCCGTATCTTGGGCATCCGAACTTCGATTTTGAATCCGTTTTCAGATTATGAACCGTGACTCCCTCATGTACAACGATGACTATACAACTTTGAAAAATGGTTGAGAAATCATCTCGGAAAACGACGATGAAGTCAACTCAACGAATGAAAACGAAAAGTAGCGTAGCTACTTCGTTTGGACTCGAAACTAAATGAATGAGTAACCGAAACGACCGGAACTCAATAAGGAATCATAATAGAGCATATTCAAGTTCAAATACAAAAATACAGAAACATACAAACACAAAGACACACACATATGCTATTTCCTAGACATAGTCCTAGAACATGCAATAAGCAAAGTTTGTCAAGATAGTATAAATGCATGAGCATATATTATCAAGTGTGTGAATGTGTTATACCAAATGTTTGAACTACGATGCAGGGACACACATGTATGAATTGTGTGTGTGTGCGCTAATGCCTTGCAAGAGGATAGAAGTCAAGATATACCTTTGACGCTTTCACCTCTTGAAGACGACATTTGCACTAGACGTTGCTCTTCGCCTTTTAAGTTTCTTTTCTTCCAAGAACATCCTAAGCAACAACTAATACAAATATGGAGCGTTTTGCAATGGAATCAAGCCAATACAAATCATGAACCTTACAAAAAGGTATCCTAATACCCCGCCATTCTTCAAAAAATGGCTGAGTACAAACTTCTACCCACCTCGATCAGGTCTAAAGATTTCAGGACTCAGAAGGTACTAGGAAACCCAGAAGATGAGGCTCCAAGGACTCCGCTGTTACAAGATCCTAGTACCTTTCCGCATCCAGGTACCCTAGTATCCTGGTACTCCGGCATTCCGACACCGATACATACATACATAATTCAAGGAAAAAAAAAAAAAAGGCAAGGTACTTAAAGTATCCCGATCCACTGAAAGCTAACAATAAGCACCAGGTTAATAAATATCCAAGCATCAATATAAAAATCCCAGTATCTCGACCCCGCCTGAAACAAGAGCAGGTACACCAAATAGCAAACCGAGTAAAAGGACAAACACTAAACGCCATCGTTCGAGACAGAGTACTATATTCATTCCCGCTGCATAAAGTCCTATTTGAAATGGGAGTCAACTCCCACTCAATCTGTCAAAGAGGGAATCACTTGATTTTAGGGATCAAATTCCCCGACAAATTCAATGATTGCCAAGGAAGGTCTCGTGAATTGCTAAAACCCTAGACCGAAGTTATAGGAGTGCATGGCAAGAAGCGAGACCTATATATTCATCATATGATCACACAAAAAAAGGAGAAGGACCCGACTTGATACTTTTCCACTTATCAACATGCTCAAGAGCTCCATCGCCATCGCCCGATTAAGTTTATTTTTATCGTATAATCATAGCTACTAGAAATATTCATTGTAACCCAACCATGTACTAACTATCAATAACGAGTTATATGTACGATCCATTGTTTATATGAATTTTTGTTACTATTGTCATCATCCATCCTTATTGAATCTCTAGGAAGATAAAGGTATCGAACTACCTGATACCACTCCAATCGAGATCTACTGCGATCTCGGTCCCCTTGAATTGTTAATTGGAAAAAATACCCCAGTGATAATTTTTGGTTAACACTTTTGGCAGCGTGAGCATGTGAAGGAAGAAGAAGCAGTATATTTATAGGCAGGGGTGGACAGTTACCGAGATAGAAGAAGAAGTGTAGCTGGAGATGTGTCGTGATGGTTTTGAGGAAATCGCGCCAAAATGACCCATTTAAAATCTGAAAGCAATAGTCATCTGGCACGTGGACCGTGCATTAAATGCCATCGAATCTAAGAAAGATTTCCTTCTTAGTAATGGAAGCCAGCCATACGAGATTAGACAGGTAGACAGGATAGAAAATCCTTCAAACGGACTAGAAATCCTGACTCTAACCCCAGCAAGGTACCGGCGTTCAAGTCAAGGGGGACTTCTGTTAACCACCAAAAATGGCAGGGGTCAAAGAAGAATTTTCCATTGACCTTAAAAGTTAAGTCGGGGTAAAAAGATACCATGGAAGAGGTATCCCGATACCCTGCCATTCTTCAAAAAATGGCCGAGTACAAACTTCTACACACCTCGATCAGGTCTAAGGATTCCAGGACTCAGAAGGTACCAGGAAACCCAGAAGACGAGGCTCCAATGACTCCACTGTTACAAGATCCTAGCACCTTTTGGCATCCCGGTACCCCGGTATCCCGATATCCTGATACGTACATACATAATTCAAGAAAAAGAGAAGAAGGCAAGGTACTTAAAGTATCTCGATCCACTGAAAGCTAGCAATAAGCACCAGGTTAATAAACGGCCAAGCATCAATACAAAAATCCCAGTATCCCGACCCCGCCTGAAATAAGAGCAGGTACACCAAATAGCAAACCGAGTAGAAGGACAAACACTAAACACCATTCGAGACAGAGTACTATATTCATTCCTGCTGTACAGAGTCCTATTTGAAATGGGAGTCAACTCCCACTCAATCTGTCAAAGAGAGAATCACTTGATTTTAGGGATCAAATTATCCAACAAATTCGATGATTGCCAAGGAAGGTCCCGTGAATTGCTAAAACCCTAGACCAAAGTTCTAGGAGTGCATGGTAAGAAACGAGACCTATATATTCATCATATGATCACACACAAAAAAGGAGGAGGACCCAACTTGATACTTTCCACTTATCAACATGCTTGAGAGCTCCATCGCCATCGCCCCATTAAGTTTATTTTTATCGCATAACCATAGCTACCAGAAATATTCATTGTAACCCAACCATGTACTAACTATCAATAAAAGTGTTAACCGAAAATTGTCACTGGGGTGATTTTTTCCAATTAACAATTCAAGGGGACCGGGATCGCAGTAGATCTCGGTTAGAGAGGTATCAGGTAGTTCGATACCTTTAGCTTCCTAGAGATTCAATAAGGATGGATGATGACAATAGTAACAGAAATTCATATAAACAATAGATCGTACATATAACTCGTTTTTATTGATAGTTAGTACATGGTTGGGTTACAATGAATATTTTTGGTAGCTATGGTTATGCGATAAAAATAAACTTAATGGGGCGATGGCGATGGAGCTCTCAAGCATGTTGATAAGTGGAAAAGTATCACGTCGAGTCCTCCTCCTTTTTTTGTGTGATCATATGATGAATATGTAGGTCTCGTTTCTTGCCATGCACTCCTAGAACTTCGGTCTAGGGTTTTAGCAATTCACAGGACCTTCCTTGGCGATCAACGAATTTGTCGAGGAATTTGATCCCTAAAATCAAGCGATTCCCTCTTTCATAGATTGAGTGGGAGTTGACTCCCATTTCAAATAGGACTCTGTGCAACGGGAATGAATATAATACTCTATCTCGAACTATGGTGTTTAGTGTTTGTCCTTCTACTCGGTTTGCTATTTGGTGTACCTGCTCTTGTTTCAGGCGGGGTCGGGATACTGGGATTTTTGTATTGATGCTTGGTCGTTTATTAACCTGGTGCTTATCGCTAGCTTTTAGTGGATCGGGATACTTTAAGTACCTTGCCTTCTTCTCTTTTTCTTGAATTATGTATGTACGTATCAGGGTACCAGGATACCGGGGTACCGGGATACCAGGGTACCGGGATGCCGAAAGGTGCTAGGATCTTGTAACAATGGAGTCCTTAGAGCCTCGTCTTCTGGGTTTCCTGGTACCTTCTGAGTCCTGTATTCCTTAGACCTGATCGAGGTGGGTAGAAGTTTGTACTCGGCCATTTTTTGATGAATGGCGGGGTATCGAGATACCTCTTCCATGGTACCTTTTTACCCCGACTTAACTTCTAAGGTCGATGGAAAATTCTTCTTTGACCCCTGCCATTTTTGGCCGTTAACAACTTGAAACACTTATTTTAACATATTGAATACCCGGTTTCACCCGAGGAACAAGCACAAGAAGTAGGAATTGGGGACCTAAAAATAGGAACAAAAATAGTATAATCACACAGCATATGTAAATTCAAACATCAATCAAGAAAGAAGTGGCTGCTTGCTTTGGTTTGGAAACCTCACATACATGGTTGGTGGTTTAAGCATCATGGTCAAGGCTCTCTTGAACCAATCACTTCCATCTTGCTTAACATCAGTGATATTTGTGTTGACAAAAGGAAGATTAAACCCCATCATAAGGAGGAGTGGTTCCCTCCTAGCGTGAATGGTCTTAGCTTCAATGTTGGCGGATCTTCAAGAGGCAAACCGGGGCCAGCTGGAAGTGGTAGGATGCTTTGGAATTCTAAAGGTAAAATTCAGTCTCTTTTCAGCTCATGTGGGGATCGAAGATTCGAACACGACAGAAATCTTGGCAATACACAGAGCGCTAGAGTTATGTGCTTCAAGATTAGACCTGACAGAAAGAGACATTGTTATCATCAATGACTCCAAAACGGCTATGTCTTGGGTCAATAATAGGGACGATTTTAGAAGCCTCAAACATATTGATCTTATCTATGATATCACAGGTTTTATAAAGGCTGTAGGAGGGATTTCAGTGGTTTTTAATCCAAGACACAAATGCTTTTGCTGATAATTTAGCTAAAATGGGATCCAGCAATATGGGTGATAGGCTTGAGTGGGGGGGACTTATGATCAGGGTTGTTGTGTTTTGTGTTTTTGGTGGTTTCGGGGTTTCTCGTTTGTTTTAGTCGCTCCTCTATTTTTGTCTTGCTCGATCCTTTTGTGGTTCCTTGGTTTCGTTGCTTGTTGGTGGCTTTTGCCCCTTTGTGTTGTGGCTTTCCTTTCCGGCCTTTCGGCCGTTGAATAAATCTCTTCTTGTTAAAAAAAAAAAAAAAAAAGAGGGGGTTCTACCGTACTTTGGAGGTTTAAGAGGTAATTAAATAAAGGTGGGATTCTAAGTTCGCCCAGTCACATGTGAAATGAAAAAATGCATGATCATCACTTTATTAAGAGCAATGTACTACAAACAAGAAATTAGTATATCAAAACGAAAAGAAAAGAAATTATTAATTAAAAACGTATTACTAGGGCAAAGGTGGGGACTAGTTGTACAGTATAAATAACAAATACAATTTTCTCTTAAAATTCTCATCTGTATTAACTTCAACTTTAAATAACATATCCAATGTCTCACAACGAATTAATTACTATTTACATGAAAGGATAACTCAATTTTTTTAAATTTTTTTTTTTTTTGAAATCTTACACCAATCGGACTAGAATCTACTGGAACCTGACAAGACCAATCATTATAATACCATCATCTTCCGGTCATTACAGACATGGTTAAGTTATTTATAGTGTGATTCTCAGCCATGCCTCCAGTTGATGAATTGACCTCAGCAACCCTTCTTTCAATGCAAAATGCAGGTTGTTTTGGCATTGGCAATTCTACACCTTCACTTGTTAACATGGATATAACATCTGCCATGGAAGGCCTGTCAAGTGGGTTGTCTTCCACACAAAGCAAAGCCACGTTAATGCATCTTAGAACTCTGTCTTCAGAACATGAATCACGTAATGCGGGATGCATTATTTCTAATGCAGCATCTTCTTTCCACAGCATCCATGCCTGAGACAAAATGCCATTTATTTGAAACATTCAATACATACATTTAATTGTTGTAATATGGAATTTAAATGACTCTGCATCACAAAACTTACGTATCCAATGAGGCTGAGTGGTTGATCAAAAATAAAATTACTGTTGCTCCTTCTACCACTCACTATTTCCAACACTAAAACTCCATAACTAAAGACATCAGATCTTGTAGAAAAGATTCCCATTACAGTATACTCAAGCGCCATATAACCACTGGATATCATTCATAAGGTACAATAATTAGTCGTGCATAACTAAATGAAAAGGTTCACATAAGCAACAAAGTTTGCATCAACTAGAAGTGGTTTACTTACCGTGTGCCAACAATTCTATTTGTGTTTGCTTCAGTTTGAGCGGTAGTAAAAATTCTGGCCATACCAAAATCAGATATCTTAGGATTCATGTTATTGTCTAGTAATATATTGCTAGCTTTCAAGTCTCTATGAATTATCCGTAATCTTGAATACTTATGGAGGTAAAGTATCCCTTGAGCTATTTCTTCAATGATGTTAAAATATTTGTTCCAATTGAACAACTTCCTTTTAGATTGATCTGCAAATGGAGGGAAATTATAACAATTTTAAGAAACTATAGTATAATGACTGAGGCATCTTCAATATGATTAAATTTAAATATATGTACGTAGAAAAAAATGTGCTAACCAAAAATATATGAATCCAAGCTATTATGTGGCATGAACTCATAGACTAGCATTTTCTCTTCCCCTTGAATGCAAAAACCTAGGAGCTGCACTAGATTTGTGTGTTGTAATTTAGCTACTATTATCAGCTCATTCTTGAACTCGGCAAGCCCTTGTCTCGAACTTCTTGATAACCTTTTTATGGCTATCTCTTGCCCATCAAACAACCCCTTGTAAACAGGTCCATAACCACCCTCTCCTAGTTTATTCTCATCCGAGAAGCAATTTGTAGCATCCATCATGGATGAAACACTATACACTTTTAACTTGAAGCCTTTCTTGCCTTCAATTTCAAGCTCCTTTGCTTCATTCATTAATTCAAGTAGAAACTTTTCTGTTTGGATTGAAATGAAAAACATGAGATGATTAGCAAGTACACATAATAATATTAATACTTGCTCACAAAAGATTCATATGATTTTTTGATAGTACTTTCGATGTGAGCTCTTCTCCATCTCATGAAGAACAGGAAAAGAATAACCAAGATTATTGCGATCCCGATTGTAGCTGCTACAGCAGTCAAAGCCCATATCCACGTCTTGGAGTTTTCTAACAATAAGAATTCACTAGTTGCACGTTAAAAAACTAATAGTTCAACTATGTAAAAGCTAAGTGAAATGCATTTGTTATTTAGGAGCTGCAAAACGATATTGACTTAATGAGATATTTTGCAAGGTTATAATCTGAAAGCTAGTTGTGTACAGGGCCAGAGATTGGGCATGCTGTCTTGGTGATGTAACGAGCACGATGATCTATAAAAGCTTATTTTTAAGGATATTCGATGAACAACAAAGTAATGAGGTTTTCTGCATAGAAATCCAGTTGAAATTCTATGAAAAGTGAATGTCAGGTTCCAAATTTTTCTATTTCATTGTCTTATGAAAAAAATATGTTAAAGTTCTGTCTAAAAGTTAATATATGAAAGAGGGAAGAGACATGCTGGAAGGAAATGAAAAAATGATTTAAACTACTTCTTCCTTCTCATTTGAAGTTTCTGTTTAAGGTTTATCAAAAAATAGACATCCAGTGCCATCAAGATTACGGCTTTTGGTTCCAACACAGCTACAATTTTTCCATCAGATATCAAAAGAATAGTATAACAAGTAACAACCACCAAGGAACAATCTAATACTTTGACAAGGTCCATTTTAATATCTAAATTAGGGTTTTGTGAGAGAAACTGGTGGCTATTCACTTAACAATTTTTTTTTAAAATTTTTTTTTTTTTTACGAAAAACAGAGAGGGAGGCAGCCACTATATGCTCTGTTTTTAGGAAATAATGTTCGGTGTTTCTAGAGTTTTTCAATGACTCGTACTAATAAGAGGCTTTTTGACAATATGAGGTTGATCAGTGAAATCAAAAGGTTGATTACTTAACAATTTGTGTGCTGTGGCCTAGTACTGCTCCTCCATGGATAATACAGTGAAATCAAAAGGTAATACATTAAAATACTTATGATAAGATAATACCTTTTTTTATATGGATAGCGGCCATCCGTATATAAAAATTCTGTACACCTTGGTCATATAGTATCATGTCTGTGAGGTTTCCAAACCAAAGCAAGCAGCCACTTCCTTCTTGACTGATGTTTGAATTTGCATATGCTGTGCAAGAACAGTCTTTCAAACACTTTTCTTTACATTCCTGCAGGCTCATGCTTGTATTAAACGTTGAATTAGAAGTATCTGGCAACTTCAACCCTGTATATTTCCAGAATTCATCGCCTTTTTCACAATTTAATTCAGTCATTCTGACACACCCTTTAGACCAATTTGACATTCCCCACTCTTCTGGTGATTTTGGTTCAAATCCATTCAAGCAAACACATACAGAACTGCTGCTATCAGTCATGCAAGCAGCGTGTGCACCACAGAATGAATAAATATCACACTGATCTTCAGGTGCAGCATAAACAGGTGTCCAAACTTTTGATTGATTTGACCGGACAAGGCGCTGAATAAAACCTGATTGGTTCAGAAACAAGCTTGACATTAGCGAACCCTGGTCGTCAACCTCGTAATACACCTCATCCTTGTTCAGTTCAAATCGATATAAAAATTCTGGATTTGGATTCAGCCTAGGAGTTCCTGTGAAACGAATGCCATTCCATGATCCAGCTCTGTAACGCAAGGCAGACCCATTTCTTAGAACGAGTTGTGGAAATCCATGAGGATCTATCCACAGTGAAAATTGGCCCGGAGCAGGATCTTCCAAGCTTTTCCATGATGATAGGTACTTATCCAAACCAGTGACAAAGTTCCTTCCAAGCTTCATCCCTGGTAAAAAGGTATCAGTAGGATGATCAAAACTTTGCCACAAAAAATTTCCCTGGTCATCATCATTTTCATCTTTCACCACAAGATTTCCTGACTTCAAGAGCTGCACAACTGGGTTTTTCGCCGTTCTTGATGTATTGGATGACCAAATTATTCTATTCATACCATCAAGTAGAACAAGAATCCCTTGCTGTGTAACATTAAGAACTCCAGAAAGATCTGTGAGTGAAGTTTCTCTGTTGGCTACCCATGCAACTGTCTTATCGAGAACTACTTTGTACCGTATTCCTAGATAACGTCTGGTTGAGTTACCTGGGCTGAAAAATGCCAATTCAAAGTTTCCACCAGAATCTAGAGTATCCCCATCCTTCATGGACTGGCTTGGTGTAATAGAATCTAGTACAGCAGAAGTTCCCAAGATAAAGAACAAAAATGAGTAAACTACAAGCATTTTTAAAACTTGAATTGAGTTTCTAATGCTTTTAATTTAGAATTGCTTCTCTTATACAAACATCAGTGTTTCCAAATCTTGTATGTAAAGTGGGACCACTTACCGGTGTTAGGTACAATTCACAGGTTACGTGGGGAAATTTAGGTGGGAAATTTAGAATTCAATTAATACCGTTGACCCAAGTAGTTGTTTTTGAAGACTTGTCCTAGCTTACTTGAAAATGACCAGCCCTGTAGATTTTTAAAAGTCTTAAGTAAATGTGAAGAGCTAATTTCTAACAATGGAATGCATATTAAATAAATCAGGCCAAGTTGCAGGTTTTGAAAATGACTGGGAGACAACCTAACTGGGAAGACTTTACTTATATGGAACCAATTTTTCGGTCAATTAATGAACCACAGTACTAGAGGTGGGTTAATGGATAACTCAGATCAAACAGAATTTCCAGTTTTCCAATTGCTTATGAAGTGCAACATACGGCGTCGTGTGTCGTAGTATTGTAGCAGAATTGGTATGGTCACGCTAGAATTGTGGATTTCAACGCTGTGAAACCATTTTTTTTTTTTGGTAGTAAACACAACATTCTGTAGTAGTGATATTAATAATGTCAAAATGCTAAAGTCGTCATAAAAAAACCAAGACAGATCTAAGTTTTCATAGGTGATAAACCGACCAAAACCGTGTAGGCCCTTTCTTCATTCCAGAGAGGAGAGTAATCTAAATGTTCATCAATTAGTTCCACTGCCCTTTCTTCATTCCAAGAGTCTCCATGACTGAAACAGAAAAAAACAATTAGTTACTATCCTACTCTTCAAAAGTCCATAAAAAAGGATCCTGGCATCACAGTAAAACGAATCGGTCATCAAAACTACCAAATGAATTCCATTCAGTCCAGTAAAACAAGATTACAAGAGGCAGTAGTGAAAGATCACTCATTCTTCTGACTTACATGTCCAAGAAGATTATGATTGTGGTCGGTGTGGCAAAATCCTCTGTATCTTTTTCCACTCAACATCTCTAGTACTAAAACACCAAAACTAAAGATGTCTGACTTTATTGAGAAGATTCCATCTATGGCATACTCTGTCATCACAAGATTTCCTGACTCCAAGAGCTGAACTAGTTCTTGATGTATTGGATGACCAAATTCTTCTATTCATACCATCAAGTAGTACAAGAATCCCTTGTTGTGTAACATTAAGAACTCCTCACTACAAAAAAAGTGACATATAGTGACACATTTTTGTGTGACAAATTTCAAATGTATCACAATAGGTATTATTTTGTGACAAATTATATTATTTGTCATTATGTTTTGTTCAATTTAGACTTTTTAAAAAATAATTGTCACAATTAGTTAAAAAAAAAACTTGATAATTTGTGACAGATAATATAATTAGTCACAAAAATGACCCTATAAAAAAAAAAAAATTATTTTATAAATAATTAGGTTTTTAAAAGGCATCAGAATCAATAAATTTTATTTTATTTGGAAGAAAAAAAAAACGCCACAATCGTGGTGTTTTTATTTTTTTCCTTATTTCATCTTCACATGTCTATTGGTTCTCCCTTAGTCACTGCCATATCTAGATTTTCTCTTTTCCTTAAACACACTTTTTAGATTTGAAACTGTGATTTATTTGTAGAAATCACCAGGATTGTAGAGAAAATTATGCCTTGATAGAAAAAGGTAAGCTTCTATTGATTTGATTTTTTTTTTAAGGGTTTGTTATCTTTTACTTGTTTTTCAGGGTTGGAATTTCAAATTCGAGTTTCATATGATAAAAAATTTTTTTGAATAAGATATATATATTTTTTTTATGTAGAATTATATATATATATATATATATATATATATATGTTTAGGGATGTTTCTTTATTTTATTTTATTTTAATTTTTTTCTCTTTTCCTTAAAAACAATTTTTAGGTTTGAAACCGTGTTTCATCTTTAGAAGTCACCAAGACCGTAGAGAAAATTTTGTCTTGATAGAAAATGTAAGCTTCTCTTGATTTAATTTTTTTTAGGGTTTATTTTCTTATACTTGTTTTCAGGGTCGGAATCTCAAATTCAAGTTTCATATATTGAAATTTTCTTTCAACAAGGTATGTTATATATAGAATTATATATATGTGTTTAGGAATGATTCTTAACTTTAATTTGTTTTTAATTTTTTTCAGGAACCCATAATTATTATTTCATGATTTATAGTTGTTTGTTCTTAGATTACATGATATTTATCGGTTGATGTGCATACTAACCGTTTGATTAAATGATTCTTATGGAACAACCAATTGTTTAATGCAGCATTGAAAAAACAAATTATATCTTATTGAGATGTTAATAATATACTTTCTATTGCAGTTTGTATCTAGGCGAAAAGTTTATTCTAATCTTTTCATTTACGAAAGTGTTCTAGTATTGAGGCTTGAAGAATCTTCATTATGGTTATCCGAATATAATTGATGTAATGCATTTATCTCAAAATTTGTAGCAAATTGGTGTATGTACACTAACAATTTTGTAATATATATATTTTTTTTCACTTTCTTTTTTCTTTCTCTTTTCTTTCTTGTGTTCTGATTATCAATTCCTTATTGTACTTTTTGTATTTAAGTTTTCTTGTAGTTAATAATAATTGAATGGACTATTATATTAACTTTGATTGAATTTGTAACTTGTTATCTTCTTGTTAATTGTCACTAAATTTGTGTAAAACAAACATAATTTTCATATGGTTAACTGTCACTAGGTTTGTGTATAGTGACAATATTTAAATAATTAATTATCGATAAGGTTGTGTATAGTGACAATACTTAAATAATTAATTATCGATAAGGTTATGTATGGTGACATAATATTTAAATAATTAATTATCGACAAGGTTATGTATAGTGACAATACTTAAATAATTAATTATCGATAAGGTTATGTATAGTGACATAATATTTAAATAATTAATTATCGATAAAGTTATGTATAGTGACACAATTTTTACATGGTTAATTGTCACTAAGTTTGTGAATAATGACACAATTTAAAAATAATAAATTGTTACTAAGAAGATGTATAATGACAAAATCTTCAAACAGTTAATTGTCATTATATATAATTTAGTGACACAATTTTTCTTTTGTCACTAATTAAGATCGAGTGGTAATATGTCACTAAAAGTTATGATTCGTGACAAGTTCTAAAAAATTGTCACAGATACTTTTAGTGACGGGGGCAAAAGTGACGAATTGTTAATAACACTTTTTTTTGTCACAATATTGAAATTGTGACAATTTCTTTATTTGTAGTGATAAATAATTTTTGTCACTATATGCCACTTTTTTTGTAGTGCCTGCATGATCAGTGAGTGAAGTTTCTCTGCTGGCTACCCATGCAATTGTCTTAGCAAAAACTACTTTGTACCGTATTCCTAGATAACGTCTGGTTTAGTTACCTGGGCTGAAAAATCCCGATGGACTGACTTAGTGTACTAGTATCTGGTACAGCACAAGCATTTTTTTAACTTGAATTGAGTTCTAATTCTTTTAATCCTGAATTGTTTCTCCTATACAAACATTAGTGTTTCAAAATCTTGTATAAAAGGTGAGTCCACTTACCCGTGTAATAGTACAATCACAATTTACGGACTTGGATCCTCTCCTCATCTAATCTCATGACACATAAGCATTATAATGAATGTGTAGTTAAGATGTGATTACTGTCTACAATCACTTTATTAACAACTAATTACATGCTTTAAAAGGATGAGGAAAAATATTAGATGAGGAGAGGATCCAGATCCACAATTCATAGGTTAGGTGGAAATTTTAGATTTCAATTAATACTGTAGACCCAAGTAGTTGCCTTTCAAGTCATACATAGCTAAATCATTAAGAAGTCTGAGTAAATGTGAACAGCTAATTTTTTAAGTTGACAGAATCAGCCATTGACAAGTCAGGGGAATTAGACACTCTTCAATTAGTGAATCACAAGACATTGTCTGTGGTCCATACATTGAATTATTTGATGAGCCTGAACCTTGGTAATATCACCCACATAATAAACCATTTATGCAAGTTTTAATAGGTGTTTTCATTCCATGAATGTAAACATGAAGATTGGAATCATTAGACTTTAATAATGGAATGCATATTAAATAGGCTGATACAACAAATGTAATTTTGATCTGATAGCTCTGGTATCAGCTCAGAACACTTTTTTTTTTTTTTTTTCATATGGAGATGGTCTCTCTGGTATATCAGTGGACAAGTAATTAAGGAAAGAAATGTCAACCGATTACCATTTTTAATTACTTGTGTTGCTTAGCTTTTGCGGAAACCCCTTTCTTTAATTTCTCTGTATTGTGGTGACCTTTAACGAGGCTCTAACAATGAGATTGTGGTTTCACTGGTTGAAGACGATTGCCGCTTGCTTGAAGATGACTTTGATTCAGTCAGATTCCTTTCTGTGAAAAAACCAGGCTTCTCTGGCTGATGTAATGACCCTTCACCACCCAACATTAGAGCATGTTTGGCCTATCTTCTGGTCATTGTTGCACGCATAATAGACCAACATGAATGCATCGTAATATTTCAAATGAAGTAGAAGAGTAGTCTAACGGTTGATCAATTAGTTCCACTGCCTTTTCTTCATTCCAGAGTCTCCATGCATTAAACAAATAAAAACCAATAGTTACTATCCTTGCTCTTCAAGTCCACACAAATAGTTCCCGGCATTATACTATTATAATAAAAAGAAATTCCATTGGATTCCATTAAAACAACTGTTGAGGACCTTGATTAGGATCCAACAACAAGCCCTAACTTGTACCTAAAGTTAGATAGATTTGAATCAAACCACTCATAGAATTGAGCGATCGATTCTCTAGAATCAGATAACAGTATTTACCTAACCCTAGCCCAAGCTATTCTAAGCAATTAACTGAGAAGAGCCGAATTCAAAAGAAACAAGATGAACCCTAACTGGGTCAATTTTATTGATAAAACATTCAAAAGATAACAACCCTAAAAATAATAGTTATATTTATACTAGAATTAATCTTCTATCCTGACTATGACAGGATTAGTCTAAAATAGGAAAATAGTCTAAAACATAAATAAGACAATATAACTAAAATAAAAATAAAAGAAATAGGCTAAAGTCCTTTTCCAAAACAGTATCAATTTCCTTATAATTCAGGAACCCAAATTGTGCCTCTCGTCACTCAAACTGCTACCATCAATCTACGGTCTGGACCGCCGTTCCACAATTCTTTTAGATTTTCTAACGGTCTCAACATTCCCCCGCTCTTCAAGAATGCCCTTGTCCTCAAGGGAAAAATCTGGAAAACGTTCTACCATCTCGTCATAGTCTTCCCAAGTAGCTTCTTCTGTAGGGACCCCTTGCCATTGAACCAGAACCTGCCACACCTTTGTCATACCATGTCCCTTCTTCCAATTGTGATATCGGAGAGCTGTTATAGGCCGTATCAACAAGTGACCCTCTGTATCAAACGCCGGTAAATCACTTGAAATGAGACTCAGGTTTCCCACTCTCTTTTTCAACAAGTAACATGGAACACTTGATGCAATCTAAAAGTAGGCGGCAACTCCAACTTATACGCCACCTCACCTATCCACTCTAGCACCTTAAAAGGCCCATAATACCGTTGCGACAATTTCACATTGAACTTTTTCTTTAGAGATTTCTGCCGGTACAGTTGAAGTTTGAGATACACGAAATCTCCGGGTTCAAAGATACGTCTCTTCTGCCTTGGTCATAATACTTCTTCATTCTCCCCTGAGCCTTCTCAAGCTCCTTCTTCACCTTAGCTACAACCTCGTCTCTAGCCATCAACTCTATCTCGACTTCTTCATTTCGAGCCGTCCCTTTCTCATAAGTGCTTAGCATCGGTGGTGGTCGCCCATACATTACTTCAAATGGACTCATGTTAATTGAAGCATGATGTGACGTGTTGTACCAGTACTCAACCCATGAAATGTACTCTTTCCATCTCTTTTGCTCATCATGACAATAGCACCTTAGGTACTGCTCAAGAGTCCGATTCACCACATCTGTCTGTCCATCAGTCTGCGGATGGTAGGAGGAACTTGCCTTTAACTTGCTGCCCTGCAAAGTAAATAATTCCTGCCAAAAAGAACTCATAAATAATTTCCCTCGATCAGTCACGATACTCCCCGGAATCCCATGCAATTTCACCACATTATCCACAAACGCCTTAGCCACACTACTAGCGGTGAAAGGATGTCTGAGCGGAATAAAATGGTCACCCTTGCTCAACCTATCCACCACGACCAAAATTGACTTGTAACCACCACTACTAGGCAGCCCCTCTACAAAGTCTATGGTCAAGTCCTCCCAAATTTTCTCCGGTATCGATAATGGTTGCAACAACCCTATAAGGCGCCTCTGGTCATACTTCACCTTCTAACAAATATCACACTCGGCCACCAATTTCTTCACTTCATTTTTAAGGCCCTCCTAATAGAAAAAGTGTTTGATCCTTACATAAGTGCGCAACCACCCCGAATGACCTTCTTTGCTATTGTGGAAATGAGCTAAAATCTCCTCTCTCAACCCTGGTACCCCCGGTACATATACATAGTTTTTGTAGTACAATAGCCCATTTTTATAGCAAAATCTCTCTTCACCACCCTTGTGGTCCTCCAACTTCTTACGAATCTCCACTGTTCGAGCATCAAATTGCATGGCCTCCTTAATTTGATCCTAAACACACCATTCGGCCCCACTAAGTGCCAATAATCCTGCCTCATCGTTCGCATACACAGACCACAATATTGAACTGCCATCTTTTCTGGATAAAGCATCAGCTACTTTGTTTTCCCTACCAGGTTGGTAGACAATATCGTACTCAAACCCAAGAAGCTTAACTAAAAACTTCTGCTGCTCCGGGGTCACAATTTTATGCTCTAACAAGTGCCTCAAAGCTTGTTGATCAGTGATAATGGTGAATTTCCTACCCAATAAATAAGGTCTCCACACCTTTACCGCGTGCACCACTACTAACATCTCCCTAACATAAGTACTCCAAGCCATCTTCATTGGCCCTAAAGCCTTAGAAACAAATGCTAGAGGCCTCTTCTCTTGTACCAAGACTACCCCAATCCCTTCTCCACTCGCATCGGTATAAACTTCGAATGGCTTTTCAAAATCGGGTAAAGCCAGTACAGGGGTTTGTGTCATGGCCCTCTTCAAATCTTCGAAAGCTTTCTGTAAGGATTCCCTTTATTTGATTGGCTTATTTCGTGGGCAAACCACATGTTAGGGTTTGGTTGTAAGGGTAGTCTAGGTGATTAGTTGAAGATCAAAGACCCTTTCCAAGACCTCAAGAGGACAAGCACCAAAGGTATATATCTTGTTCTTACTTTGCCTTGAAGAGATATAGTTGCACACACACACAACATGCATAACTCTTATTCTTGAATGTTGTGTTTATATTTTGTGTGCATTGTGCTTTATTGATTATTCAATATCTCTTCTTGCATTAAATTGATTGCATCTTGTTCTATGAAATGCCATGACATGATAGGCATTAGGATGCATTCAATTCCCACACTTGCACTTCATGATTAGTATTAAGTGTGGTGTAATTCGTTTCCATTTGTGTGATCGGAAACGTCCGCGCTTGCACGATCATGTGCATGTCTTAGCGTGATGGTTGACCACTTGAGAAGGTCTCATCCTTCTCTTGGATAAGTGGTAGTTTTGGTTTGGTTGATTGGAGTAAGGTGTCTAGTTTTAAAAGATTGGATTTCAATGTTTTAAGTGTTTTCAAAACTGACCTTTGCATGGTCTTGTGACCATAACTTTTTACACAAAGCTTCAAAATGAGTTTTGAAAATTTCTGTACAAACTAGACACCCATACCTTTCCAACGGTATATTATTCGTAATATTTCATGACCGTTTGGATTGGTTTTAAAATCTCCAAAGTTACAACCAAAACAGGGCAACTCTGTTGTTGTCCGTTTCTGACCTTTGGTCACTCAATTAACCATAACTTTTTCTACAGACATTGAAATGTCATTCTATAAAAACGAGTAGAAATTATACATCCATACCTTTCCAACGATATATTATATGAAAGGTTTCGATGTCGTTTGGTCATGTTTCGAAGCGCTCGAATGTTGAGTCGCTGCACTGACGCGAGTACCGCGAAAATGCCCATACTTTTTCCATTTCTTCCAAAACGACGTAGTTTCATTTGGGCATTATAAATACATATCTTTCTCATCATTTTGAGAGGAGAGCCACAAAATCAAACCCTAGAGAGAGAGGCTCCTTATTCTTGAGAGAGAAAGAGAGACTTGAGAGAAAAAGCTTAAAGATTACATCTTTATCTCTCTAAACCCATTCCCACATGCACAAATCATCATCTAGGCATCATCTAGGTTCATCTAGCATGTGCTAATGCATGGGTCTTCTTCAACACACATGGTATGATTTGTTGAACACTTTTATCTTACATAATTAGTGTTTCTACTTATCAATTTTATCTCATTTATTACTTGTATGTGTTTAGATTAATTTCTACATACATGATTGAGATTATGTGTTGATTGGGTTATTTATGTTAGCTAGGTTTTCATGCCTATTTTATATCTAGCTAATTAATCTCATTATATGATTGAGATCATTTTTGATAGCTTAATTGATTAGGTCATTATTGCCTAAAAGCTATGCCATAAACATTCTTGTGTGATTTATTTATAACTAGGTTGATAGATTGTTTTTTAATCAACTAGTTAATCTTTTGAATGTTTGTGGGTTTTTTGTGATAGCTTTGTATCTAGGATTGATTATCCTTTACTTAGCTAAAAGTTGTATGCCATGACATATAGCTATTTTCATATCTAGGATTGATTTAAATTGAATATATCATCATCCTAGATAAGCATCTAAGGTTCCCTTGCCTTGTTTGTTAATTGAATATTCATACATATTCACATAGGGTTGTGCATCTCTTTTGAGAGATTGAAGTCTTGTGTGATTGACCGGGATTAGGTCGGACACCGGGAACAGGTGGTCACATAAGCAATTGGACTAGAGCCACTTTTAAAGGCCCGCGTGGTAGAAGTGGGGGGTTATTCACCGGAGTGTTAGACGAGGTCTACATAGGTTGTAAACTCCATTTCAATTAGTGGATTTCGAGGTCCGAGTGTGGCGCACTAAACAGCCCGTGGTTTTTCCTAGTGGTTGGGTTTCCACGTAAACATCAAGTGTCATTTATTATTTCCGCATCTTATTACACTTGTATGTATATTTGACTTGCTAGGGGTATTTTCGTAAAATTGACATGCACGCGAAAATTGGGTAATAATTAGCTAAAATCTATTCACCCCCCCTCTAGCTTTATATTAAACATGCCTCCAGGACTTTTCACTTTCTTTGCTTCTTCCGTCCACTCAAAACTGTCTTTCTTCAACATAGCAATCAAGGGTTTTGCAATCAGCCTATAATTCTTCACAAACCTCCGGTAGTAACCTGTTAACCCCAGAAACCCTCTCAAAGTCGACACATCTTTTGGCAATAGCCAGTCCACCATAGCCTTAATCTTTCTTGGGTCAACCTTCATTCCCGCACCTGAAATTATATGCCCAAGATACTGCAGTTCCTCCTGCACAAAATCACATTTTGACATTTTAATAAAAAAACGATGCTGCTCTAGTATCCCCAATACCAACTCCAATTGCTCTAGATGCTCCTCCATTGATTTTGAATAAACCAATATATCGTCAAAGAACACTAGCACAAACTTCCTCAAGTGAGGTCTGAAAATAAAATTCATGGCTGCCTGGAATGTAGAAGGTGTGTTGCACAGCCCAAATGGCATCACCCGATACTCATATAACCCTGAATGAGTCCGAAAGGTTGTTTTGTGCACATCCTCCTCCTTCATCCGAATTTGGTGGAACCCAGCTCGTAAATCTAGCTTGGTGAACACACACGCCCCGTGTAACTCATCTAACATCTCATCAACCGTCAGAATTGGAAATCGGTCCTCGGTTGCCTCATTTAAAGGCCAATAGTTGGTACAAAACCTCCAAGTCCCATCTTTTTTCCTTACCAACAACATCGGAGACAAAAACGGACTTTGACTCTGCCTGATCAATCCATTCTTCAACATCTCCTCTACTTGTCTCTTAATCTCATCTTTCTGGAAATGGGCATACCTATATGGATGCACATTGACCGGTTTCGCCTCATCTTTCAAAGTAATGCGGTGATCATAATGACGAGGGGATGGTAAGCTAGTTGGCACCTCCAGAACTTGTCGATGATTTGCCACTACCTTACGTATCTTCTCGGGCAGCTGTTGTAATTCGTCTTGCAGCTCATTTGTATTCTTTTTCTCGCTTTTCCCCTCCTGTCGGTCTCCATCATTCACTACTGCAAAGCATTGGGCGCCCCCTTTGCAAAGCCTCTCTATCATCTGAGCTTCACATTGTTTAATTTCTTTAAGAGGCAAAGCAGCCCATGTTCTTTTTATTCCGCCCAATTTGAATTCCATTTTCATGGCATCAAAATCTGTAACCACCTTACCGATACTTTTCAACCAAGCATTGCCTAACACCACATCTACTCCCACTAGCGATAACACATGCAAATCAGTAACAATCATGACTCCTTGCCCGTTCATCTTCACCTCGTGAACCACTTCCTCACACTTAAGTTTTTCCCCATTAGCCACCTTCACATCAAATGGTTCTATGGCAGCCCCTCGCAGTCCAATCTTCCTAACGATATTTATGTTAATGAAATTGTGAGAGGAACCAGAATCTACCAGCATCGAAACCTCGAACTTACCAACCCATGCCATGAGCCTCATAGTGGATGGTTTCGAAACTCCATACATGGCATTTAAAGACAACTCGGCATCACAATTATTTTCTCCTAATTCAACCACCCTCAACTCTCCCTCATCACTGGTGGCTTCCCCGTCACTAACAACATCATCATCTGATTCACTTAAGTCAATGATCATAAATACCTTCCCAGTCTGGCACCGATGGTCCTTGTTCCATTTCTCCCCGCATTTAAAGCACGGGCCCTTTTTGATTCTCTCTTGAACCTCTTCCTTTGTCAGTTTTTTTACGTCTTTGCTTTCCTTCTTGGAACTATCCTTAATATCTCCCTTTCCCTTCCAAGAATCTTTGTTTGACTCCGATTTAAAATTTTTACTCCCAGAACTCTCCTTAAATGACTTCTTGTCACTGTAGTAACTATCCTCTAAAATCTCTGCCATCCTCATTGCTTCGATCAATCTTTGAGATCGCTTCAGTTTCAACTCCCTCGCTAACCACGGCTTCAACCCTTTAATAAAAGTCCCCAATAATGACTCCTCTGACCACCTCCTGACCAAAATCTACAATCGGCGAAACTCCTCAATATACGCTTGAACCTTTCCTTCCTGCTTGAGCTTGGCCAACTGCCCATGATGATTGACAACCGGTGATGGTCCCCATTGAGTCAATAATTCCCGCTTGAAAGCCTCCAACCCATTTGCCTACCATCTTGCTCATACTGAGCTTTGATCCATCTCCACCAACTATTAGCCTTTCCATCAAGGTAGATGCATGCAGTAGAAACCCGATTGGCCCTTGCCACTTCGTATACCTGAAAGTAATGCTCCACCTTGTCCAACCATTCATGTGGATCTCCACCATTAAAATGCGGAAAATCGACCTTCGGCTTTCTAGGACCCCGACTATAATGCCTTTCTCTTCGCCTGTCACCTTCATATTCTGCAGAACCTCTCCACGGTTCCCTCCGCTGCCCATAAATTGGCCTTCAGTCGTGAGGTCTCCTGTCCAATCTTGCATCTTCCTCAGATCCATCGTCTATCTCTCCCTCAGAAACCTCATCATGCAACCAACGCTCCACCATTAATGGCCCACGTTCCACAAGTCCTCCTCGCTTAAACCCTTCACGATTTCTGGTCGGTTTGGGCTCATCTACCTCACCTGATGAGAGTTCTGCCTCACGCCATGAACTATGTGATCTCCGTCCATCCCCTTGAGTCTGTCTGCCTATCGTTTCCTTTCCCTTATTTTCAGCCAACTGTCGTTCAAGTCTCTCGATTGCATCATTGTTTGACCTAGTCAGATGCGCTATGGATGTCGTCAGTTATGATAAGGACTTGAAAATTCGATCTTGATTCTCCTCCAAGGCTTCAAACCGCTGCTTGTTAGTCTTCGATCCACTCCCTTGAATAATAAAATCCTCCCCAAATCCCATGTTTTTTTTTTTTTTTCCTGTAGGTCGCCGAAATCTCTCAATGAAAGCACCAAATTGTTGAGGACCTTGATTAGGATCCAACAACAAGCCCTAACTTGTACCTAAAGTTAGATAGAGTTGAATCAAACCACTGACAGAATAGAGTGATCGATTCTCTAGAATAAGATAACGGTATTTACCTAACCCTAGCCCAAGCTATTCTAAGCAATTAACTGAGAAGAGCCGAATTCAAAAGAAACAAGATGAACCCTAACTGGGTCAATTTTATTGATAAAACATTCAAAAGATAACAACCCTAAAAATAATAGTTCTATTTATACTAGAATTAATCTTCTATCCTGACTATAACAGGATTAGTCTAAAATAGGAAAATAGCCTAAAGCATAAATAAAACAATATAACTAAAATAAAAATAAAAGAAATAGTCTAAAGTCCTTTTCCAAAACAGTATCAATTTCCTTATAATTCAGTAACCCAAATTGTGCCTCTCGTCACTCAAATTGCTACCATCAATTTGCGGTCTGGACCGCCGTTCCACAATTCTTTTAGATTTTCTAACGGTCTCAACAACAACATTCCAATAGGTGGTATAGAAAGATCACCCATTCTTTAGACTTACATGTCCAAGAAGATTATGCATTTGGTTACTGTCACAAAATCCTTTGTTTCTCTTCCCACTTACTATCTCTAGTACTAAAACACCAAAGCTAAAGATGTCTGACTTTACTAAGAAGATCCCATCTCCTGCATATTCAGGAGACATATATCCACTGCAAAATTACATTACAAAGAGAGAATGGGTTAACTGATAATATAATATAATGAAACAAATGCAAGAGTACTTACTATGTTCCAACAACTCTATTCGTTTCTCCCTTAGTTTGATCTCCTCCGAATGCCTTAGCAAGACCAAAGTCTGAAATTTTAGGGTTCATTTCATTATCTAATAAAACATTACTGGCTTTGAGATCTCTATGTATAATCCTCAATCTTGAGTCTTGATGAAGGTAAAGAAGCCCTCTGGCAATTCCTCCAATAATTTGGATGCGCTTGCTCCAATCTAGTAATTCCCTTCTTGTTTTATCTGAAAATAAATAAATAAATAAATAAATCATTCAAGTTGGTCCTAACCTAAATTCCATAGAGGAACTATAAAGAAAATAATTTTCTGATTATGACCAAAATTAAAGAGTCAGTTTGGAAAAGATCATCAAACCAAAAATGAAGTAGTCCAAGCTTTTGTTGGGCATGTATTCATAAATTAACATTCTTTCATCTTTTTGAGTGCAACATCCCAAAAGCTTTACGAGGTTTCAGTGCTGCAATTTAGCAATTAAAATGACCTTATTCTTGAACTCATCAATTCCTTGTCTAGAACATTTTGAAAACCTTTTAATAGCAATTTCTTGCCCCTCCATCAATGTACCCTATAAATCATCATTCCATCATTCATAATGGTAAACATTGTTTCAATTGGAAAAATAGTAATCTATTGTTGTGTTACCTTGTAAACGGGTCCAAAACCACCTTCTCCTAGCTTATTTTTGTCTGTAAAGTTGTTGGTGGCCTTAGCTATGGTGTTAAAATCATATATTTGCAATTCCATATCAACTTTTTTGTTGTCATTTATATCTTGACTGATATCCATCTTTTATGGAATAGAAAAAAATTTAATCTAGAAATCAGTATGCAATCTTTGTACAAGGAACAAATACCTTTACATTATTATGCATTAGTATTTGGTATTAATAATTTCTTGAAAACAGCAGATCCTAAGTAACATTTAATGAAATTAACGGTGATTTGGATCAGAGTAATAATTTACCTTGAATCCCAAGTTTCCTTTTCCACATATAGACGATCCAGCAGAGCACAAGCATTCCCATAACAGAAATTACACGTGTCACTATGATTATTACCCATTTCTTCCCACTGAGTTTCCTCCTCCGTGCAATAGGTTATCTCATTGGATCAATATTTGCTGAAATATTGTTGTCAAACATATTCATGGATTTGAGTACAGTTACTTCAGATCCAAGCAGTTATTAAATGCATCCTAGTTTGCAATTTAGATCTTTAAAAATATAATGCCATTACCGAAAAGAAGATAACGGAGAGGCACGTACCTGATTCTGAAGCAGCTACCCGTACATAGAGATCTTGCCCATTCAACTCAAGTGTTTTTATGTCAAACAAGTCACTAAACCAGAGCAAACAGCCGGTTCCTCCTTCTCTGACAAGAGCAATTGTTGAGACACAATTTCTCACATTCCACAAGGCTAATGTTTTTAACAGCCCAGGACTGACTCGTGTCTGGCAATTTTAATGCTTCATGTTTTAGGAATCCATCGCTGTGATTACAAGGCAATGGAGCCCTTCGAACAAACCCTTCATTCCAATCAAAGATTTTCCATTCTCTAGGTGATTTAGGTGTGAATCCTTCGAAGCATTTGCATACATCAGGATAATTATTGATGTTGCAACTAGCATATGAACCACACAGGGCATAATTATTACACCCATCATCAAACGCCGCTATAGAGACTCTTTCCCAACTTCGGGTTCGATCTATCCATGTATAACGCTGCACGTGACCTGAGGGAGTCACCGCCGCTCTTGAAGGGACTGATCTGTTTCGGATGTTAAACGTGTAAAATACCTCTTTCTCATTTGACACAAAGTCGTATATGTATACTGAATTTGGTTTTATTCGAGGAGTACCAGTCCAACGAAGGCCATTCCAGGAACCTGCTCTATACATTATTTCAGGTCCCTTTTTAAGAAATAGTTGTGGAAACCCATGAGGATCTACCTAGAATGTGAAGTCACCTGGAGCAGGGTCATCTATGCTCTTCCGGGATGATAAAATCCACTCCATACCAGTAACCAAGTTTTTTCCAAGCTTCATGCCCGGTAATAAGCTATCACAAGGATAATCAAAGCTCTGCCACAAAAAGTTATCTGGGTTGTTATCTTTTTCATCTTTCACAACCAAATTTCCTGATTCTAAGAGCACTGCAACTGGATTCTGAAGACTTGTTGAGGCATTGGATGACCAAACAGTGTCATTTGTACTTTTCATCCTCAGGACAAGACTTCCATGGGCATTAATACGTAGAAATCCTTAGGAATCAGAAATTGGAGTATTTCTGTTGGCTACCCATGCAACTGAATTCTCATCATCTTTCTTGTACCAAATTCCGAGGTATCGACTCCTTGATTTACCAGGACTGAAAAATCCAAGTTCAAAGACTTTGCCTGCTGAAACTACTGTCTCACCATCTTTAATGTATTGGTCAAGTGTAATGGTGTCCAGTGACAGTGTAGTGGTGATGTTATATAAGAAAATAGAAAGAAGGAGATAATTAGCATCACGAAGCCTGCCATGGACTCTCAGAAGCAGGCACTTACAATCTATCTCTTATATTTTGTTGGCAAAGTCCACCTAGCGAGAAATGCATCAGTACAGATATTAGTCCCCGAAAAGAAAAGAAATGAAAAGTCAATTCAAGAGCAGTATTACTTCACAATTGAATTGACCTATCAACCTTTCAAGTAACCTCCGTTTTTGGGCTAGGGGCAACTAGCATTGCACAAACCACTTGCATTACATCGATGTCTTGTTCTACCTCTTACATCAGTCTTCAATGCAGCCTTGTGCTTTCATTTTCATTATTTCTAGACAAGGATCTTAAAGAATTTGAATGTTTGCAGTATATTTTGTTCTGCTCTCTTCTTTTTTCATTTGAATATTATATACACATTACAATCAATCAATCATCTTGATAGTCTCCTAGAATCACGGAGAGTGTCAAGGTAATAATCATGGAGAGTATCAAGGTAATAATAATAAGAGATTACAGTCAATGATACATGATTGTTTCCTAAAGAATATCAATGGGACAGGAAAGAATCATGGATGAGATTGCCTGACAGATTGTATTCTATCATGCCTCCGCAAGATTGAGCTTCCATCTCGGACGCCAATCTTGGATCGATGAAGAAGATATTTCTTCCGAGGTAAGGCTTTGGTGAGAGAGTCTGCAAGTTGATCACTGGTATGCACATGGGATACTCAGAGACGATGCGTAAGAACTTGCTCTCGAACAAAATGAAAATTAATAGCGACATGCTTCATGCGAGAGTGAAAGACTGGATTATTGCAAACATAGGTTGCCCCAATATTGTCACAGAAAATGGTGAGAGCAGAAGGTGGAGAGACACAAAGCTCATGAAGTAAATTTGTAATCCAATGGATCTCAGCTGTAGTTGAGGCAATGGCTTGATATTCAGCTTCGGTGGAGCTGCGAGCAACCGTTCTTTGTTTCTTGGAGGCCCAACTGATCGGGGATGCACCAAGACAACATAAGCTGAAGTAGACGTGCGATCATCAACATTCCTAGCCCAATCTGAATCTGAGAAGGCATGTAAATGAGGACTTGGTTCCTTGCGAAGAAAAATGCCATGACTAGATGTTCCTTTCAAGTACCGAAGAAGCCGCTTAACAGAGGACCAATGAGTAGAAGATAGGGAATGCAGGTACTGTGATAGACGATTAACTGTAAAGGAAATATCCGGTCTAGTAAGTGAGAGATACTGTAGAGAACCGAGTACCTGACGAAATTGAGTTGAATCAGTTTTTGGGCTGCCATCATGAAGAGTCAAGATATCAGTTGTAGATAGAGGTGTTAAGACTTCTTTAGCATCCATCATATTGGTTTTGAGAAGAAGATCTGTGATATATTTGCGTTGAGAGAGGAAGAGACCACTTGAAGTACGAATAGCTTCAACCCCCAAAAAATAACTCAAGGAATCGAGATCTTTGAGAGAGAACCATGTGGCCAAGAGCTTAAGAAACTTGTGAACCGAAGGTGTGTGATTGCCAGTTACAATAATGTCATCGACGTAGACCAAGAGATAAATAGTGGTAGGCTCTCGGTGAAGGATAAAGAGAGAACTGTCAGATTGAGAATTCATAAAGCCTTGGGTAAGAAGAAATTGATGGAGTTCGTGATACCAAGCCCGAGGAGCTTGACGAAGACCATAGATAGCTTTACGAAGCTTGCAAACATGAGTGGGAAGGTTCGGATGTAGGAAGCCATAAGGTTGTTGCATGTAAACATCATCTATGAGAGAACCCTGCAAAAACACATTATTCACGTCGAGTTGGTGCAAGTCCCAACCAGAAGAGACAGCAAGAGTGAGTATGACTCTTATGGTTGTAGGCTTGACAACTGGACTGAATGTGTCAGTAAAATCAAGACCAGGTCATTGATGGAATCCTTTAGCAACTAGTCTTGCTTTGTAGCGGGCAATAGATCCATCTGGGTTTCGCTTAATCTTGAAAATCCACTTATAGACAATAATGTTATGTGTAGGGTGAGAGGGTACAAGGTTCCAGGTATGATTATTAATGAGTGCATCATATTCTTCACTCATGGCCTTTCACCATTGAGGTAATTGTTGAGCTTGTTTGATAATGGTAGGTTCAAAGGAATGAGAATCATGGGTAGTAACATGTAGATCCATAATTTTTTTTGGTTTGAAGATGTTGTGTTTGGACCGGGTAACTATTTGTGGTTCAGGTGTTGGTGAAACAGAGGAGGCGGGTAAAGATAATTGAGAAGAGAAGTCACGTACCTAAGTGTCTTCATGGTCTGAATTTGAAGTGGTGGCAGCCTTTAGGTCCGAGGACGATGAAGAAGATGCTAGCTTTTCAGTGATAGACTCTGTTTCATCACTTAGTGTAGGGTTATGAGAATGGTTGACTTTGAAGGGATTGAGAACCGTTAAAGAGGGAGGATTTGTTTTTGTGGTCTTATTTGAGAGATCAGGTAAGGAGGATGTATTTTTGGTACCTGGGGAGTGATTGGGGGGATACCATTTAGAGAAAGAATCAGGTTTGTACCTTGTTTCATGGAGAGAAAGTTTGGAAAAGGGAAAATGTGTTTCAATGAAAATGACATGACGAGTTACATATGTTTTATTTGTGGAGGGATCAAGACACACATAGGAGTTGTAAGAAAGAGAGTAACTGATAAATACACACTGTGTTGACTGCGGTTGCAATTTGTTGGATGTGTAAGGCCGAAGCCAAGGATAACAAACACAACCAAAATTTTTTAATTTGTTGTAATTTGTTTGTTTTTGAAATAATTTGTGAAATGGAGATTGAAACTTTAACACTGATGTTGGCATACGATTAATAAGGTAAGTAGCAGTATGAAAAGCAGCTGACCAGAATCGTAAAGGCATAGAAGCTTGATACAGCAATGTCAGGCCAGTTTCAACTAAATGTCTGTGTTTGCGTTCAGCAGATCCTACAAGTTGTGGGGTGTATGTAGGTGACTTGAGGTGTTGAATACCATAGTTTGATAGATGATGTGCCAAGCTTTGATATTCCCCACCTCCATCTGAGTACATAGTTTTAATAGTGGTTTTAATAGTAGTTTTAAAGAAATTTTCTACCAAGGTTTTAAATTTATCAAAAATTATTGGCACATCAGATTTCTTTTTGAGTGGATAAAACCAAGTATATTTAGTGAAATATTCAACAAAAATGATATAATAACGGTAATTATCAAAGGAGATAACAGGGGATGGTCCCCAAACATCAGTATATAAAATTTCTAAAGGAGAGGAACAAGACACACTTGTAATGCCAAACGGAAGTTTATGACTCTTGTTACAAAGACACGAGTCACATGCAGAAATACTAGAAGCTGAAATAGGAAGAGAGTAGTTTGTTATTAATTTCTTTTGAATAAGTTCAAAAGGGTGACCAAGTCTGCGATGCCAGAGGGTGGTGGAGTCGGATTTGGAGGTAGTGTATGCAGTTGGGGAAAATTTAAGGGACTATGATGAATTAGACGGCCACTCATAGATGTTGTTCTTATTCCGGCCTCGGACCAAGGATGCCCCCGTATTCAAATCCTTCACAATAAAAAAATCAGGAAAAATTCAATAGATGTAAAATTTTCCTTGCAAAATTGAGATACAGAGAGTAGATTTTGTTTGATATGAGGTGCACATAAAACATTATTACGTGTAAATGAAAATTTTGAAGATGTAAGTTTAGTGGAACCAATATGAGATATTAGAATACCATTACCGTCGCCAACCATGACATCATCATTGCCTCCGTATTCCGAATGCACAGAGAGGTTTTGTAGATCTGATGTGATATGATGAGATGCTCCCGAATCTACTATCCAATTTCCTTTGTTTACTGATGAATCGGAAGTTGTGAAATTTGCCTGAGCCCAATTTTGGTTGGAGTTTGGCTTAGGTCTTGACCTGCACACCTTGGTTGTGTGTCCAACCTTGTCACACAATTGACACACTGGTCTTGGTTGACCATAGTTCAGATTCGGTCTCCAAGTTGTCTGTTGAAAATGTGAGTGCACAGGAATGTGATTCATTGATGAGAAGTTACCTCCACTAGTACTAAAATTATGTCCCAAAGAGAGGAAAGATGGTGGTCGTGACCCTTGGGTGTTAGAGTAACCCTGAGTGTGAAGTTGATTGTTTTTGTTCCCAGAGTGGTAGTTCTGTCCTCTATGGTTGCTTGATCCGCCACCCTGCTTGTTTTTGTTGCTGGGTAGATGTTGGTTGTATTGGGCTGTGACAGTAGGAGTCGTTGTCTTCCCTTCATCACGATTAAGGCATGTTTCATGATCAAGTAATTTGTCATGAAGTTCTTCGAATGTCATGGTGGTCTCTCGAGTACGAACTGCAGCCTTTAATTCCTTGTAATCATTGCTCAGTCTATTGAGTGTAGTGCAACAATCTCAGCATCACATAGGACATGTCCAATCAAGGCAAGATCATCAATTAAACTTTTGATATTTTGCATGTATTCAGATATAGATATACCTTCCTGAGATGTTTTCATCAAATAGGAGAGGAGGGTTAGCATCCGAGTGTTGGATCAATTTGCAAAGGTGGTTTCCAATTTCTTCCATGCTTCACCAAATGTTGTGCAAGTCGAGATGAGTGGTGCTATGTTTCCTGCAAGTGATGCTTGAATGGCTTGTAGAATCAGACGATCTTGTCGTTGCCAATGTTTGTGGTTAGGATTTGGTGTTGGTTCAGTTTCTTCATTTTGTGTCACATTTGAAGGAGGATAGGGCAGAGTTCCATCTGTATAGCCTAACAAATCATAACCAAATAGAAGATTAGAGAATTGAGATCTCTAGGAGGCATAGTTTCCTCCCCCTAGAGAGCTTGAAGGGGATTTGCGAAGCGGTATTGATAGAGATGAGGCCGTGGGACTATGAGGAGGTGTTGTTTCCAGTTGAGATTACCACTGGAGTTTTAGATGAGGAAGTTTTAGAGGTAGACGATTTAGAGCATCTCCAATGCTATTATGCATTTGGAGAAAATGGAGTGCCACATAGGATAGATATTAAAAAAGTTAGAAAAACTCTCTCCAATGCTATTATCTAAGTTGAATATGGAGATGATGTTGCCAAAAAAAAGTTAGAGAATATGGAGTTGAGTTTCTAATTCTAAAAACTCTCCTACAAATGCTGACTAGGATTTCTAACTCTTTCCACCAATAAAATTAAAGCTTTCAACTCTTTCCACCAATAAGATTAAACCTCATTTAATTATAAAATAAAATAAGAGAGAGAGCGTAATAATTGTTTTATTATGATTGAACATAAAATGGATGTATATTTGACTTTAGATAATTGCATTGGAGATGTGAATATGCATTTCTCTAATTTTTTTTCAAAAGTGGCCCCATAATAAATAGAAATGTTGATGTGGCACTATTTATAAACTCAAAAATGTATATTTGCATTGGAGATGCTCTTAGAGGTAGGTGAGGACATTGTTTGAGAGAGAGGAGAAAATAAGGATGTGAATCAGGGTAGGCTCTTTAGCACTAATGCTCTGATACCATAAAGAATTTGAATGTTTGCAGTATATTTTGTTCTGCTCTCTTCTTTATTCATTTGAATATTATATACACATTACAATCAATCAATCATCTTGATAGTATCCTAGAATCATGGAGAGTGTCAAGGTAATAATCATGGAGAGTATCAAGGTAATAATAATAAGAGAATACAGTCAATGATACATGATTGTTTCCTAAAGAATATCAATGGGACAGGAAAGAATCATGGATGAGATTGCCTGACAGATTGTATTCTATCAGATCTAACTTCTATAACAATTCCTCATACATATCTATATTAGTTACTGCTCCTAAACAATTCCTCTGCCTTTGAAAATTTTGGTTGGCTCAACCTTGTGTCTGGTTATGAGAAATTAACCCATGGCCATCTGATGTAGGACACTTTCCTTTTGTGGATATAAAAGATCAATATTACAGAACTAACTAATATAATTCCTACATGCTTCTTCACACTTGCATTTTTATCATCTGAAATGTTAAAAATTAAGTTAGTGGACACAGCCACATATATATATATATATGAGTTGAGGAGTGGGACATAACTCGAACCCACAACTAGGGGCGGACCCATCTTAAGGCCAGGTGGGGCCCGTGCCCATCCTCAATTTAAAAAAAAAAAAAAAAATTGATTTAGTTTTCATTTTTATATATTAATTAACAATTCATAAAGATAATGATTGATAGTATAGTTGGTATTGTGTCTATTTTCTACGTTGCCTGTGAGGTGTTCTACTCCCACCCTTTACATTTTTCAAGCAAATTAAATATATATATTTTTTTAATTCAATTTTATCTTGTAATTTTAATACTTTTTTAATTTACCATTTTTCCAATTCTTTTTTCAAATTTTCATCTCCTTCTAAAACAAAATAATTCACTTTCTCTTTCTCTGCATTGACAACTTCTTAACTATAATTAATTTGTGTCTACTTAATTCAATTTTATTTTATATAAAATTATATATTATTATTCTGAACTTTTACTATTTCTAATAATTTTAGTTTAACATACCTAACACATCCAATCAATACACTCTAAAATCTCAAATGTTAATTTATTGTATTAAAATAGTCTATCTATTATTATTTATTTTATTTTATCCTTAGCATTTTTCTTTATTTTATAATTTTAATGTTTTCAGAATCAAGAACGAACATTTTCGAAGGGAGATATGGCTCCCGAAAGTTGAATGTTCTGCACGAAGATTTTCAATTTCAGCATTTTAACCTCCGAAACTCTTCAATTGAGCTCAACACCTTATTTTAGGGCATATAACCTACACAAGGCTCACAAAACGCGTTATATACAAAAACACGGTCGAAAACGAGAAAAAAAGTTAGGAAATGGAGACCTCAAATAGGTATAAAAATCGTCCGATCAGCAGGTTAGGTGGAAAATTTAGAATTCAATTAATACTATTGACCCAAGTAGTTGTCTTTCAAGACATACGTAGCTAAATCATTAAGACTAGCTTATCCTAGCTTAATTGATAACGACCAGCCCTGTAGATTTTAAAATGTCAGAATAGATGTGAGGAGCTAATTTCTTACGTTGACAGAATCAGCCATTGACTAGTCAGTGGAATTAGACACTCTTCAATTAGTGAATCACAATACATTGTCCATGGTCCATACATTGAATTATCTGAGGTTTAACATTTTCACTTCATTACGGTTTGTTTAACTTTTACTTATTATTCAATAAAATTATTTTGATAACAAGTTTATATGAAAGGTTTTTGAACCAATTCCTTTTTCATTATTCATGCACCTAACCTTAGGTCGAGTAGGAATTCCAATAAAAAGGAAGGTGTTGAGGATGTCGAAAAGTAATTTGCAATTTTGGAATGGAAAGTTTTGATTGTAGCCGATATTTTCCAAGTAAATAAATGTAGCAGATCTCTAAGTCAAATGGTCTTTCAATTGGTATTGAAATTCTAAGTGGTTTAAATGTTTCTCTATTCGATGATGTATTTGTAATGTTGAAGCATTATTAAAATTACAGCAAGTAAAAAAAAAAAAATGTGGTTGCAATCCTGCAAATATCAATTTTCTATACCACCTTGTAATTTACTTCGATTTTCTCACAATTCTTACATTTGCACCCAACAAATTTGGCAACAGAGCTATGTAGGGATACTTTGCAGCAAGTGACAGTACAGCCTGTGTTGGAGCAGCATATGACGATACAAAATGCAGGTTCCCTTCAAAATCATATGCCAAAGGAAATCATGACGGCTCCTTTTTCTTGGAATTCCTACTCGACTTAAGAAAAAGGAAGATGTTGAGGATGTTGAAATTGGGTTGGAACTTAAGAACTAGTTTTGTGCAATTTCTTATGCTTTGGACGAGTACTAACGATCCATCTCCTGGAGAATTTAGTCTCAGACTTGACATTCATTGGTTACCTCAATTTGTTATTTCTTCAGCAACAAGAAAAGAGGTCCGGAGTGGATTCAGTGGCATTCTAAATTTCCAATGCTTCATAACATGGTATTCAAGCCAATGTGTTGTATGTATATTTTCGTCAGCATGACACGTCAGCAAAGATAGCGGGTAATACGAAAGTACAGTAATTCCACGTCATCCAAAGTCAACTAGTCAATGAAAGAAACGCTGACCGAGGACACGTCACCAGGTCTGGACACGTCATCAAGAAATATGGAAGTAAGAAGCGTATGCGCCATGTAAAGTCGTACAGTTAAAGAAATATTAATGAGTAAAGATCCTGCTCGCCGAAGATCCTGCTCGCCAAAGATCCTGCTCGCCGAAGATCTTTACTCAGCGAGATCTACTCGACCAAAACAAGATATACTCGGCCAAAAAAGGAAATACAATCCTATCAAGATACGCCTTATCAAGCGGAGATCCACTCAGATACGAAATCTAAAAATCACACTCCAAGTAAGGAAATATCCCTATTTCCTCTCTAGTGTCAGAAGTCTAAATCAGGAAAGAACTCAAAGCTTCCAGAAGGATAAACACCAAACGGGAAAACGAGTCCTAATCAGTCTACTCTACCAGAATCCTAAAAAGACTCTAATTAATGAGTCCACCGCTTATACGACAGGAACTAGGGCAACCCTAGATCAAACCCTATAAATACATCCATGTATTCATTATATCAGAGGGATCGACATCATGAGCAATTGATACTTACATAAGAAAAAAGATACGAAACATAAACGATTATCTGAGAGAAAGCGAGTGTTGAGTGTGTAATTATTCTATTCATAGTGGATCTCTTCTCGCCGTCATCGGCACCGTGGATGTTTCCCTGCCTTGGAGTTTTACCACGTAAAATATGTGTTATGTTTGGTTTATTATTTATTTCCTGCTTTTCTACATTACTATTCTCAAATACAAACGAATCGTATCACATCCACGTGGAGAAAGAGGCTTTGATTATTCAACTGTAGACTGGTTAAAGCTTCGATCTGCCTACGTGTTATTGTTTGGCGGTTGACTTTTCAACGATCCAAAAATCACCGTCAACAATTGGCGCTAGAAGGAGGGGGCTGAACTCAACTCCGAGGAAACCTTATGAACAGACCGCAGAAGGAATTCTGATGTATCCAACACTTGAAGCACCCAACAAATGACTATCGGATGTGTTAGGAAGTGGATTAACTACAGTACCCGCAATAGGAGGCCTAATTGCGACCAAATTCGAAGGGAGAATATCTCCAAAGCTTCAAAGTGTCAAAAGCCGTCCGAGGAATTGCTTTCCCTTTCCGACAACTTACAAAAAAGAAGAGTTGCCATGAATCGCGGAATTTCTGACCAATGGATACTAAAGTGAGCATATCTCCCTCTACGGAACTCGGATTTGTGAACCGTAAAAACCGCTGGAAACTAGACCTCAAAACCTTTCCAAGCATATATGGTTCGCAACCCAGTTCGGTTCGTGCAATATTTGGTGGCCCCCGCAACACTGAAGTAAGCAATTCGCGGAAGATTCTCTGATCTGACCAATGGACACTAAAGTGAGCATATCTCCCTCTACGGAACTCGGATTTGTGAACCGTGAAAACCGCTAGAAACTAGACCTCAAAACCTTTCCAAGCATATATGGTTCGCAACCCAGTTCGGTTCGTGCAATATTTGGTGGCCCCCGCAACACTGAAGTAAGCAATTCGCGGAAGATTCTCTGATCTGACCAATGGACACTAAAGCGAGCATATCTCCCTCTACGGAACTCGGATTTGTGAACCGTAAAAACCGCTAGAAACTAGACCTCAAAACCTTTCCAAGCATATATGGTTCGCAACCCAGTTCGGTTCGTGCAATTTTTGGTGGCCCCCGCAACACTGAAGTAAGCAATTCACGGAAGACTTCCTGATCCGACCACCGGTCGCTAAAACAGAGATAATTCTCTCCTGAGAGCACGAAATCATAAACCGTGAATTTCTCTGTAAAATAGACGTGTATATCTTTCCAAGCATATGTGGGTCTCAACACAATTCATCCCGAGGAATATTTGACGACTTCTGGAATGTTGCAGTTCAGCATAAAGTTTACTTTGACGTGTTAGAAACCGAGCCCATCTTGGTGTAAAACACCCAATGACGATTCTCAACTGAACCGACTCGGCTCTTCATCAATTCACCTGTGAAGGATCCAATGGTAAAACGACTAGACTCCAGGTTCGGTAAGTGGCAGAGGTTAGTCAATTTACTATCTAATTTTATGATTTTATTTACATTGTGCAAACAAAGAATATATGTATAATTACACATAAATAAAAGTGAAAACCGACCAAATAATGATTATTCGAGATTTAATCGGGACTTCGATCTTGATAAAGTCATTTGGATTCGGGGGTACGTTTTCACTTAATTGTTATTACTATTGATATCGTCTTGCGTCGATAACCGTATAAAATATCAGGATGTTTAAATCTTATACCATGAATACACCTAATTTGTTGAAATTAGAAGTTGCATACTGTGCTTTTCTATTAAAATATTTGCATGGGTTGCCTTGACTTGGGGGTGCATGGCTGAATAGATTCAGTCGGCAGCAAGTGATAATTATTCTAGATTAATGAGAGTTAAACATACTGATTGATGTTTTATATTTGTGACATTTTGATTAACCAAACAATAATTCGATTGAATTTAATCGAGACTTTGATCATGATGAAAAGAGCTTTCGAAAGCATTTAAAAGCAATACCGAAACTGTCCGGATATAAAGGTACGATTTCTCTTGAATGTTATGCTATTTATTATTGTTGGCACCATATTGCATCTTAACCGATAATTCAGAAGGATATCATAGTGATTATTTCTATTTGAAATATTATGCATTTAGCATTAGAATTGCTAGAACTATAAGTATATAATTCATGTCTTTCTATCAAGATTCCTACTGATGTTAACATAGTGTATGAATCGCATTTGATTCGGAGACACATGCAACATGTACACACCACAATATTTTGTTACTTTTCAGTCCAAATATGCCGTGGTTACTGATGTTTAAGTATTCATGATATTGGGTTCGACTAATTCGGTCTTTAAATCAAATGAACATGAGTGTTGAAGAATGTGACTAGAAGTATTTCGTATGCTTGAGACAATGAATTTATGTAATCTCGATATATTAAATTATATCTACCTCTTCGTATCGTTATACTTTCACATACAAATATACAACACGTGTAACTTTTGTGTAATTCTCTTTATGTTATATTGCGTTCACATGTCATCTATGAACATGATGCATAATACGCGTGCATAAATTTATAAGCATATAATGCATGCTTAAATTAGTATGTCTAGCAACTTTTATGGCTCTTGCGAGCATATTGTCTATCATAAATTTATAGGTGTCAAATTCGACACTATATCATTACTAGTACCATGAGTTGATCGCTTCCAATTATTTGGTCTCATTAAAATGCATGATTATTATTACTTGTGCGAACTTTACCCACATACTTGGTATAGAAAACATGTTGAAAATGCTAGCTCAGGGATCTACTCTTACCTCGGCACGCGGGAATCGAATTTCATCTCGACGCGCTTAAAGGTTTCAGATAAAAAGACCATATAGCCTTGGTGACCCGATCAGAGATGGAAGAGTAGCATTGGCCTCGCATTGCTAACAATTGCCTCCATCAATCCAGGTTTGATCTCTCCTATTAATTATAAAGATTTTGCTCTCTATCAAATATGTTAGGTCTTTTACGAATAAAAACTCGTTTATGACTAACCATTATTTTTTTTTACCTGAGCAAGCATGTCTTATTATTTATACTCTAGAACTGTAAATGGAGCCCGACGGATACTTAAAAAAAAAAAAAAAAAAGAATCCAAGGGTTACTCCTTAAAACGGTCATTTAATTCATCATTTGACTAACAATTTGCTGAGAAGTTTTATAGTGAAGAGTTTATCAAGTTTGACTCAGATAATGTTGCTTTCCGAAAGTTTCTTGATCAGACATGTCAACAATTGGAGTTATAAAAAAGAAGCTCGATTAATAAGAAAGGTCAGCCGAAAGAAGTATGATCTGCAAGAGACCAACCCTAAAGCTGTGATTGCATTCATCAGGTACTGGATGGAAGCATATACACTCAACTAAAAACAGAAATCGGTCGATTAAAGTTTCTAGTCAGCTGAAGATAAAGATCCACTCTGTCAACCAAAAAGATCAGATGAGATGAGAAGTCGGATCTTAATGGAGTCATTACAATGGATCACATCCACAGTAATCAAGAGCATCCCAGCGACTACAGCATAAATAGACGAAACACCCGAGACACTCTAGCAAGCCTTTAAAAAATAAAAATAAAAAAATAAAAAAATAAAAAAATAAAAAAAAAAGTGCTAGGGGGTGGATTATCTGTTGTACCAGCACCAAGATATGCGCAAGCAAGCGAATTCGCAAATAGGATACTTCAGCTCATCGTTATGTTAGATACCCTGACCGGTCACTCAGCAAAAGAAAAAGAAAAAGAAAAGTACGATGTTAAAAACACTATGTTCGAATGAAACATACTTTAACAACTGCTGGGGGGCTAGGAGGTAGCACAGCATAGTAAAAAAAAAAAAAAAAAAAAAAAATCGCAGTTACAAAGCAGTTTCAGCAAAGTCACTTCAGTTGATATATGTATATAAAAAAGAAGATGAACCAGAATGGAAGTTGGAGTACAAGACTAAAGCTAGTGAATCGATCGCCACCTTTCGGCACATTGATCTAGGGAAACATAAGACAAAGTATTATACAAGAGCACAAGGAAAGAACGACTTGCGATTTGCCGACTCAGAATGAAAAGGTAACCAAATTCGGATACCTCATCAAGCGGAGTTAGAGGTAAAATCTAAATTATCACTTAGTTACTTTTTATTTAGCCTATGAATCAAAGCTCTTTGGATTTCATAACTGCGCGTTGATGACGGGGAGATAAAACGTGGGAAACACTTTTGTCACCCTTGCATATCGAAATTCACTGCTGCACTTTTAACATAATACACAATACATGTAGCATGTGGATTTATTCTAGTATTACACCCTACTTACATATGCTATCACTACATGTTTCTTTCTTAAATAACAAATATTACGCTCATATATACTTGTGAAAATATATGCTTCTTGTTTATTATGCCATGTATTTTCATATGCAAAGCACCCAGTATGAACCCATGGATATCGTTTCTCGAACAATGACCGTCACCAATACTGTGCATGGATCCAACTATTTTTGTTCGGCATTATTAAAGTATATATATATATATATATATGTTATTTGTGCAAATGCTACTCACATGCTTGGCACATAAAGAAAATATGAGAACCTAAGTGCAGGAATCGAGCTTCGTATCGATGCGCGTAAAACAAGTTTCACCTCGATGTGTGTATAAATTCAAACAAAGGCAAAACCTGCTCAACAAACTTCTGCGCTCGCAACGGCATTAAAAACCCGATTCACTCTGGCTAAACGCCCAATAGCGTTAAAAATTGGCTTCGCTCCGACTAAACGCCTAGACAACAAATCTCAACAATGACAACATAAACACTGGCGAATGGGTACCCACAATCATAGCAGGCTCTAAAGACGAAAACGTCATAGCAGCCTAAGCTAGAAAAAACGCAAACAGATCAATTGGTGCTCACCACCATTGGCAAGCGTGACACCTCGAAGTGCAGATAAAGCACCCTGAAATAGCGGATGAAAGAAACGTTGGGGGTCGAATAAACTAGCACACTTAAATCGCGGAATTATAAGCAAAAGAGGGAGACGTCCCGATAGTATGCTTAAAAACTTGGTGTATGGTCAGATACGTCTCGACAAACACTGAGTAAGCCGAAAACTCAGCAATGGCAGCTGAACAAAGAAGGCTTTGAGCCTTAAAGACTTGGTGTATGGTCAGATATGTCTCGACAAACACTGAGTAAGCCGAAAACTCAGCAATGGCAGCTGAACAACAAAAAAAAGGCCCTGCGCCTAAGCCGAAAACTCAGCAATGGCAGCTGAACAACAAAAAAAAAGGCCCTGCGCCTAAGCCGAAAACTCAGCAATGGCAGCTAAACAACAAAAAAAGGCCCTACGCCTAAGCCGAAAACTCAGCAATGGCAGCTGAACAACAAAAAGAAAGGCCCCTGTACCTAAACCGAAAACTCAGCAATGGTAGCTGAGCAAAAAGAAAAGGGGGGTAAATAACTTTTTGCTTAAATTGTATTTATGTGAAGTTTAAAATGTGCAGGTACAAAGCTCCAATGAGCAAGTGCACACAAAAGCAACTGGGAAGCTTTCAAATACAGGATTCGGGCCACCTAAGCCAAATGATGTAGTGAAAATTACTCTCAATTAAAATTAAGTTCGTTCACTGGGATCGGTGATTCAATTAGCTAAAACTACTTAGTCTAAGGAAAAATTAAAACTAATCTAAGTGCGTAAAATTAAATTGCATAATGCTTTTGAGTTGGAAAAGTGATTTTGGTTCTTGAAAATGCTTAAAGATACAAACTTGTAAGCTAAAAATGTAAACTTGACACTAAAGATGCAAACTTGAACAATAAAAATGCCATCTTGCAACAAAATAAACTAAGTTAAACACAAGCAACACACAACGTATGGATATATGGGAGAGAAATCACTAGGGAATTAATATAACCTTCTTAGACCACTCGATGTCCTTACTTAGTCTCATTAAGCACTTCAAATCCAATTTTAGGGCTTGTTTATCATTAAGAGCTAGGTTCTTACCATTGCCTCCACAAGGTCATGTGCCAAGCAATGGTCATCACCCATTAATTGTATAAACTCTAAGCCAAAACAACATGGCATGGTCATGCACATATTATCTTTCTCAATTACCAAACTCATAATTAGAATTAAGGTGGAAAGGTCTTTCACACCAAAACCCAATTTCATAGATAGTTTACACTACACACCCACATCAATTGTGGTCACAAAATAATATGAGTAGTAGACAAACTCAAATTAATCAAGTAAAAGAGACTAAAATTGAATTGAATTAAGAAATAGACTAATTAGTTCATAAAGTGGTCAAATACGATTACATTAATCCCCTAGCTAAATGATTAGTTACACATCAATGGAGAAATGAAAGAGAAAGCAAAAGAGTAGAGAAAACCCATTTTCTTGAGAGCTTCCTTTTCCTTGCATAACCTCCGAAGATGGATGGAATGGTGGTTGGGAAGGAGAAAATGTGAAACGATGATGAAAATGGTGAAGAAAGGTGGGAACTTGGATGGTTTTTGTGAGGTTGAAGATGGTGGAATATGAGAGGTTTTCTTTTGGGTGAGTGGTTATTTTGAATCTAGGGTTGAGAGAGTGTGTGGTCTCTTTTCAGCTAAGAGAATATGATATATATATAGTGGGGAGCCAAAAAAACTGATGCTGAATTCGCAACTTTGCTGAGCTGGAAATGGGAGGTCGCTCCCAAGTTGGCTGTGGTGGGGGCGACCACTTTGGGAGCCAACTTCTCTGATCTATGACGAAAAAAATAAAAGTGGCTGTCAAGTTGGCCGTGGTGGGAGCGACCACTTTGGGAGCCAACTTCACTGATCTATGAGCGCAAAAAGGTGGCTGTCAAGTTGGCCGCCGGCCGATGTCACGGCGACCTCCACTTGGAAAAATATGAGCATGACTCCTCTTCACTTTGACTCGGAACATGAACCAACCAAGATACGCCCTCGGCTTCCCCAACTTGCTCAACATGCACACTTGCCTCTGAAAAACTGTAAACCTGCGAATTAACTAATTTCGAGCCATTAGACACTCGATTTTACCCGAGAACCGAACAAAAGCGACGGAAATGGGGGCCAAAATCTAGTATAGAAATGGCTCGATCACCAAACACCTTGAGGTTGGCTCGGCTCACTAAAAATCAAGTAAAAACCCCGAAAGAGGGTAGAAACTTAGATACGGTCAAGACCCCTCGTGGTACAAAATAAGCGCTCAGGCTGCCTTGAGCCAGAAAGCCCAAATCTTGTCTGTCAGCCGAGCGAGCCTCTGGAGTAGCTCACAAGAAGTGCAAAAGATAATTGGCCAAAAAGAAGACCGGTCTATAAGACAGATCGGCCGAAAGGAAGAATCTGACCTACGAAAAAAGATCAGCCAATAAAAAGAAATAATTAAAAAAAAAAATCGTTTTAACAAGACCGAGTGAAGTATCAAAAAGCCGGGACCTCATCGGAATGAAAAGACTTAAAAGCATTCGAGCATCAAATCTTAGGTGTCAACCTATTTAGCTCACTGTGGCAGTTCAACTCACCGTAGCTAGAATAACTCAGCTCGCCATGACTATTCAACTCAGCAGGGCTCGTGAAACAAAGCATTTTATCGAACACGATCAGAGCCAAATGCAAGTAAGAAGTTAAAATTATTCTTATACAAACAAAGTGTTTTCTTTTTGCAGGAATATCAACCGAAAGGCCCTAACAAAATAAATGCAAAAAAGGGGACAACTAAACTACACCACTGATAGCCCTCTCGGGTTGACCAGCTATTTATCATGTTGCTTTACTCACCATAATGACATCATCCACTCCACAGCCAACCACTTTGGCAAAGATGATAAATGACAAATAAACGGCAAATACACACTGAAAGTAATCGACACTTCACCAAAGTAGCAACATCGATCACAATTGTCTCACAATCAGTGACTTCGCCATTTAAGGAGATTATTTACACGGCGATGAAAGCATTGAACAATGGAATACTTCTCGGTCAGAAGAATGATGGTGAACAAAGCACTCGCACAAATGGAAAGTAATAGAAGTACTAAAAAAAAAAAAAAAAAAATGATGCGAAGAACAACAGAAGAAGCGGTCATGCAAAGAAGCATTAAATGCTGAAGTTTGCACTCAAAAGGGAACACGAGGGTTAAAGATAGAAAGGAGGGAAAGAATTTCCCTAAAAACCAGAAGCCAAGTATGATTATAAATACTACTCGCCAAAACAAAGGAATGAAGAGATCAAGTCGCTTGTTCAGCTCGAAGTATTTATGGGGGTATTGTTGTATGTATATTTTCGTCAGCATGACACGTCAGCAAAGATAGCGGGTAATACGAAAGTACAGTAATTCCACGTCATCCAAAGTCAACTAGTCAATGAAAGAAACGCTGACCGAGGACACGTCACCAGGTCTGGACACGTCATCAAGAAATATGGAAGTAAGAAGCGTATGCGCCATGTAAAGTCGTACAGTTAAAGAAATATTAATGAGTAAAGATCCTGCTCGCCAAAGATCCTGCTCGCCGAAGATCTTTACTCAGCGAGATCTACTCGACCAAAACAAGATATACTCGGCCAAAAAAGGAAATACAATCCTATCAAGATACGCCTTATCAAGCGGAGATCCACTCAGATACGAAATCTAAAAATCACACTCCAAGTAAGGAAATATCCCTATTTCCTCTCTAGTGTCAGAAGTCTAAATCAGGAAAGAACTCAAAGCTTCCAGAAGGATAAACACCAAACGGGAAAACGAGTCCTAATCAGTCTACTCTACCAGAATCCTAAAAAGACTCTAATTAATGAGTCCACCGCTTATACGACAGGAACTAGGGCAACCCTAGATCAAACCCTATAAATACATCCATGTATTCATTATATCAGAGGGATCGACATCATGAGCAATTGATACTTACATAAGAAAAAAGATACGAAACATAAACGATTATCTGAGAGAAAGCGAGTGTTGAGTGTGTAATTATTCTATTCATAGTGGATCTCTTCTCGCCGTCATCGGCACCGTGGATGTTTCCCTGCCTTGGGGTTTTACCACGTAAAATATGTGTTATGTTTGGTTTATTATTTATTTCCTGCTTTTCTACATTACTATTCTCAAATACAAACGAATCGTATCACATCCACGTGGAGAAAGAGGCTTTGATTATTCAACTGTAGACTGGTTAAAGCTTCGATCTGCCTACGTGTTATTGTTTGGCGGTTGACTTTTCAACGATCCAAAAATCACCGTCAACAATTGGCGCTAGAAGGAGGGGGCTGAACTCAACTCCGAGGAAACCTTATGAACAGACCGCAGAAGGAATTCTGATGTATCCAACACTTGAAGCACCCAACAAATGACTATCGGATGTGTTAGGAAGTGGATTAACTACAGTACCCGCAATAGGAGGCCTAATTGCGACCAAATTCGAAGGGAGAATATCTCCAAAGCTTCAAAGTGTCAAAAGCCGTCCGAGGAATTGCTTTCCCTTTCCGACAACTTACAAAAAAGAAGAGTTGCCATGAATCGCGGAATTTCTGACCAATGGATACTAAAGTGAGCATATCTCCCTCTACGGAACTCGGATTTGTGAACCGTAAAAACCGCTGGAAACTAGACCTCAAAACCTTTCCAAGCATATATGGTTCGCAACCCAGTTCGGTTCGTGCAATATTTGGTGGCCCCCGCAACACTGAAGTAAGCAATTCGCGGAAGATTCTCTGATCTGACCAATGGACACTAAAGTGAGCATATCTCCCTCTACGGAACTCGGATTTGTGAACCGTGAAAACCGCTAGAAACTAGACCTCAAAACCTTTCCAAGCATATATGGTTCGCAACCCAGTTCGGTTCGTGCAATATTTGGTGGCCCCCGCAACACTGAAGTAAGCAATTCGCAGATCCAAGTTTTCATTCTTTTGTTTTCAAGTAAATTTAGTTTTTCTTTTTCTTTCTTTTTTCCTTGAAGTTTGCTTTAGGTCATTGAATTTAAAGGAATAAAAGTTTGTTTGTCTTTTATCTGTGTATATTTCTTAAAAACTCAACACTATCAAATCCAGCCCCAGGGAGGAGGAGGCTGCGCCTTCAAAGTAGGAGTCTTCTTCCATTATTTTTTTCATTTATAATTTATTAATTTATGGTATTTATAAAAACTTTTTAAAAAGGACATATTTGAAAAAATATGGGGTGTTCTTATGATTTTTAATATTTTAAATTTTTCAATGGGGTGTACATACAAAAATGGGTGTAGATACAATTTTTTAGGGGTCTAAATATCGATACTCTTTTCTTTTCTTTATTTGCTTTCTGTTTTTCTGTTTTGCTTTCACCGTTCATCCCTTCTCTCTCTTCATTTTTTTTAGGGTATGGATATTGACACCCATAAAAGTTATTAGTACACCATGTCTAAAATTTTAAAAATAAATATTACTATAAACACTCATCCTAATGCCAACAGTACCCTCATTGAAAAAATATATTCATTTTAATACATATTATTTATAAACACTCTTAAAGTATTATCACACCCAATTTATAAAAAAAAAAAAAAAAATCATATTATTTTTGGAATCAAATCCTCTTTTAATGATGGTTCAATTTACTTTTAAAAATATCTCAAATGCAAGAGCCATATAAAAGAGAATATGTGAAACCGTATATGGGGTCAAGATTTTCAATCTGGAATTCTCTTATTTATACAGCTATGTTAAAAAAAATAAAAAATAAATAAATAAATAAATAACTTATTGATATCTACAACAATCGTTTAAAAAAATAAAATATTTTGTTTATTGATAGAATTCATAACTATACATAAAAAAAAAAAGACCAAAACAATATGATAATCATGTGATGATGAGAAAGTTTGATACTTGATATAAAATTAGGGTTTATCATAAGTTTTTTTTTTTTTTTTTTTTTTTGAAAGGTAAGTTTTTTTTAATAAAGAAATATAGTTAAAGATATGGGTGTAATTAATGAGTATTTATAGTATTTGGTTTATTTTTAATTTAAGTAATTTGCCTTTATTGGTAAATTTCTATTGGGAAATTTTAGTAATTAATTTTTTTTAATAAAATATGGGTGTACTAATAAGTTTTATGTGTGTCAATATCAACACATTTTTATTTATTTATTAATTCCTATCACCTCATGACACCAACCTCCCAATATCTTGCCATCTAGCCACATGTCCTAATTTGCAGGCCACTTAATCCTTTTTTTTTTTTTTTTAATTCTTTAAATAATATTCCAGTATTCGGGTAGGCTTGATAATCCTTTTGGGATGGTATTTGTTTTGGGCATTGATTTTGACTTAGGTTTGGGCTTGGGCTTGGACTAACTTTTGGGTTTGATAAACACAAATAGACTTTTGGGCTGTTAATTTGTGTTTGGGTATAATTCTAAAGCTGGACCCTACAAGACTCGTAAACCATGACAAATATAAGTTCTCATAGTTGATGATCTAACGAATATCGTGTAGGCCTAGACTTAACATTTGATAACATATTTATCGAAATGGGTCATTACGGATAGTCACATTCATGAGTAATTTAATTAGCATGTCAGTAGGTAGATAAGGCTTAGTTCATATGATTTAGATATCACAATAATAATTGACATCATTAAACTCTTCTACAGTATGGTGATCAACGATCCTTGTACTTAAAGAGAAAGAGACTACACATCCACTTTGTACTCCATTTTTTGGCTCATTATCGCCATGGGAGTAAGCTTCTGCCTTCTGCTCACATTGCATTATATGATAAAACAAATGTCGTCGTTTTGATCTGATAGCTCAAGCATTTTTTTTTATGCTGACCTTTAACGAGGCTCTAACATTGAGATTATGATATCATTGGTAGAAGATGATTGTTGCTTACTTGATGACGACTCTGATTCAATATGATTCCTTTCTGTGAAAAAACCAGGCTGCTTTGGCTGAGGCAATGACCCTTCACCGACCAACATTAGAGCCACAGTTGACATGTTTGGCCTATCTTTTGGTCCTTGTTGCACACATAACAAACCGATGTGAATGCATTGTAATATTTTAGATGAAATAGAAGAGTAATCTAACAGTTGATCAATTAGTTCAACTGCACTGCCCTTCCTTCATTCCAGAGTCTCCATGCCTGAAAATGATAAGAACCAATGGTTACCATCCTACTCCTCAATCATACAAAAGGACTTTGGCACCACAGTAAAAAGGAGTTCGTAAAAGTTAATTTCATGAATTGTTCATCAAAACTACTAAAAGAATTCCATTGGATTCCATTAAAACAAAATTCCAAGAGGTGGTATAGAAAGATCACTCATTCTTTAGACTTACATGTCCAAGAAGATTATGCTTATGGTCACTATCACAAAATCCTCTGTTTCTCTTCCCACTTACTATCTCTAGTACTAAAACACCAAAGCTAAATACGTCTGACTTTACTAAGAAGATCCCATCTCCTGCATATTCGGGAGACATATATCCACTGCAGAATTACATTGCAAAGAGAGAATGGGTTAACCGATAACATAATATAATGAAACAAATGCAAGTGTACTTACTATGTTCCAATAACTCTATTTGTTTCTCCCTCAATTTGATCTCCTCAGAATGACCTAGCTAGACCAAAGTCTGAAATTTTCGGGTTCATTTCATTATCTAATAAAACATTACTGGCTTTGAGATCTCTATGTATAATCCTCAATCTAGAGTCTTGAAGGTAAAGAAGCCCTCTGGCAATTCCTCCAATAATTTGGATGCGCTTACCCCAATCCAGTAATTCTCTTCTTGTTTTATCTGAAAAGTTTTTTTTTATTTGAGTTAGTCCTAACCTAAACTCTAAAGAAAGATAATAACTATATGATTATAACTATATGATTTTGGACATACTTATGCATTTATATATTTGGATATTTTTCTGATCAGAAATAAAGTATTCAGTTCATTTCACTCTGTTACATTGTGTTAAGTATTGATCTCACTAAGGAATAAAGTAGGACCAGTTAGAAATAGACATGTATAGATCACATTGCATGTAATTTCCATGCTACGCATCCATGATTGATCTATGTCATTTGGTTATGTTGGTGTACATGACCATTGATGGGTTTAGTCACACTAAATGTGACAAAAACAGCTTTGATCCTATAACGGCATAATCAATGGACGAGATTGTTCGGATATACCCTAAAATTGTGATAACAAAATTTTGGAGCTCATAAAGTCATACACATTTGTAAAGTTACATATGTGGCCCAGTGGGAGATTGATGGAAAATTCCATCATGTGAGGCCACACATGTAAATATTAAATGTGTTATGCTATCTTTTGTTATGCCTAAATTAAAGTGATCTACTTAAGATTTAAAGTTTTAAAGCTTAAGGGTGTAATTGTCATGGAATTAATGTGTAGATACCGGAGTGGTATATCTAATTTGATAGTCTATCTAATTTGATGAGGGGCCAAATTAGAAATAGCAAAACCTATAATAATCTTATTATTATATATTAGGGTTATGGTCCCCAAATTACACGATAACTTTTGCTTGTCTACATCCCCATCACCAGAACAAGAGAGAACACCTTAGGGTTCATAAGGATCATGATAATTTGGAAAATCACAACCCGTCCATCAACCTCCGGCAATGGATTCAAGTACGCTTCCGCATTCTCTTATCTCCCTTTTTTCTTGAATTGACATGGGTTAGTAACATGTATTTAGGGTTGGATTAAATCATGATATAGAAACATGTTTAAGTTAATCTATGGATGTATTATGTGCCTATGCATGTTTAATTCGGTATTAATCAAATTCCTTACAGCACTTGCATTTTTTATTTTTATTTTTAAAACAGCAAATTTTATTCACAAAGAAGGATCACACCGCAACATACAAGAATCATACGGTTCTTAAACAATTGAAAAGAAAAATGAAAAAGGCGGCAAAATTATGTATTCATATCCACAAAATTTGTAAATAATACTCAACAAAACATAGAATCATTTAAATATTAGTGATTCTGTTGGTAATGAGAGGTTCAACCTAATATCTTTTGCGTCTAGATGAAACTACCGTCCATCCATCCTCTGTGGTTTCTCTAGAGGTCGACCCACTGGCTGTTACATTAGCTGGATTGCCGTTTGATTTGGATCGGGTTCTGGTGTATCCACCGCCATGCTTGATGTATCATCATCATCACCATCTGTACTGTCGTTGTCGTCGTCATCATCATTCACCACCCGTCTGACGTGAGAATGAGCTCCTGCCTGAGAAGTGCTTTCCCTCAATTTTACAATAGACTGATAATTACATTCCAAACATTCCTCATGCATGAGCATTATTTTTTTCTGAAAAACAGGCACCGAAGACACCAACACCAAAGAAAAAAAAAAAAAAAACCAGTTTCAGCCGCCTAGAAGACAAGGAACAAACCACAAAACAGAGCGTGGTGCACTTACATTGACAAGTACTGAGACAACATCAGACATGTCGAAGAAGTAATGGCTCTGGTAGGGTTGCTTGCACTTAAACAATTTTATTGGGCAATGACTGCTTCTTGTTTGTGTATTTAAGGCAATTGGATAGTTTTTTGCATGCCAGAAGTTCGATGAAATGTCTCATTTAGTTTTGGTGCATGTGTACATTGCGACACAATGGCATGCGGCATGCCAACAGATAAAACGCAAAAAACACCGTTGTTTTTGGAAGCCCATTTGCGATTAAGTTTCTTGATTTGTCTGTTCTAGAATCAGTAAATAATTTGAATAAAAAGGAAAAAAATAAAGATCATTGTGGTGGTTTCAACCATTGCTGGGATGCTTATCTTCGGCTTTTTACTCTGCGTAGTTTGGAACAAAACAAAGAATAGAGGTAAAATATTCATCCGATTTAGTTGAATTGTTTATCATATCATAGAACATAAGCATCGAGTTTCAGGAATTTATGAAGATTGGATGTTTGAATCATTTATCAATATATTAGGGCTGGAGAGCAGGAAAGAGGAAGCTGAAGTACAGTAATTGATTCGGGTACCATTGCTGCTGCTACTAACAATTTCTTGCAAGAAAACATGATTGGCAACGGTGGATTTGGTCCTGTTTACAAGGTAACAATGTTTATATGTTATCTAACACTCCACTGCAAGGTATATAGTACCCTATAGATCTTGCTAATCTTGAACTTTCAAACTTGCATTCTCTCTGTTATAATCTGCAGGAAATTCTTTCTACTGGGCAGGGAATTCTTTCTACTGTGAAGAGGCTCTCAAAAACTTCAGGGCAGGGAGTTCAAGAATTCATGAACGAAGTAGTTTTAATTGGCAAACTTCAACATAGGAATCTTGTTGGGCTTCTTGGAAGCTGCATTCAAAGGGGACGAAAGGATGCTGATCTACGAGTATATGCCCAACAAAAGCTTAGATTATTTCATTTTCGGTTGCACCTCTTGACCTTATATCCACTTATCTAGTCATATGTTCAATACTCAAGCTTAAACATTTTTGTGAAAATTACAGAAACATATCTAATTGTAAGAGTTACTAGAGTTGGCAGTGATGTGCAGATGATGAAAGAAGCAAATTCTTGTCATGGAGACAGCGGTTTGACATTGTTATTGGGATTGCAAGAGGACTTCTCTACCTTCATCAAGATTCAAAACTTCAAATCATTCATAGGGATCTAAAGGCAAGCAATATTTTTCTAGACAATGACTTATCCTAAAATTTCGGACTTTGGCTTGGCAAGAATTTTCAGAGGTGATGACAAAGAAGCTAATACAAAGAGAATTACCGGAACATAGTAAGTTTTATTACTATAGTCACATATAATTACCGGTTGAAATATCTTATATATTAGATACTCTAACGCAGTGGCTATATGTCTCCGGAGTATGCCACTGATAGCAAGTTTTCATTGAAGTCCGACGTTTTCAGCTTCAGTGTGCTGCTGTTAGAGACAGTAAGTGGTTAAAAGAATAAAGGGTTCCTCCGCCCAGACCATCACCTTAATCTTCTTGGACATGTGAGTAGAAATAGTGGTATATTTCTTTTTCTTTTGTTCATTTGTTCCATTATGGAGAATAAACAAAGCTATTTGGTGCAATGATTTCAGGCATGGGTGCTGTGGAATAATGGAAGGGCCTTGGAAGTAAAGGATGTATGTTTAGAAGACTCTTTCATTGAATCTCAAGTTCTTCAAATGTTCCCGGAAGACAGGCCAGAAATGTCATCTGTAGTTTTCATGTTGGCGAACGAGGGACTGCTGTTGCCTCAGCCTAAACAGCCAAGTTTCTTCACAGAAAGAGGTTTCATTCCAGGTACAACATCATCAAGTAAAGAAAAATCTCACACACGAAATTCAATGAGCATAACTACACAGGATGGCAGGTAGAAATTCTTGATTGAAGTTTGCGTATAACTTCTGTTTGGACATGCAGTAATATGCAGATTTAACGACTTCTTTGTGAAGTTAATTATACACATGTTTCTGTAATTTATTTATTATAATTGTTTGTTTCAGTTTCACTTCATATCATATGATTTTATTAGTAATATACATAAACATTTTCTTTTAACAGAAAGAAAATTAATGAAAAAGATCCAAATAGCTTGAGGTAGGGATGGAAAATCGTTGTAGGAGCAGTGGTGGTAGTCTTATTAAGAAATGAATGGACATGTGAAAATTTAACAATTGGGTAGTCTTATTATGCGACTGCAAAGTCGGCAAAAATTCTGAATTTTATTGGGCAGACATAGAGTCATTTAGTACAAGTGCAACTTGACCTGCTGCAGTCTGTCCTTAGGTTGTTTGTAGGGCAGTATAATTGATCAACTTCAACCGAAAAGATAAATAGGAAACAGACTCTGGTTCAATGATTTTTAATGGTGTGCCAAGTCATAGGAAATGGTAAGACAGTTTACTTTCGGGAAGATTGATGATTTACTATAGAACATAACATTATTCTAACAATCTCAATCACGCTTGAGATTTAGAGTAGATTTATACAATATCTTTTTTTTAGAACCGCAAATTTATTGAAAAGGTCAACAAACCCAACAGTAGAAAGCATCATAATGCCACAGCCACAACAAACAACAACAAAAAGCAAACAAACCCAAACAGACGGGCAAACAACAAAAAACCAACAAACTTGGCCAAAGCAGCAAAAATAGAGGAAATGGATCATAAGCTCCACTCAAGCTTGTCAACTCCCATATTCGACCCCGACTTAGCCAGTTTGTCAGCAAAAGAGTTGGACGATCTAGGATTGAAGACCACCGAAGTCCCATGCAGGTTGTGTAAGAAATTACGGATGTCGTAGATGATTTGAACATGCCGAAGGCTTCCAATCACATCACGATTGTTAACCCAAGAAACCGCTGTCTTAGAATCACTAGCTATAATGATCTCCTTTTCTACAAATTCAGGAACAGAGGCACACAGCTGACATGCTCTATGAATTGCAAGGATCTCAGCTGCATTTGAGTCTTCCATACCAACAAAATGGTCAACAAATTCGATATACATAGACAAGATAAACCTAACTTTTAGACCAGTTGTGCAACCTTGGAATGATCATTTGGCTACTTCAGTAGAATAATAGATAGGATTTGAGACCTTCTCATGACAAAAGCTGAACGGTTTCAGTTTCATCAAATCATCTTTATTGTTGAAGTTGAAAAGCTCATTTTTCTTAGAACAGATGAGGCTCTACCTACCCTCTAAAATGGTGATTTCCGATCCAGAGGGTATATAGTTGCTTGCTGAAGACTGATCAGCTCCAGGCAGATTCCTTTCTGTGAAAAAACCAGGCTGATTTGGTTGAGGTAGGGAACTCTCACTCCCCAGCATTAGAACCACAGATGATATGTTTGGCCTGTCTTCTGGTCGCTGTTGCACACATAGCAAGCCCACATGAATACATCTTAACACCTCAGTCAACGGACCAGAGTTGCCTAAATTGTCATCGATTAGTTCCATTGGCCTCCCTTCTTTCCAAAGAATCCATGCCTGGATGATTAGAAACACAAATGAACTTGTATGTTTTAGAATAATAACAATAAAATGTTAATCTCTATTCTTACATGCCCAAGAAGATTGTGGTTGTGATCTGTATGGGAAAATCTCCGGTTTTTCTTCCCACTAATTATCTCTAGGACCAAAACACCAAAGCTAAATACATCTGATTTTACTGAGAAAAGCCCATCAAATGCGTACTCCGGAGACATATAGCCACTGCAATTATATTCATACAAATGTTTACAACTAATGACAGAGAGTTGTTAAACCATAGAATGAATTTCAGTGTACTTACTATGTCCCGACCACTTTGTTCGTATTGGCCCCAATTTCATTTTCACCAAATATCCTTGCCATACCAAAGTCTGAAATTTTTGGATTCATGTCATTATCTAGTAACACATTACTGGCTTTAAGATCCCTATGTATAATCCTCATTCTAGAGTCTTGATGGAGATAGAGAATTCCTCTAGTGATTCCACCAATAATATGGAGAAGTTTCTGCCAGTCAAGAAACTTTCTTCTTTTTTGATCTGGTCAACAATACCACATCCATATTAGTGCATTGCTAAATTAAACTTCAGAAAAAAAAATGTTCAAAATTTGCTGATGATAAGAACCGAAAACAAAATGCTGGGTTTTGAGAGGTCAAACCGAAAATGAAGTAGTCCAAGCTTTTGTTAGGCATATATTCATATATTAACATGCTCTCGTTTGCTTGAATGCAACAACCAAGAAGCTTTACAAGATTTCGGTGCTGGAGTTTGGCAATCAATGTGACTTCATTCTTGAACTCTTCCAATCCTTGTCCAGAACATTTTGAAAGCCGTTTAACTGCAATTTCCTGCCCCTCTGTCAAAATACCCTGGGATAATCACTAAGAATTAGTAGGCAAAAAACAAAAAACAAAAATACGAATCTGTAGCTTGTTATTACCTTGTATACCGGTCCAAAACCACCTTCTCCTAGCTTGTTATCATTTGAGAAGTTATCTGTAGCTTTTGATATAATGTTAAAGTCAAATATCCATAAATTCATTTCTTCTTTTTCTCCATCATTATGTGTCATTTTGTATTTCCTCTTCATGATTCCTGAAATTATAGGAAATTTTTCTTCTTTTAGCCAACTAATTTGACTAATTCTTCACAGATAGATGACTGAGTAATGAAGTTACCTTGCTTCTTGTGTTTCCTTCTGTGGATATAGAAGATCAATCCTACCAAAAGCATTGCTATCAATATTACAGAGCCAACTATGATTCCTATTCGCTTCTTCACAGTGGCATTTCCATCGTGAATATGGATAGTACTACCTAAATCCAAAAGGTTTGTTATCAAGACAGAACCAAGCATGATATATTGTTCTTATCTAGACAGATTTTAGGAAAAATGTACATTAAAACCGCAAAAATGTTTGTAAAAATATGCTGTGAGGAAAAATGTATGTAATCAAAATACCAAATTAAAAATACTTATGATAAGATAATACCTTTTTCTATAGCAGCCATCCGTATATAGAAATTCTGCCCACCTTGGTCGTATAGTCTAATGTCTGTGAGGTTTCCAAACCAAAGCAAGCAGCCACTTCCTTCTTGACTGATGTTTGAATTTGCATATGCTGTGCAAGAACAGTCTTTCAAACACTTTTCTTTACATTCCTGCAGGCTCATGCTTGTATTAAACGTTGAATTAGAAGTATCTGGTAACTTCAACCCTGTATAGTTCCGGAATTCATCGCCTTTTTCACAATTTAATTCAGTCATTCTGACACACCCTTTAGACCAATTTGACATTCTCCACTCTTCTGGTGATTTTGGTTCAAATCCATCCAAGCAAACACATACAGAACTGCTGCTATCAGTCTTGCAAGCAGCTTGTGCGCCACAGAATGAATAAATATCACACTGATCTTCCGGTGCATCATAAACAGTTGTCCAAACTTTTGATTGATTTGACCGGACAAGAAGCTGGATTAAACCTGGTTGGCTCATAAACAACCTTGACATTAGCGAACCCTGTTCATCCTTGTTCAGTTCAAATTGATATAAAAATTCTGGATTTGGATTCAGCCTAAGAGCTCCGGTGAAACGAATGACATTCCATGATCCAGCTCTGTAACGCAAGGCAGACCCATTTCTTAGAACTAGTTGTGGAAACCCATGAGGATCTATCCACAGTGAAAATTGGCCTGGAGCAGGATCTTCCGAGCTTTTCCATGATGATAGGTACGTATCCAAACCAGTGACAAAGTTCCTTCCAAGCTTCATTCCTGGTAATAAGGTATCAGTAGGATGATCAAAACTTTGCCAAAAAAAATTTCCCTGGTCATCATCAATTCCATCTTTCACCACAAGATTTCCTGACTTCAAGAGCTGCACAACTGGGTTTTTCGCTGTTCTTGATGTATTGGATGACCAAATTATTCTATTCATACCATCAAGTAGTACAAGATTCCCTTGCTGGGTAACATTAAGGACTCCTGAATGATCTGTGAGTGAAGTTTCTCTGTTGGCTACCCATGCAACTGTCTTAACTACTTTGTACCGTATTCCTAGATAACGTCTGGTTGAGTTACCTGGGCTGAAAAATGCCAATTCAAAGTTTCCACCAGAATCTAGAGTCTCCCCATCCTTGATGGACTGACTTGGTGTAATAGAATCTAGTACAGCAGAAGTTCCCAAGATAAAGAACAAAAATGAGTAAACTACAAGCATTTTTAAAACTTGAATTGAGTTTCTAATGCTTTTAATCTAGAATTGCTTCTCTTATACAAACATCAGTGTTTCCAAATCTTGTATGTAAAGTGTTAGGTACAATTCACAGGTTAGGTGGGAAATTTAGAATTCAATTAATACCGTCGACCCAAGTAGTTGTTTTTGAAGACATAGTTAAATCATTAAGACTTATCCTAGCTTAATTACTTGAAGATGACCAGCTGATGTAGCGGAAGCTTACGAGAAAAACCTGCAAAACAACAATTAGAAACAACCTACTAATACCCTGTTGATCCGCGCACGGATGCCAGAATATCAGGCTACTGATAACATTCAACTTCGCGCACGAAGGATTGTTAAAAGGCTTCAATTACGAATAGTAACTGGAAATTGAGAAACAATTCTCTGGTATTATTTTATTCATCAAAAGCTGTCTTTCAAACCCTAATACAATCTACTTAAATAGAATTGCAAAACTTGACTAACAAGAAAACCCTAAACAAACGGGAAAGAATCCTAAATGGAAAAGATATCAAATCTCCTAAAATCAAAAGAATCCTAAAACATTAAAAACCTATCTAAAAGGAAATTGAATTTGATTTAATAAATCAAATCATAAAATAATTAATATCAAATCATGAAGATAATTGGAAATAATAATTAAAGCAACAATTGTCTTGCTGCGCACGAAACTTAACGGCCAAATTTGGACATGCTGGAGCCCGTTATAGAAGATGGAGTCTTCATAACATTTGTAGGGATCGTCTTGGGCTTTCCGGAAACATATTATAATTGACGATCCGATCCCATATACCCTCTGTAGAGGTCCACGAAGTTCAGCCCGGATCATCTCGTCCAGCCCACTGTTTCCAGCTCTCGTCCAGCTCAAGTCTTCGCGCAATAATCTAAATGGCTGAATTTGGGCCTGTTGTGATCTGTTCCAGAGGACGGAGTCTTCATAACATTTGTAGGGCTCGTCTTGGGCTTTCCGGAAACATATTATAATGTTGATTTTGAGTTCGTTTACTCTCTGAAAAGGCCCCCGAAATTTTCCCATTCTGACAGTTAAAACCATTCCGAGTTTTTGCTTCCTTCTTTTCACACCCTTCGCCTTTGAGTCGATTCCTCCGCTCCATGAAATCCAAACCTTTGTTTGCCGTATCGTCTTTGACGGCTGCATCACCAGCCCTGTAGAATTTAAAAAGTCTCGAGTAAATGTGAAGAGCTAATTTCTTAAGTTGACAGAATCAGCCATTGCCAAGTCAAGTCAGAGCTAATTTCTAACAATGGAATGCATATTAAATAACATCAGGCCAAGTTGCAGGTTTTGAAAGTGATCTGTTAGTACAAATCACTGTCTTCATCAAGGAGACAACCTAACTAGGTAGACTTTACTTGTATGGAACCAATTTTCGGTCAATTAATGAACCACAGTACTAGAGGTGGGATAATGGATAACTCAGATCAAACAGAATTTCCCAATTGCTTATGAAGTTCAACATACGGGGTCGTGTGTTGTAGTATTGTAGCAGAATGGCTATGGTTACGCTAGAGTTGTGGATTTCTACACTGTGAAACCGGTTTTTTGTAGTAAACACAACATTCTGTACTCTGTACTCTGTAGTAGCGATATTGATAATCCCAAAATGCTGAAGTGGTCATCAAAAAACCAAGACAGATCTAAGTTTTCATAGGTGATGAACCGATGAAAACCGTGTAGGCTAGAGTACTAGACTCAACATTGGATAACATAATGATTGAAATGGCTCATTACATATAGTCACATTTATAAGTAATTCAATTAGAATCTTAGCAAGTAGATAACGCTTAGTTCATATGATTTAAACTTCGTAATAATAATTGACATCATTAACCTCTTCTACAGGATAGTGATCAATTATTCTTGTACTTCTCTAATACTTATGTTAAAGTGAAAAAGACTACACGTGAACTCTGCAGTCCATTTTTTGTCTCATTATCGCCATGGGAGTAGACTGCTAGTAACAACGCATTATGTAGCACAGGCATTTTTTTTTTATTATGGGGATGGTCTCTCTGGTATCAGTGAACAACTACTTAGCTTTGCAGGAAACCCCTTTCTTCTTTTGTACTTGGTGACCTTTAACGAGGCTCTAACAATGAGATTGTGATTTCATTGATTGTGATTTCTGGTTCAGTCTGATTCCTTTCTGTGAAAAAACCAGGCTGCCTTGGCTGAGGTAATGACCCTTCAACACCCAACATTAGATCCACAGCTGACATGTTTGGCCTATCTTCTGGTCTTTGTTGCACACATAACAGACCGATGTGAATGCATCTTAATATTTCAGATAAAGTAGAAGAGTAATCTAAGAGTTGATCAATTAGTTCCACAGCCCTCTCATCATTCCAGAGTCTCCATGCCTGAAACAGATAACGACCAATAAGTTACTATCCAACTCTTCAACCCATACAGTATAAAGAAGTTCAAATGAATTGGTCATCAAAACTGCCATAAGAATTCCCTTTGATTCCATTAAAACAACATTCCAAGAGGTGGCATAGAAAGATCAATCATTCTTTAGACTTACATGACCAAGAAGATTATGATTGTGGTCAGTGTGGCAAAATCCTCTGTTTCTTTTTCCACTCACTATCTCTAGTACTAAAACACCAAAGCTAAAGATGTCTGACTTTACTGAGAAGACCCCATCTATTGCATACTCTGGAGACATATATCCACTGCAAAATTACATTGCAAAGAGAGAATGGGTTATCTGTTAATATAATATAATGAAACAAATGCAAGTGTACTTACTATGTTCCAACAACTCTATTCGTTTCTCCCTTAGTTTGATCACCTCTGAATGTCTTAGCTAGACCAAAGTCTGAAATTTTTGGGTTCATTTCATTATCTAATAAAACATTACTGGCTTTAAGATCTCTATGTATAATCCTCAGTCTCGAGTCTTGATGAAGGTAAAGAAGCCCTCTAGCAATTCCTCTAATAATTTGGATGCGCTTGCTCCAATCCAGTAATTCTCTTCTTGTTTTATCTGAAAGGTTTTTTCATTCAAGTTAGTCCTAACGTAAATTGTAAAGAGGGACTATAAACATAATAACTATAAGATTATGACCAAAATTAAAGAGTCAGTTCTGAGAAGATCATCAAACCAAAAATGAAGTAATCCAAGCTTTTGTTGGGCATGTATTCATATATTAACATTCTTTCATCTCTCTGAGTGCAACATCCCAATAGCCTTACAAGGTTTCTGTGCTGAAGTTTTGCAATTAAAATGACCTCATTCTTAAACTCATCAATTCCTTGTCTAGAACATTTTGAAAGCCTTTTAATAGCAATTTCTTGCCCCTCCATCAATGTACCCTATAAATCAAATATCATTCAATTCTTTATAATGGTAAACATTGTTTCAAATGGAAAATTAATACACACCTTAATAACCTATTGTCGTGTTACCTTGTAAACAGGTCCAAAACCACCTTCTCCCAACTTATTTTTGTCAGCAAAGTTGTTGGTGGCATTAGCTATGGTGTTCAAATCATACATTAGTAATTCCGTATCATCGGTTTCGCTCACTTCACTGTTGTTGTTTACATCTCGAATGTTATCCGTCTTTCCTGAAATTGAATATATTATTTTAATACAGAAATCAGTATGCAATCCTAGTACTTGAAACAAATGCCTTTCCATTATTATGCATTAGTATATGGTATCAATCATTTTCTGAGACCAGTAGAACCTAAGTTACAGTTAATGAAATAAACAGTGAGTTGGAATGAGCTATAATTTACCTTGAATCCTAAGTTTCCTTTTACCCATAAAAATGACCCAGCCAAGCACAAGCACTCCCACAGCAGAAACTACACAGGACACTAAGATTATTGCCCGTTTCTTCTCACTGAGATGCCTCCTCCGTGCAATAGGTTGATCAATATTAGCTGAAATATCAATGGCCAAAATATTCATGGATTTGAGTAAAGTTAGTTCAGATCAAAGCAGTTACTAGATGCATCCTAGTTTGCAACCTATAATTTTAAAAATATAATGCCATTACCAAAAAGAATAATTGACAAAAGGCAGGTACCTAATTCTGAAGCAGCCACCCGTACATAGAGATCTTGCCCATTCAACTCAAGTTTTATTATGTCAAACAAGTCATCAAACCAGAGCAAACAGCCGGTCCTTCCTTCTCTGACATCTGAATTTGCATATGCAGTACAAGAGCAATTGTTGAGACAAAATTCCTTGCATTCTGCCAAGCTAATGTTGTTATCAACCCGGGAATGACTCGTGTCTGGCAATTTTACTTCTTTGTGTATTTGAAATCCATCGCTGTAATTACACTGCAATGGAGCCCTTCGAACACACCCTTCAGTCCCATGTCCTGGTGATTTAGGTGTGAATCCTTTCAAGCATTCGCATAAATCGGGGGGGTTATTGATATTGCAACTAGCATATGAACCACACACATCATAAAGTTCACAACGATCAACCTCCGTTACAGAGAATCTCTCCCAATTTTGATCTTTCCATTTTGAAGGCAGCAAATAACCTGATGAGCTCATCACCCATCTTTCAGGGACTGATATGTTTCGGATGTCAAACGTGTAAAATAACCCTGTCTCATTTGATACGAACTCATATGTGTATACTGAATTTGTTCCCAGATAAGGAGTCCCAGTCCAACGAAGGCCATTCCAGGAGCCTGCTCTATACAATATTTTAGGTCCCTTTTTAACAAACAGTTGAGGAAACCCATGAGGATCTACCTGGAATGTGAAGTCACCTGGGGCAGGATCATCTATGCTCTTCCAGGATGATAAAAGCCACTCCATACCAGTAACCAAGTTTCGTCCCATTTTCATACCTGGTAGGAAGGTATTACAAGGATAATCAAAGCTCTGCCACAAAAAGTTATCGTTTCCATCTTTCACAACCAAATTTCCTGATTCTAAGAGCACTGCAACTGGATTCTGAAGACTTGTTGAGGCATTGGATGATGACCAAACAATGTTATTTGTACTGTTCATCCTCAGGACAAGACTTCCTTGGGCATTGATACTTAGAAATCCTGAGGAATCAGAAATTGGATTATTTCTGTTGGCTACCCATGCAACTGTGTCCTCAGCTGACTTCTCACCATCTTTCTTGTACCAAATTCCAAGGTATCGACCACTTGATTTACCAGGACGGAAAAATCCCAGTTCAAAGACATTGCCTGCTGAAACTAGTTTCTCGCCATCTTTAATGGATTGGCCAAGTGTAATGGTGTCCAGTGACAGTGTAGTGGTGATTGTTATGTAAGCCAATAGGAAAAAGTAGATAATTAGCATTGTGAAGCCAGCCATATATGGACTCTCAGAAGCAGGCTATTACAGTCTATCTCTTATGTTTTGTTGGCAAAGAACACCAAGCGAGAAATGCATCAGTACAGATATTATGCAACTTGGAATTAAAGTCTTACCATCATCCCCAAAATTAAATGCAAAGTCAAGAGCAATGTGCTCTGCACAATTGACTTGACTTATCAACCTTTCAAGTAAACTCAGTTTCGACAAAGGCCATCTAGCATTGCACAAACCACTTACATTAGATTGATGTATTGTTCTACCTTTTATATCAGTCTTCATCATGAGTAAGGCCCTTGAATTGTAGAGACCGCTGTTTATAAGGAATTTAGCATCTTTACAAATCTGATGCTAAAAGTCTTCTAATCGTTTGCCTGTGGACCACAGACAAGTGACATTGAAGTTCACGGAAATTAATTGGTTTTGGTCATTTTTGCAGACAGTAGACAGATAGCTGTCCAACCTTTTGATTGAGTTGTCCGGGCAAAGCGCTGAATAAAACCTGATTGGTTCAGAAACAACCTTGACATTAGTTGTGGTAATCCATGAGGATCTATCCACTGTGAAAATTGGCCTGGAGCAGGATGTTCTAAACTTTTCCAAGATGATAGGTTCTTATCCAAACCAGTGACAAAGTTCCTTCCATGCTTCATTCCTGGTAATAAGGTGTCAGTAGGATGATCAAAACTCTGCCACAAATAATTTTGATGACAAGATTTCCTGACTCCAAGAGCTGACCTAGTTCTTGATGTATTGGATGACCAAATTCTTCTATTCATACCATCAAGTAGTACAAGAATCCCTTGTTGTGTAACATTAAGAACTCCTGAATGATCAGTGAGTGAAGTTTCTCTGTCGGCTACCCATGCAACTGTCTTAGCAAAAACTACTTTGTACCGTATTCCTAGATAACGTCTGGTTGAGTTACCTGGGCTGAAAAATCCCAGTTCAAAGGTTCCTCAAGCTGAAACTAGAGTGTCCCAATCCCTGATGGACTGACTTAGTGTAATAGTATGTAGTACAGCAGATGTTCCCAAGATAAAGAACAAAAATGAGTAAACCACAAGCATTTTTTTAACTTGAATTGAGTTCTAATTCTTTTAATCCTGAATTGCTTCTCTTATACAAACATTAGTGTTTCAAAATCTTGTATAAAAGGTGAGACGACTACTGGTGTAATAGTACAATAACAATTCATGGACTTGGATCCTCTCCTCATCTAATCTTTTTCCTCACTTCATCTAATCTCATAACATATAAACATAGCAATGAATGTGTGGTTAAGATGTGATTGCTTTCTATGATTACTTTATTAACAACTTATTGCATGCTTTACAAAGATGAGGAAAAAAATTAGACGAGGAGAGGATCCAGATTCCCAATTCACGGGTTAGGTGGAAATTTTAGAATTCAATTAATACTGTAGACCCAAGTAGTTGCCTTTCAAATCATACATAGCGAGAAATATATGGACTCTCAGAAGCAGGCAATTACTGTCTATCTCTTCTGTTTTGTTGGCAAAGACAACCAAGCGAGAAATGCATCAGTACAGATATTATGCAACTTGGAATTAAAGTCTTACCATCATCCCCAAAATGAAATGCAAAGTCAAGAGCAATGTGCTGCACAATTGACTTGACTTATCAACCTTTCAAGTAACCTCAGTTTCGAGGAAGGCCATCTAGCATTGCACAAACCACTTACATTAGATTGATGTATTGTTCTACCTTTTACATCAGTCTTCAACATGAGTAAGGCCTTCGAATTGTAGAGACGACATTTGGGCATTTAGAAGACTGACATTTGGGCATTGATCTTACAAATCTGATGCTAAAAGTCTTCTAATCGTTTTTCTGTGGACCACAGACAAGTAACACTGAAGTTGTCCAACCTTTTGATTGAGTTGTCTGGGCAAAGCGCTGAATAAAACCTGATTGGTTCAGAAACATGCAACCTTGACATTAGTTGTGGAAATCCATGAGGATCTATCCACTGTGAAAATTGGCCTGGCAGGATCTTCTAAGCTTTTCCAGGATTATAGATTCTTATCCAAACCAGTGACAAAGTTCCTTCCAAGCTTCATTCCTGGTAATAAGGTGTCAGTAGGATGATCAAAACTCTGCCACAAATAATTTTGATGACAAGATTTCCTGACTCCAAGAGCTGACCTAGTTCTTGATGTATTGGATGACCAAATTCTTCTATTCATACCATCAAGTAGTACAAGATTCTCTTGTTGTGTAACATTAAGAACTCCTGAATGATCAGTGAGTGAAGTTTCTCTGTTGGCTACCCATGCAACTGTCTTAGCAAAAACTACTTTGTACCGTATTCCTAGATAACGTCTGGTTGAGTTACCTGGGCTGAAAAATATTACATGAGGAAAAGATTAGATCCAGGTCCACAATTCATATATAGATTAGGTGGGAATTTTAGAATTCAATTAATACTGTAGACCCAAGTAGTTGCCTTTCAAGTCATACATAGCTAAATCATTAAGAAGTCTGAGTAAATGTGAAGAGCTAATTTCTTAAGTTGACAAAATCAGCCATTGACAAGTCAGGGGAATTAGACACTCTTCAATTAATGAATCACAAGACATTGTCTATGGTCCATACATTGAATTATTTGAACCATTGACAAGTCAGGGGAATTAGACACTCTTCAATTAGTGAATCACAAGACATTGTCTATGGTCCATACATTGAATTATTTGAACCATTGACAAGTCAGGGGAATTAGACACTCTTCAATTAGTGAATCACAAGACATTGTCTATGGTCCATACATTGAATTATTTGAACCATTGACAAGTCAGGGGAATTAGACACTCTTCAGTTTTAACAAGTGTTTTCATTCCCTGAATGTAAACATGAAGATTGGGATGGTACAAATTAAAGTAGCATTTTTGGAGTCATTGGACTTTAACAAAGGAAAGCATATTAAATAGCATGAGGCCACGATCAGCCAACTTGCAGGTTTCCAAAATGACCTGTTACTCTGTTAGTACCCCACGTACAAATCACTGTCTTCATCAAGGAGACAACCAAACTAGGTAGACTTGACTCATATGGCACCAATTTTCTGGTCAATTAATGTACCACGGTATTAGGTATGGGTTAATGCATAACTCAGATCAAACAGTTTTTCCCTTTCTAATTGCTTATGAACTGCAACATAATGTAGTAGTGATATATATATATTTTTTAATGCAATGAAAGTAAGCAAAGAGAGAAGTTATGGAGTGAGTTTTTTATTTTTTATATTTTGATGAACCTTATGGAGACTGGAGGGAGTCATAAGTGAGTTAAATTTGGAAGATAATTAGAAAGAGTAGTTTTGGAAATAAATTAAATATTTTTTTGAATTTAAAAAAGTGAAGCATTATATTAGGTCATTGGAGAGTTGCCAGTGGCATCACTCATTATTAATTTTAAATTTTCATAATGGTTGTAGGGACTAAAAAGGGTGTGGTAGGAACTATTTTAGGTGACAATAGAGCCACCTTAAACATGTGTTACAATAGCCCCTATGTATAAGAAAAACATATACAGTAACGATCATTTTCCTTTCGGTTCTAGCAGCCAACCTAAATTCTCTCAGTGGAGAAACAAGAACTCAAAACTTAGTTTGAAGAACTCTTTGTTTACTGTATTCCTTTTGTGACATGGACTTCCTCGATATATATTATGCTGACTTTATCATTTGCTTATGAGAGTATACATATATAGGATTGATTTATATTTATTCTGTTGTTAATTGTCCCTGGTATTATTTTTATTGTATTTTCTAACCAATACAGATGCTGCTGGAATCCCCTGTTTTGACAAACCAGCCAGGGTTCGTAAAACGTATTGAGTTGGTTATTTATTTTTGAAAATTATGAAAATTTACATACAAGTATATTTATACGTCTACCATCAGTCTGCAAAGTTTTGCGATTTTTATAAGGTCAGTATATGGTTTTTGCTGGTCAAATTCGGAAAACCAAAATATTATGAATTTTTACGTATGCTAATAATCATGGATTTTATTTAGAATTTTATAGGATTTGGAGATGTGGGGAATCAATTAAAAATCATGGATTATGGAGTGGTCAGTTGTGGAATTAGCTGATCAAACGAGTAGATTATAATTTTAGTTCTGTACAAGTTAGTTATGCTATTGAAATTGTTATGGTGATGAGGTTATTGTTGGAAAAAATGGTTGAAACATCTATTTGAGGCTCAAATTCGACTATTCGGGTGAGACCGATTTCATTAAAATGATATGTCAAGGTGGATTAGTGTTTTCCTCCGTAAAGACATTGAAATGGTATACTCGTATGCTCAAAATGGTGATCGAATGGTAAATTGATGTTCAAAGTGCACCGGTTGTAGCAGGAAAAAACACGGATGTGAATTACAAACTGCGGATTCAACAACTTGTGTGCGAATGTCACAACGGTTTGAATTGCAGGTGTACACCTGTGACTAGCACTAAAATAAACTTTACAATTTAAAAATTGTAATAGCTAAAATAATGGTGATTGAGTTAAAATTTAAATTTAATTTAAATTCATAATTAATTAGAGAATAAATCTCAATTAATTACATTGACTTCCTCCACTTAATGCAATTCATATATTGCCTTCAGGTGGACCAATTTCTGCAACAGTTATCGTTTTGTATTTCATCTTTCATAATTTTAAATTTTACAACTTAGATTGCTTCTTGTTAAAAACTCAAAGTTCTACAACTTAGATTACTTGTTAAAAACTCAAAGTTCTACCACTTAGAATGTTTCTTGTTAAAAATTTCAAGAAACAACTTCCATTGAAAATTGTACAATACTGGATCTTCATGAATTCAAATTCATAACGATGAAGATTATAGTAGTCAAGAAAAAAATTATAAGACGAAAATTTACTGAATAACCAAATTGCAATACAATATTTTTCAACTTCTGAAATTTATGATATTCTAATATTCCAACTAATTCTAAATACAATACCCTAATACAGTAATACAACTTTTGGGCTATGCAACCGTACTTTCTACAATCCCACCAAACTCACAGCCACCCACCTATTTCTGCTCATTTGCTGCACAATAATACCATTTGGAAATGAAATGTATTGAACACATGGGTAAACCATGACCCTGTTGCAGAGCAAATAACTTCCTTGTAATTCCTGTAGGCCTTCCCACACTGGAGTCTGAAATCGATGGGGCCGAGCAATCGGCATGAGTCATTGGAGGAGATCGATATATAATCATTTGACATTGGATGTTATTTAACTTAGTTATTTATTAAGTAATTTTTTTTATTGTTTATTGGAAGTGGACTTTTTTTTTTTTTTTTTTTTTTTGGTGTTTAAACGATTTAAATATGCTAATTGATTTCATTATCTCACTACTCAATTTTGACAGAGGCGAATGGATGAGCTTATTACAAACCAACCAGATGCATCTAAAAATGAAGTCTTCAATCAAGTTATTGGTGAAGTTAGTCCAGAAGCTCATGTGTCTACTTTAACTTATGGACTTGGGATCAATCAATCAAAAAAAATGGTAAACGTTCTTCTCATCTTGACACATTGAAGATGTTAGAGGATGAAAGAATTCAAAGACAAACAGCAAACGAAAAGATCACACATCTACAGTCTGAATTGACTGAATTGAAATCCCAACTTCAAACCATGGAGGAAATGAAATCTCAGTTTGTCCAATTGAAATCGATGTTTGAACATCAATTTTCAAATTCAAATGCATCTTCTTAGTTTATATATTCGTAGTTCATTTAATAGGTTTAGTCTTTATAGTTTAAAGATATTTGTTAATTTCATCTTATATTTTTAGGTTTATAATTTAAATACATTTGTTAATTTCATCTTATTTTTAGGTTGACGATTCTCTATAGAATTTGTATATGTTTGTTTTCAATATATTTATCAATTTAATCATAATATTTTATGTTATTGTTACTGTAGAATTATTTAGAGACTAAAGCTATAGCAATTTTAAATTGTCACTAAGTATGCATATAGTGACAGAATTTTTTCTTTGTTAACTGTCACAAAATTTGTTTATAGTGACGCATTTTTCAAATGGTTAATCGTCACTAGATTTGTTAATTGTGACATATTTTTTAAACAATTAATTGTCACTAAGTTAGTGTACAGTGACATAATTTTTATGTGTATTTGTCACTAAGTTTATAAATAGTGACATTTATTTTAAACAATTAATTGTCACTGAGTTTATGTATAGTGACATAATTTTGACATGGTTAATTGTCACTGAGTTTGTAAATAATGACACAATTTTTAAACAATAAATTGTCACTAAAAATATATATAGTGACAAAATCTTCAAACCGTAAATTGTCACTAAAAGGATGTATAGTGACAAAATCTTCAAACCGTAAATTGTCACTAAGAGGATGTATAGTGGCAAAATCTTCAAAAAGAAAATTGTCACTAAGAGGATGTATAGTGACAAAATCTTCAAACAATTAATTGTCACTATATACAAATTTAGTGACACAATTTTTATTTTGTCACTAATTTAGGTCAAGTAATAATTTGTCACTAAAAGTAATAATTTGTGACAAGTATCAAAAAACTGTCACAAATACTTTTAGTGACGGGGGCAAAAGTGACGGATTGTTAGTGACACTTTCTTTTGTCACAATAATGAAATAGCGACAATTTCTTCACTTGTAGTGACAAATAATTTTTGTCACTACATGTCACTTTTTTTGTAGTGAGAAGACAATGAACCTCCTTGGACCGAGGCAGGCATATGACAAAAGCACTGAAAAATAAGGAAGCACCATACTAGATGATGTGGAAAATGGATTAAGGTAAAGGCTTGCTAAAGCCCTTTCTAAACAGATTGAGAGGCACACCAAATCACCATGTCAATGAAAGCAAAAATGTAAACAAGAGAGGAAGCTAGAAAGACACATGATTACTGTAGAACCAAAAAATCCTATGGTCAAAATTCGGTCAAAATCGTGATACTCGAGGCACCGGCAATCTATGAATGGTTCTTTGTCGAATGCTTTTGATTCCCTGTAAAAAATAAGAAGGTAAAACGGAGCGAGAGAGGGGTGTCCTGTTGGGGACTCTCTGATGCTCGAATTAGATAATTTATTAATAAATAAAATAAATCAAATTAATAACGAGATTGAACAAAATCTAAATCAAACCGTAAATGAAACTGTCAAATCCTGGGTGGTGTCGTTCGGAGAGCCTTATGTTCGCTTGGGCTGAGCGTTTAGCAAATTAATTTGCTAAGAGGAGACAAGGCAAGGCCGTCGTCGATCCGTTTAGAAGAAGTGAATTACTCATGTTGAAAGTGACTTTGAGCGTGGAGTTGAAAGACTTGCAGTTGTTCCACTAGTTGCATGTGTGTAGAAGTCGAATGAGTTGAACGATTTTTAAAACTTTTAAACATGTTGATATGTCAGTAAATATACTCAAAATGATATCAAAATGACAAATTTTTTGTAAATTGAATGAAATTGGAGAGAAAAAATCGTGAAACGTACCGGAAATCAGTAATCTTAAGTAAAATCTCCACCGACGACGGTTGTCTGAGCCAGCTTATAATTCCAATTTGTAATTTTATAGTTGATACTTCCCAGAATATTGTGACTTGACTTGGAACACAACATGTAGCTCAATAGAGAGATCGACATGTTGGTTGTAGCTTGGCATAGAATCATAGAAATTTGTAGAAATTTTGTAAAATCTGAACACATGTCGCTCGACATGTAGAAATTGTAGAAATTGTAGAATCTGAACACATGTCGCACGATGTAAAAAATCAACATGCATGAAGTAGTCGCTATAATATAAATTGTCGCTCGACCATTGAGTTCAACATGCATGTAGTCGAAACATTTTAACATAATCACTGTGTCGTTTGGCAATTGTAGTAATAGCATGTATATGATAAAGTAATTGAATCATTTGATAAGAATCACTGTTGTTTGACCACATAAAATCAACATGCTTTGATAGTTGAAATATTTTAACATAATCACTGTCTCTCGACCACATAAATCAACATGCATTGAATATTTGAATCATTAATATAATTGCTATCATTCGACCGAGTCTAGATCAGAATGCATAAAATATTTGAGTCATTAACATAATTCCTCTATTCGACCAAGTCAAGACCAGCATTTTTTTTAAATTTTTTTTTATAACTAAAAACATGTATTTTGACATGGAGCACTAAAAACTTGAATTTTTATGAAACTAAAAATGTGTAGTCTGAAGTTGATCAATTCAAAATTAAAAGCAAGCAACAAAATAATTCAGTATGGTGACATACCTCAACATAGTGTTATTTTTAGCTCGTCGTAGTGCTTTTATTCTTAGCTCCATAGAGCGTTTTTTGAAGCTTTGTAGAGCGCTATTTTATGGTTCTTTGTAGAGAGCTTTTTTTTTTTTTTTTAAAGGCTCTGTAGAGATTTTTTGTAGCTTGTTGACTGTTTTAAACTTATATCTGATGGAGCTTCCACATTTGTATAATTCTTTAATATTGGTCGCTCAACCATAAAGATTAACATATCGGTATGCATCTGATTAAGTAATTGAATCATTTAACTGTAATTCATGTGTCGTTCGACAATATATAGCAGCATGCATATAGAGTTTGAATTATAATCAATGTTGTTAGATGGCATAGATCAGCATGCATTAAGTAGTTGAATCATTATAAAATAACTGATGTCGTTCGATACTAGACCAACATGCTTTTGACTAAGTAGAATCATTTAAATATAATTGTTCTGTCATTCGACCATGCAATTCAACAAGTACATCAATATGCATTTGATAGTTGAAACATTTTTACATATACACTGTCGTTCGACCATGCAATTCAACATATATGTCAATATGCATTTTATAAAATACTTTAGTTATTTAACATAAATTTTTGTTTGGTCGTTCGACAATTGCAGTAATAGCATGTAAATAATAATTGAATCATGTTAATATAATTCTTCTGTCTAACGACAATATAAATCAAAGCATGCAATTGAATCATTTAACATAACTATCTAACGACAATATATGCATTTAATCACAATACAACTGTAGTAATTGCATTCAAATAGTAATTGAATTATGTTAATATAATTCTTCTGTCTAACAACAATATAAATCAAAGCATGCAATTGAATCATTTAACATAACTGTCTAACAACAATATCTGCGATTAATGACAATACAACTGTAGTAATTGCATGCAAATAGTAATTGAATCATTTAATATAATTGTAGAGTGCATGATATACCTTAGAATTCCGATTTGGCGGTAGTACGCTAACTCAACGAGTAGTGATATATTCATAACTTTAGTTTTTCGTTCACTTTTTGTTACAATTCGTTGTTCGACTTGGAGTAAGCAATGTAGCATGACGGAGAGTTCGACAGTTGACATGTAGCTTGATGGAAGGAGTTCGACAGTCGACACGAAGCTTGACAGAGAGAGTTCGATAGTCGACATTTAGCTCAATGGAGGGAGTTTGACAGTCGACATGTAGCATAGATAGTTCGACAGTCGACCCGAAGCTTGACAAAGTTCAACAATCGACATGTAGCTCGACGGAGAGAGTTCGACAGTTGACATGTAGCATAGATAGTTCGACAGTCGACATATAACTCGACAGAGGTAGTTCGACAGTCGACATGTATCTCGATGGAGCGCGATATTTTTATGAATTTCGGCTCGACTTGGAGCACGAAATGTAGCTCGACGGAGAGCAATATTTGTAGAATGCTCATGGTAGAGCGACATTTGTAGAACGCTCGATGTAGAGAGATTTTTTGTAAAATATTTGATGTAGAGCGAAATTTATCACTCGTTGTAGGTCGACATTGGTAGAACACTTTTTGTAGGTTGACATTTGTAGAACGCTCGTTGTAGAGCGATTTTTTTTTTTTTTTTTTTTTCGATTGATCGTTGTTCATTTGTCAAAGGGAATGTTTCAGCCATTTCGTATGGTGTAGTAGTGCTACAAAAAATGATTGTCGAGCCCCAAGATGGGTGCTAAACTGTAGAACCAAAAAATCCTACGGTCAAAATTCGATCAAAATCGTGATACTCGGGGCACCGGCAATCCATGAATGGTTCTTTGTCGAATGCTTTGGATTCCCTATAAAAAAATAAGAAGATAAAATAGAGCAAGAGAGGAGTGTCCTGTTGGGGACTCTCCGATGCTCGAATTAGATAATTTATTAATAAATAAAATAAATCAAATTAATAACGAGATTGAACAAAATCTAAATCAACCGTAAATGAAACTGTCGAATCCTGGGTGGTGTCGTTCGAAGAGCCTTATGTTCATTTAGGCTGAGCGTTTAGCAAATTAATTTGCTAAGAGCAGACGAGGTAAGGCCGCCGTCGATCATTTAGAAGAAGTGAATTACTCCTGTTGAAAGTGACTTTGAGAGTGGAGTTGAAAGACTTGCAGTTGTTCTACTAGCTGCATGTGTGTAGAAGTCAAATGAGTTGATCAGGTATAAGTGAAAAAAGGTGTTGGTCGAATGGACTTGTGAAGTGTAGTATCTAATTGAAATGAGACGATTCCAAGTCGACGGAGAATTGGTGATGGTCGAGTGGTTTTGTAGTGAGGATGTTTATTATGGATCAGTTGACATCTTGAACAAGTTGAACCAAAATAATATTGAAGTGGGCTCCATTTGTTCACTTGCTTTTCTGTCTTTTTGTGAGTGGGAGAGCAAAGAAAGTTGTGTCTCTTATTTTGTTTTGTTTTTTCCTCCCCCCTTGCCAATGATCAGGTGCCTTTATTTATAGTAAAAATGAGATTGTCTTTCACAAAAAGATCGTGTGATCCCACTTATCTTGTGTTAGGTTTATAGTTTGTGTTGGCATATATTCCATATCAAAACGTGTTTCTCTTGTAATGTTTAGTGGTTCATATGTTGAAGATTTAAGAAAACGAAGAAAGTCTTGGCCACAATTCATGCAAGAAGCCGGCTTCAAAGAGATATGTGCTTTGTTGATCATCAAAGGTAATATAAGATCTCATATCTCTTACAAGGCTAGGCACACACACACACATGGCATCCTTGTGTGTTCCTTCATGGTTAAACAACATTTATATATCACTTTCACTCACTTGATAGTATATGCTCATTCATTTATACTATCTTGTTAAACTTTACTTGTTGCATGTTCTAGGACTATGTCTAGGAATTAGCATATGTGTGTGTCTTTGTGGTTGTATGTTTCCATATTTTTGTATTTGGACTTGAATATGTTCTTTTATGATTCCTTATTGAGTTCCGGTCATTTCGATTACTCATTCATTTAGTTTCGAGTCCAAACGATGTAGCTACGCTACTTTTCGTTCTCATTCGTTGAGTTGATTTCATCGTCGTTTTCCGAGATGATTTCTCAACCATTTTTCAAATTTGTGTAGTCGTTGTTATGCGTGAGGGAGTCACGATTCGTAATCTGAAAACATATTCAAAATCAGAGTTTGAATTCCCAAGATACGGCTGAAGAACGTGAGGGAGCATGCGAGAGGAGAGCGTGGCCAAAGGCCACATTGCCCAAGCCGTGTGGGAGCCGTGGGGCCCACGGCCAGAGGACCTCTCTAGTCCCGTGTGGCCCACGCCTGCCCCACGGGAATAGGTGACTTGGCCACCTCTAATTGGTCCAAAAATTTCCTCTCTCTCCTCTTTTTAAATCCCCTCCATTCCCTCCAATTCATTTCCAAGAAGAAAAACTTTGAAATCCCGTCAGAATTTTTCTCTCCAATTGTCTCACCTTCCAAACACCATAACTTTCTCATATGAAGTCGGATTTGAGTGATTCAAGTTGGAAAACGTTCTTAATCGAGTCCTCTACCTTTTCCAAGTGGTTTGGAGGCTGTTTGATCGGTTTTTATATTGGTTACACACAGAAAACCGAACCAGCTCGTGAATCCAAGGTATTGGTCTTATCTTTGGGATTTCTTTCTTTTTAACCTTCAATTTGCTTGAGGTTTCTTCTTCTATATGTATGTTTATGTTTGGTGAAAGCTATTGAGAAAGATAGCTTCATAATCATTTTAATCAAAAGTCTATTTAGAGACAAATGTGAACTAGTTTCCATGATTCTAGGTTTTTCACATGTTTGTGTATTGTATTGTGATTAGAATGACATCTTAGGTTGTTTGTAACTTGATTGAATCAATTTTGTGATAAATGACCTTAAGATTTGACTTGATCCTTTGATTGATGAAATCTAGGATTATTGTATATGTATGTGTTTTAGAGTTATCTAGGATTTAATTGATTTTATCTTAAATCCTTGCTCTATATGTTTGGCTAGAATATTGATTGTTTGATCTCATGACTCTAGCATTTTATTGTATGTTTATAGCATCTTGAACTTGTTCTTCATGAATATATATATTGTTCAAGTGTTGTATGTGTGAATGAGACTATGAGCTTTTTGTATTAGGTGTTTGCACATGCTTTAGGTTTTATTCTTGTATTTTGCATCTAGACTTTTATTACTTGTGATATCACATGTTTAGGTCTAGTTGTACCATGGAATGTATTGATCACATGTTCTATGTTGAATTTGTTGTTTGCATCATTTGCATTCACATGATCACACTAGGAAGTCCTTGTAAAAGGCATGAAGTCTTGGTTAGAGTCGGGATGACTCGGATAGCCAAGTAAGAAGACTTGTCTAGAGTTGGGAGGACTTGGATAGGCAAGTAAGAAGTCATGGCTAGAGTCGGGAGGACTCGGATAGTCATGCATGAGAGGCTCCCTAGAGGCATGAGTGCCTTGGATAGGGAGTTGGCTATCATATTGGTAGGCCTATGCGTATGGTTAGACATAGACTCCAATAGAGCGGGGTACACAGGAGGTGTATGCACTCTTGAGGAATTTCTAATTTTCCATCGATGTTGTTTTTGTGTGTTGTCCAATATATGGTGGTTTCGCATCGTTGAGGGATCTCACACTTTCCAATAAGGTTTGGGTAGACTTAGACTCCACTAGGTTGGGTGAGCTAAAGATTGGTCACTTTGTGGCTTCTCTATTTTTACTTTCCAATATATATAGTACCCAATGGTTGTAGTTCAACCCGTGGATGTTTCCTCCTTGGAGATTTTACCACGTTAAAAAAATCTCTTGTGTTAATTCTTCCTATCTCTATCTCTTATATTTTATTTGTGTATATTATTATCTTGTTTCATATTATTCACTTGTGATGTATAGTGAAGCAAGACTTTGTATAGTGTGATTTGTGAATTCCTTTGATTGATCAATTTTTGTATAGATATGATTCTTTTGTACATTGTAATTTTGTATTGTGATATTTGATCACTCTTGTAACTCATTGAACATCTATTGAAACAAGTATTCTTTGTTGTTGAGTTTATTTGTTTGTATACCTCATACAACTTGGTGATGTATATAGACTATGCTTATATGATCACATATTCATATTGTCTATGTATGTTGTCTTTCTTGGTTTATTTGTTGTATGTAAGGCAACCTTAAGGGACAAACAAGAGTTTGTTCAAGGGATTGAAAAAAGTGTAAAAACCTATTCACCCCCCTCTAGGTATGCCTTAAGCAATTTAACTACGTTTGTATACTTTCAATTGGTATCATAGTGGGTCGTTAGACGGCACTCGGTGAGATCCGGTTTATACTTACGTGTGAATTGCTTTGGTTTTTGAGTCATGGTTGTCCTCTTTTATTTGTGGAAAAGATTCTTTTTATTTGTCATTGCATTTGTCTACTAACAATTTTATTGATGAGCTTCAAAAGAATGTTGGTTACAAAAGCAAGGAAGAAGAAGTTTTTGTTCCCATAGGATGATCAAATTAGACTTGACCACTTACTCATGCAACACAATGATGATGTTTGCAAAGAGTATTGATGACTCTAGTGATGAGGAGAGCTCAAGTGATGAGTCTTCTAGTGAAGAAGAGCTAGTGAGCAACTTTGTTGCATTCATGGCCTCCCACTCTATCCTAGAGGATGTTTGCCAAGATTCGTTGATCAAGCTATAAGTGGATGAGTTTGTTTCAATAACTCGGAGGCTCTTGGGTGAAAAGAATGCTCTTGCTAAGAAGCTTAAAGAAGTTGAAGGGATTGTTCTTGAAAGGGATAGAATCATCTTTAGTTTGACCTTAGGAGGCTCAAGCAATGCGATAGTTGAGGAGAAGCTCATAGAAGCATCACTTCCTATAAGCAAGGTCATTATGGACATGAAAGCTCCTAAGAAGAAACGTTCCAAGACCAAGAACAAGTTGAAGAACAAGGTACCCTTTGAAACTCTCATTTGTGCTTCTCCAACTCTGGAAGGTAAAATCTTTCTTTTTGTTCCCATATATCATTTTTGCAATACCATAGGTCATATCAAGCCCAAGTGCTACAAATTCATTGAATATTGCAACTTAGAAAATGCATCTAGGAATAAAGAGATTGATCCTCATTTTATGCATGCTAAAGCTTTTGAATATGGAAAGCATGATAACATCTCAAAGCATGTTAAGAATGTCCGGAAGGTGAAGAATGCATATCTATTAAAATTTGACAATGCATATGTTGCTAACAATGTTGACAAGAAGAGTTTTAATGATATCATTGTAAATCAAGTTGTGGAAGAATTTTACTCTAAGTTCAACATTGTTGTCAAAGAGAATCTTGATAATATACGTGTAAGTTCACCAAAGACTAAATTTGTCAAGGGTGAGTGCTCTTACCATTAGTGCAAGTCGCACATGTGAGTTAGCTTGAAGACTAGTGTTTTGTTGTTAAGAAGCTTAGCTTGTTTGCTTTGTATCTCTACAACTCGACATGAACTTAGCTATCTCACATTGATTGTTTTGATTGTTAAATTTGTTGATTAACTTTTAAGAAGTTTTTTTTTTGGAATCTATATGGTGACAATCATGTTAAGACTTTTAGAGAAAGTTATTATTATTATTTTTTTTTGTATTTTGAGTTGATTTGCATAGTCTTTAGTCTCTTGGAAGCGACACACCAATAACTTGTAGTCATGAGGACTTACAAGCCAAGAAGACTCATAAAAAGGGTGAAGACCTTGCTTTTGGATGAAAATAGCTTGCGAATGTATCTCTATATCATATTGCTTGCTTATTTGATTTTTCATCTATCAACTCATTGTGCATACCACATTCATGAAGCATGTCATAATTGAGAACTAGTATAGTGTTTATATGGTCCTCTTTGACATTTGCTAGTTTAAGATCTTTTGGTGATAAGTGTTCACAATGATCTTATTCATGATGTGTTTTATTTTTTTGTGTGATTGTTGAGTGGCTTAATCTTTGAATAATATGAACTTCATATTCTTTGATAGCTACTCTCTTGAGAAGTAGAGATCTTAAGTAAGTCTCTTTACTTGCTTCTTGATCATGTGCTTTTAAGCCTTAATATTTTGGTTTCAAAAATACACTTTGCTTCTCTTGTATGTCTTGTTAAGTATATTAAGTTTGATTGATGTAAGCTTTGGATACATTTTGAAGTCCTATGGACTAGTACATTTTATTGTATGTTTGTCGCATCTTGAACTTGTTCTTCATGAATATATATATTGTTCAAGTGTTGTATGTGTGAATGAGACTATGAGCTTTTTGTGTTAGATGTTTGCACATGCTCTAGGTTTTATTCTTGTATTTTTCATCTAGACTTTTATTACTTGTGATATCACATGTTTAGGTCTAGTTGTACCATGGAATGTATTGATCACATGTTCTATGTTGAATTTGTTGTTTGCATCATTTGCATTCACATGATCATACTAGGAAGTCCTTGTAAAAGACATGAAGTCTTGGTTAGAGTCGGGATGACTCGAATAGCCAAGCAAGAAGACTTGTCTAGAGTCGGGAGGACTTGGATAGGCAAGTAAGAAGTCATAGCTAGAGTCGGGAGGACTCGGATAGTCATGCATGGGAGGCTCCCTAGAGGCATGAGTGCCTTGGATAGGGAGTTGGCTATTATATTGGTAGGCCTAGGCGTATGGTTAGACATAGACTCCAATAGAGCGGGGTACACAGGAGGTGTATGCACTCTTGAGGAATTTCTAATCTTCCATCGATGTTGGTTTTGTGTGTTGTCCAATATATGGTGGTTTCGCATCATTGAGGGATCTCACACTTTCCAATAGGGTTTTGGTAGTCTTAGACTTCACTAGGTTAGGTGAGCTAAAGATTGGTCACTTTGTGGATTCTTTATTTTTACTTTCCAATATATATAGTACCCAATGGTTGTAGTTCAACCCGTGGATGTTTCCTCCTTGGAAGTTTTACCACGTTAAAAAAATCTCTTGTGTTAATTCTTCCTATCTCTATCTCTTATATTTTATTTGTGTATATTATTATCTTGTTTCATATTATTCACTTATGATGTATAGTGAAGCAAGACTTTGTATACTGTGATTTGTGAATTCCTTTGATTGATCAATTTTTGTATAGATATGATTCTTTTGTACATTGTACTTTTGTATAGTGATATTTAGTCACTCTTGTAACTCATTGAACATCTATTGAAACAAGTATTATTTGTTGTTGAGTTTATTATTTGTTTGTATACCTCATACAACTTGGTGATGTATATAGACTATGCTTATATGATCACATATTCATATTGTCTATGTATGTTGTCTTTTCTTGGTTTATTTGTTTTATGTAAGGCAACCTTGAGGGACAAACGATTGTTCAAAGGATTGAAAAAGGTGTAAGAACAAATGGCGGTGGTTTTGGTGGTTGCAGTGCTCAAGGGGGTTGTGTTGGTTGTGGTGGTCGCAGTCTTATTTAATAACTTTCATTTTTGCATGTTATTATGCTCTCTTTGTTAAAGACATATTTTGGTGTAGTGCCGGACCAATTTCTCTAACAGTTATGACAGTACTTGAAACACCCCAAAATTCAAAGAGAAATCAAGTACTTTGATATGGAATGTTCTATGATAAACCGTAAATTAATTCACCAAAGAAAATTAATAATTATAAAATACCTGCAAATAAATCATTCTTCAACGTAAATATATCTCCAAATACATTCAACAATAAGGTCCAAAACGATCTAAAGGAAATGAAAACAATTCCGAGAATCCTAACTTTAAATTCTAAGTAACAAAATCAAAGGGAGTCGTTATAAAAACATCTCAATCACTTCCAATTCCAAGTTTATCGCCTTAACGGTAAGCTCTTAAGAATCTCTGTCTGCAAAATGTTAAATGACAAGGGGTGAGCTGTCAACTCAATAAGCATTGCATAATACGCAATCAAAAACATTTATAACAAATACCGAAAACTTTTAAAGAGTACATAAAAGCAAAAATCAAATATTCATATACAAGTAAACTTGTAAAATTAAAGTAACATTTTCATATACAAAAATACATTTGCAAAAGTAACATTTTCATTGTACGATAGCGATAAGTAATATTTCATAAAAATAAACTCAAGTCAAGTAGTGTCACCGATACCCCTGGTGACCCGGCCATTTACATTTCAGAAATTGGTACAAGACCAAAATCATAACATTTCATTTAGAAATTGGTACAAGACCAAAATCATAACATTTCATTTGTCGCACGCGCTGCATTTACATTTTCACTAGTGATCACCTTTTCATTACATTTCATTTACTACTGACATTGAGCTAAAACATTGCTTTCAAATATGTATATAATAATACATTTGCATTACTAAAGCGCAAAAGAATAGTTCAAGTAAAGGCAAAACTCATTTAAATAATTGGATAAATAAAAGTAACCAATATATAAGTAGAAAAATATGAGTTTACATAAGTATAAGCATATATATATATATATATATATATATATATTTATATATAAATCATTTCAGGACAGAATAATGTAATAATTAAATTTGTTTCATAAGAAAACTATATTTTTTTCTTTTTGCAACCACATACTATGCAAAAACCACTTACCTTGGAAGATAGCTAGTTTAATGCTTCACTAACGATATAGGAAAGTCACACGCGGAACCTAAACATTTAGAATAACAATCCTTCAATCAAAATAACCAAATAAAAGAAATCTGACTCCACTTCTTAGAAGAAAATACATTTTTATTCATTTTATTGCAGAAACTCTGGTAAAACAGGTTTTAGTGTGCAAGCATTTGTGATTCGAAAATCTTATGGGCCTCAAAATATTTCAAAACTTAGTCAATAAAACTAAACATCAGATTTCTAACTCCTCTCAAAATATCGGAATTTTATCAAACACCTATGAATTTCTATAATTTTCTAAGCACCCAAGGGTCAAACCTGACAGCATAAATTTCGATCCTCCAACCAGACTTCGTATCAAAGTTTAACAACCCTACAGACCATGAAAAATTCCAAAATTTTATTATAGACTAATATACCAGAAATATATCTCCATACCCAAAATCAGAATTTTTTCTGTCTCCTTTTAAGAATTAAAATTCCTACAACACCAAGAGATCATGACTGTCAGCCTAACTATTATTGCTTAAACATCAAATATACCCACATAATTAAAATAATTATATATCACTAAAATTCACGAAATTTAATATCCTGGTTCAATTATATCTCTAAAATCATAGTACTAAAAATCAGACATATATACATCCCCAATATCAATTTAAAATTACTCTAACGTAATAAGATCAGTTTGACGATTCAGAAAATCTGCATATGTAATCAATTTTAGAAATAAAATCTTCCTAAGATAATCACCACCAAAAATTCCAAAAATTAAAATCCAAGTTGATATAAATGTCTACTATTCTCATACCAAATTTTACCATCAACTGCTATCTACAAATATAATTAAAATTATCAACACAATATATTGCTTCTCCAATACTAAAACAAATCAAAATTACAACCTATACTAACACTCAAATTTGAACTCTTTAATGAACTCCAAAATCCATGCATTAAGACATCTTTATGGGTTTGGGTGATAAATTCATTCATGTTGTGATACTGCTTATGCTTGAAATATAGAATTACAAGTATAACGTATATTTACTGTTGTCTACTTCATTGTTATTTATTTAACATTTTCACTTCATTACGGTTTGTTTAACTTTTACTTATTCAATAAAATTATTTTGATAACAAGTTTATATGAAAGGTTTTTGAACCAGTTCCTTTTTCATTATTCATGCACCTAACCTTAGGTCGAGTAGGAATTCCAAGAAAAAGGAAGGTGTTGAGGATGTCGAAAAGTAATTTGCAATTTTGGAATTGAAAGTTTTGATTGTAGTCGATATTTTCCAAGTAAATAAATGTAGCAGAGCTCTAAGTCAAATGGTCTTTTAATTGGTATTGAAATTCTAAGTGGTTTAAGTGTTTCTCTATTTGATGATGTATTTGTAATGTTGAAGCATTATTAAAAATACAGCAAGTGAAAAAATAATATGTGGTTGCAATCCTGCAAATATTAATTTTCTATACCACCTTTTAATTTACTTCGATTTTCTCACAATCCTTCCATTTGCATGCACCCAACAAATCTGGCAACAGAGCTATGTAGGGATACTTTGCAGCAAGTGACAGAACAGCCTGTGTTGGAGCAGCATATGACGATACAAAATACTGGCCGGTTCCCTTCAAAATCATATGCCAAAGGAAATCATGACAGCTCCTCTTTCTTGGAATTCCTACTCGACTTAAGAAAAAGGAAGATGTTGAAATTGGGTTGGAACTTAAGAACTGGTTTTGAGCAATTTCTTACGCCTTGGACCAGTGCTAACAATCCATCTCCTCGAGAATTTAGTCTCAGACTTGACATTCATTGGTTACCTCAATTAGTTATTTCTTCAGCAACAAGAAAACAGGTCTGGAGTGGATTCAGTGGCATTCTAAATTTCCAATGCTTCATAACTTGGTATTCAAGCCAATGTTAGTGCATAAACAAGAAAGACACCCATTGACAGTTATGCTCAGTGCGGTCGTAATAGTAATTGCTGAATCAGCAAGACACCCTTTTGTGAGTGTTTGAAGGGGTTTAGACCCAAATCACAAGATGAATGGGACACACAAGGATTATCTCAGTCAAGAAAATGCATACAGAAATCGCCAACAGATTGCCCGAGTAGAGAAGGGTTTCTTAAGCTTTCAGGCATGAAATTGCCCGACTTTAATTGGTCAAACAAAAGTACGAAAATGAAAGAATATAATGTGAGGCAGAATGATTCAAGAACTGTTCATGTAGTGCTTATGCAAATTCAGATGTAACCGGAGGAGACAGTGGTTGTTAATTTGATGTGGTTCGGGGACCTGATTGATATGAGATAGTGCCCTGCAGGATTCATACGCGTTCCAAATTCAGAACTAAATCACATAATACTCGATTTGGAAATTATTGGGAAATCTAAAAATTAACTTGTCTGTATAACAAATCATCAAATCACGTATCTGTTGAACAGTTTCCTTCAAATCTTCTTCTACTTGTATACTTCTCTCAATCGGCTACAACATATCTTTCATATTCTCTTTTCTTTTAATTCTAGTTACTTCTTTCTTCCTCTATTTTGTTTCTTAGCCTTAGCCAAGTCTCTCCTTTCTCCATTCTTTTCTCAAATATTCTTTTATTTCTATCAAGCTTTCATCCGTCTGATCTCTCTCCCGCTGTTATCTCTTTCTTTTCTCTTCTGTCTTTCTTTTATTTCTTACTCAACTTGCCTCTTTGTTCTCTGTTTTTGGTCGAAATGCCATTCTCTCCCGTATATCTTATTTTCTATTTTTTATTTATTTATTCTTATTGTATGTTTGGTATGGCTTTTCAAGTAGAACTTCTAGAGTAGATATTTTACTAATAAAACTTCTATTGAGTAGAGCTTTCAACAAAAAAATGCTTTCGGTTGTAATGTATATAAATTACAAAAATAATGTTGATAATGTAATTTTTAAAAATAGCTTTTGGTTGTGTAAATTACAAAAAAAAAATGTTGACAATGTATTTATAATGAAAGAGTTGTATGATGGAATATCTAAAATTTATAAAGAGTAATTGAGACAATTTATAAGTTTTAAAAAAGCTTTTGGGGAAAGCCTAAATTTTGGGCTTCTCTTAGTAGACATAAAATAGTTTTTATAAAGGGTAATTGAGACAATTAACGTATTAGAAAAACTGTTTTGGTTTTTGCTAAACAACCAAAAAAAACTTCAGAAGAACTTCTAATATTAAAAACTGTCTTTTTACACTTCTTTTCCAAAAGCACTCCATTCTCAAAATTTAAATTTAAAAAATTCTAAAGACACTTTATTTTATTACAAGATTATCTTTTTTATCTTTTTTGAATTAAATTATTAAAAAAAAAAATTATCTCTCCTAAATCATTAAATTAATTATTACATATTAAATACTCTCTCCTAAATTTTTAATTACCATATTAAACTCTCTCTCCTCCAATACATATCTTTAATTTCCTATCTCCATTCTTTCTCAAGCAAGACTAACAGTTAAGAAAAAAAAACTTATTAATAAGCTTGATTTGTAGGAACCATATGTATATATATACTAAAAAAAAAAAAAAGACTCAAAAAACAAGTACCTTGTTCTTTTTTTTTATTTAAAAAAATCGAAATATGAAAATGTTTTTTGTTACTCTTGTAGGTATGTAATTACTCAGAGAACTTTAATTCTTTCATTAGTCTTAGAAATTCTAAGTTTAATCAAATCTAGTTGGAACAATTCAAGATTTCATATATTTTTTTTTTATAAAAAAATATAATTGACTTTTTAATATATATTGTTTCAATATATATGTATATATATATATATATATATATATATATTACTGTTAGTAAACTAAAATATTCATAAGTTTTTTTTTCTTTAACTATTAATTAGAGATTGATCAGAAAGTATGAAAATATGAATTTTTTTTTTTTTTTTTTTTTTGAAAAATGGAGAGAGATTAATTAGGAGAGAGTGTTTAATATGGTAATAATATATTTAGGAGAGAGAGTTTAATACATAATATTTAATCTAATGATTTAGAAGATATATATATATATATATATATATATTAATAATTTAATTAGTTTGGAGTGTCTTTAAATTTGTTTGTCTTGTTTAGTGATTTTAATTTAGGTTAAAATTGTCATTAATAATAAATAAAAAAATTAGAGTGTGAATAGATAATTTGTGGATTGTAAGGAGAAGCTCTCGAAAACTATATGTACGTCCCATATTAGTATTTTTTTTTTCTTTTCAAAATTTCAACATTACCCTTAAATAAAGCTATTAAAAAATTAAAATAATTATAAATATACCATGTGTATAATTATTTAACAATAACTGATATTTTGAACTTTTTAACTAACATACATAATTAATTATCTTTTGATCATAGCCTTTTAAAAAATATATTTTTTATTTCAAAAAAATAATTATTTTTTGATCAAAATATTAAAAGTATTAAATGAAAATAACAAAGTAGTGATTATTTCAGTATTATAAAAATTTAAAAGAATGATAAAACAATTTTTTTTTTTTAATCAAAAAACTAATAAGATAAAGGAAGAGATGTATTGAATATGAGAGTGTGTTTGATTTTAGTTATCGTTTAGATCTTTGAAAATTCAACCTCTGTAACACCTGCTTGCTTCTCTAAATTTCATTCTTTGATTTTTTTTTTTGTTTGTTTCAAAACTAAAATGGATTAAACTTAACTTATAAAGGATTTCTATAAAGCATGGTGTATTGGTGTTTTCAGAATCCAGATCCTAGTTTTCATTCTTTTGTTTTCAAGTAAATTTAGTTTTTCTTTTTCTTTCTTTTTTCCTTGAAGTTTGTTTTAGGTCATTGAATTTAAAGGAATAAAAGTTTGTTTGTCTTTTATCTGTGTATATTTCTTAAAAACTCAACACTATCAAATTCAACCCCAGGGAGGAGGAGGCTGCGCCTTCAAAGTAGGAGTCTTCTTCCATTATTTTTTTCATTTATAATTTATTAATTTATGGTATTTATAAAAACTTTTTAAAAAGGACATATTTGAAAAAATATGGGGTGTTCTTACGATTTTTAATATTTTAAATTTTTCAATGGGGTGTACATACAAAAATGGGTGTAGATACAATTTTTTAGGGGTCTAAATATCGATACTCTTTTCTTTTCTTTATTTGCTTTCTGTTTTTCTGTTTTGCTTTCACCGTTCATCCCTTCTCTCTCTTCATTTTTTTTAGGGTATGGATATTGACACCCATAAAAGTTATTAGTACACCCATGTCTAAAATTTTAAAAATAAATATTACTATAAACACTCATCCTAATGCCAACAGTACCCTCATTGAAAAAATATATTCATTTTAATACATATTATTTATAAACACTCTTAAAGTATTATCACACCCAATTTATAAAAAAAAAAAAAAAAAAAAAAAAATCATATTATTTTTGAAATCAAATCCTCTTTTAATGATGGTTCAATTTACTTTTAGAAATATCTCAAATGCAAGAGCCATATAAAAGAGAATATGTGAAACCGTATATGGGGTCAAGATTTTCAATCTGGAATTCTCTTATTTATACAGCTATGTTAAAAAAATAATAATAAATAAATAAATAAATAACTTATTGATATCTACAACAATCGTTTAAAAAAATAAAATATTTTGTTTATTGATAGAATTCATAACTATACATAAAAAAAAAAAAGACCAAAACAATATGATAATCATGTGATGATGAGAAAGTTTGATACTTGATATAAAATTAGGGTTTATCATAAGTTTTTTTTTTTTTTTTTTTTTTTTTTTTTTTTTTTTTTTTTTTTTGAAAGGTAAGTTTTTTTAATAAAGAAATATAGTTAAAGATATGGGTGTAATTAATGAGTATTTATAGTATTTGGTTTATTTTTAATTTAAGTGATTTGCCTTTATTGGTAAATTTCTATTGGGAAATTTTAGTAATTAATTTTTTTTAATAAAATATGGGTGTACTAATAAGTTTTATGTGTGTCAATATCAACACATTTTTATTTATTTATTAATTCCTATCACCTCATGTCACCAACCTCTCAATATCTTGCCATCTCTCCATCATCTAGCCACATGTCCTAATCTGCAGGCCACTTAATCCTTTTTTTTTTTTTTTTTTAAATTCTTTAAATAATATTCCAGTATTCGGGTGGGCTTGATAATCCTTTTGGGATGGAATTTGTTTTGGGCATTGATTTTGACTTAGGTTTGGGCTTGGGCTTGGACTAACTTTTGGGTTTGATAAACACAAATAGACTTTTGGGCTGTTAATTTGTGTTTGGGTATAATTCTAAAGCTGGATCCTACAAGACTCGTAAACCATGACAAATATAAGTTCTCATAGTTGATGATCTAATGAATATCGTGTAGGCCTAGACTTAACATTTGATAACATATTTATCGAAATGGGTCATTACGGATAGTCACATTTATGAGTAATTTAATTAGCATGTCAGTAGGTAGATAAGGCTTAGTTCATATGATTTAGATATCACAATAATAATTGACATCATTAAACTCTTCTACAGGATGGTGATCAATGATCCTTGTACTTAAAGAGAAAGAGACTACACATCCACTTTGTACTCCATTTTTTGGCTCATTATCGCCATGGGAGTAAGCTTCTGCCTTCTGCTCACATTGCATTATATGATAAAACAAATGTCGTCGTTTTGATCTGATAGCTCAAGCATTTTTTTTTATGCTGACCTTTAACGAGGCTCTAACATTGAGATTATGATATCATTGGTAGAAGATGATTGTTGCTTACTTGATGATGACTCTGATTCAATATGATTCCTTTCTGTGAAAAAACCAGGCTGCTTTGGCTGAGGCAATGACCCTTCACCGACCAACATTAGAGCCACAGTTGACATAAGGCCTATCTTTTGGTCCTTGTTGCACACATAACAGACCGATGTGAATGCATTGTAATATTTTAGATGAAATAGAAGAGTAATCTAACAGTTGATCAATTAGTTCAACTGCACTACCCTTCCTTCATTCCAGAGTCTCCATGCCTGAAAATGATAAGAACCAATGGTTACCATCCTACTCCTCAATCATACAAAAGGACTTTGGCACCACAGTAAAAAGGAGTTCGTAAAAGTAAATTTCATGAATTGGCCATAAAAACTACTAAAAGAATTCCATTAGATTCCATTAAAACAAAATTCCAGGAGGTGGTATAAAAAGATCACTCATTCTTTAGACTTACATGTCCAAGAAGATTATGCTTGTGGTCACTATCACAAAATCCTCTGTTTCTCTTCCCACTTACTATCTCTAGTACTAAAACACCAAAGCTAAATACGTCTGACTTTACTAAGAAGATCCCATCTCCTGCATATTCGGGAGACATATATCCACTGCAGAATTACATTGCAAAGAGAGAATGGGTTAACCGATAACGTAATATAATGAAACAAATGCAAGTGTACTTACTATGTTCCAATAACTCTATTTGTTTCTCCCTCAATTTGATCTCCTTGGAATGACCTAGCTAGACCAAAGTCTGAAATTTTCGGGTTCATTTCATTATCTAATAAAACATTACTGGCTTTGAGATCTCTATGTATAATCCTCAATCTAGAGTCTTGATGAAGGTAAAGAAGTCCTCTGGCAATTCCTCCAATAATTTGGATGCGCTTACCCCAATCCAGTAATTCTCTTCTTGTTTTATCTGAAAAGTTTTTTTTATTTGAGTTAGTCCTAACCTAAACTCTAAAGAAAGATAATAACTATATGATTATAACTATATGATTTTGGACATACTTATGCATTTATATATTTGGATATTTTTTTGATCAGAAATAAAGTATTCAGTTCATTTCACTCTATTACATTGTGTTAAGTATTGATCTCACTAAGGAATAAAGTATGACCAATTAGAAATAGACATGTATAGAACACATTGCATGTAATTTCCATGCTACGCATCCATGATTGATCTATGTCGTTTGGTTATGTTGGTGTACATGACCATTGATGGGTTTAGTCACACTAAATGTGACAAAAACAGCTTTGATCCTATAACGGCATAATCAATGGACGAGATTGTTCGGATATACCCTAAAATTGTGATAGCAAAATTTTGGAGCTCATAAAGTCATACACATTTGTAAAGTTACATATGTGGCCCAGTGGGAGATTGTTGGAAAATTCCATCATGTGAGGCCACACATGTAAATATTAAATGTGTTATGCTATCTTTTGTTATGCCTAAATTAAAGTGATCTACTTAAGATTTAAAGTTTTAAGGCTTAAGGGTGTAATTGTCATGGAATTAATGTGTAGATACCGGAGTGGTATATCTAATTTGATGGTATATCTAATTTGATGAGGGGCCAAATTAGAAATAACAAAACCTATAATAATCTTATTATTATATATTAGGGTTATGGTCCCCAAATTACACGATAACTTTTGCTTGTCTACATCCCCATCACCAGAACAAGAGAGAACACCTTAGGGTTTATAAGGATCGTGATAATTTGGAAAATCACAACCCGTCCATCAACCTCCGGCAGTGGATTCAAGGACGCTTCCGCATTCTCTTATCTCCCTTTTTTCTTGAATTGACATGGGTTAGTAACATGTATTTAGGGTTGGATTAAATCATGATATAGAAACATGTTTAAGTTAATCTATGGATGTATTATGTGCCTATGCATGTTTAATTCGGTATTAATCAAATTCCTTACAGCACTTGCATTTTTTATTTTAATTTTTAAAATAGCAAATTTTATTCACAAAGAAGGATCACACCGCAACATACAAGATTCATACGGTTCTTAAACAATTGAAAAGAAAAATGAAAAAGGCGGCAAAATTATGTATTCATATCCACAAAATTTGTAAAATTTGTAAATATTACTCAACAAAACATAGAATCATTTAAATATTAGTGATTCTGTTGGTAATGAGAGGTTCAACCTAATATCTTTTGCGTCTAGATGAAACTACCGTCCATCCATCCTCTGTGGTTTCTCTAGAGGTCGACCCACTGGCTGTTACATTAGCTGGATTGCCGTTTGATTTGGGTTCTGGTGTATCCACCGCCATGCTTGATGTATCATCATCATCACCATCTGTACTGTCGTTGTCGTCGTCGTCATCATCATTCACCACCCGTCTGACGTGAGAATGAGCTCCTGCCTGAGAAGTGCTGTCCCTCAATTTTACAATAGACTGATAATTACATTCCAAACATTCCTCATGCATGAGCATTATTTTTTCTGAAAAACAGGCACCGAAGACACCAACACCCAAAAAAAAAAAAAAACCAGTTTCAGCCGCCTAGAAGACAAGAAACAAACCACAAAACAGAGCGTGGTGCACTTACATTGACAAGTACTGAGACAACATCAGACATGTCTAAGAAGTAATGGCTCTGGTAGGGTTGCTTGCACTTAAACAATTTTATTGGGCAATGACTGCTTATTGTTTGTGTATTTAAGGCAATTGGATAGTTTTTTGCATGCCAGAAGTTCGATAAAATGTCTCATTTAGTTTTGGTGCATGTGTACATTGCGACACAATGGCATGCGGCATGCCAACAGATAAAACGCAAAAAACACTGTTGTTTTTGGAAGCCCATTTGCGATTAAGTTTCTTGATTTGTCTGTTCTAGAATCAGTAAATAATTTGAATAAAAAGAAAAAAAATAAAGATCATTGTGGTGGTTTCAACCATTGCTGGGATGCTTATCTTCGGCTTTTTACTCTGCGTAGTTTGGAAGAAAACAAAGAACAGAAGTAAAATATTCATCCGATTTAGTTGAATTGTTTATCATATCATAGAACATAAGCATCGAGTTTCAGGAATTTATGAAGATTGGATGTTTGAATCATTTATCAATATATTAGGGCTGGAGAGCAGGAAAGAGGAAGCTGAAGTACAGTAATTGATTCGGGTACCATTGCTGCTGCTACTAACAATTTCTTGCAAGAAAACATGACTGGCAATGGTGGATTTGGTCCTGTTTACAAAGTAACAATGTTTATATGTTATCTAACACTCCACTGCAAGGTATATAGTACCCTATAGATCTTGCTAATCTTGAACTTTCAAACTTGCATTCTCTCTGTTATAATATGCAGGGAATTCTTTCTACTGGGCAGGGAATTCTTTCTACTGTGAAGAGGCTCTCAAAAACTTCAGGACAGGGCGTTCAAGAATTCATGAACGAAGTAGTTTTAATTGGCAAACTTCAACATAGGAATCTTGTTGGGCTTCTTGGAAGCTGCATTCAAAGGGGACGAAAGGATGCTGATCTACGAGTATATGCCCAACAAAAGCTTAGATTATTTCATTTTTGGTTGCACCTCTTGACCTTATATCCACTTATCTAGTCATATGTTCGATACTCAAGCTTAAACATTTTTGTGAAAATTACAGAAACATATCTAATTGTAAGAGTTACTAGAGTTGGCAGTGATGTGCAGATGATGAAAGAAGCAAATTCTTGTCATGGAGACAGCGGTTTGACATTGTTATTGGGATTGCAAGAGGACTTCTCTACCTTCATCAAGATTCAAAACTTCAAATCATTCATAGGGATCTAAAGGCAAGCAATATTTTTCTAGACAATGACTTATCCTAAAATTTCGGACTTTGGCTTGGCAAGAATTTTCAGAGGTGATGACAAAGAAGCTAATACAAAGAGAATCACCGGAACATAGTAAGTTTTATTACTATAGTCACATATAATTACCGGTTGAAATAACTTATATATTAGATACTCTATGTCTCCGGAGTATGCCACTGATAGCAAGTTTTCATTGAAGTCCGACGTTTTCAGCTTCAGTGTGCTGTTGTTAGAGACAGTAAGTGGTTAAAAGAATAAAGGGTTCCTCCACCCAGATCATCAACTTAATCTTCTTGGACATGTGAGTAGAAATAGTGGTATATTTCTTTTTCGTTTGTTCATTTGTTCCATTATGGAGAATAAACAAAGCTATTTGGTGCAATGATTTCAGGCATGGGTGCTGTGGAATAATGGAAGGGCCTTGGAAGTAAAGGATGTATGTTTAGAAGACTCTTTCATTGAATCTCAAGTTCTTCAAATGTTCCCGGAAGACAGGCCAGAAATGTCATCTGTAGTTTTCATGTTGGCGAACGAGGGACTGCTGTTGCCTCAGCCTAAACAGCCAGGTTTCTTCACAGAAAGAGGTTTCATTCAAGGTACAACATCATCAAGTAAAGAAAAATCTCACACACGAAATTCAATGAGCATAACTACACAGGATGGCAGGTAGAAATTCTTGATTGAAGTTTGCGTATGACTTCTGTTTGGACATGCAGTAATATGCAGATTTAACGACTTCTTTGTGAAGTTAATTATACACATGTTTCAGTTTATTATAATTGTTTGTTTCAGTTTCACTTCATATCATATGATTTTATTAGTCTCAAGAGTGTTTATACAAGTTTTAGAACCAAATATACATAAACATTTTCTTTTAACAAAAAGAAAATTAATGAAAAAGATCCAAATAGCTTGAGGTAGGAATGGAAAATCGTTGTAGGAGCAGTGGTGGTAGTCTTATTAAGAAATGAATGGACGTGAAAATTTAACAATTGGGTAGTCTTATTATGCGACTGCAAAGTCGGCAAAAATTCTGAATTTTATTGGGCAGACAGAGTCATTTAGTACAAGTGCAACTTGACCTGCTGCAGTCTGTCCTTAGGTTGTTCGTAGGGCAGTATAATTGATCAACTTCAACCGAAAAGATAAATAGGAAACAGACTCTGGTTCAATGATTTTTAATGGTGTGCCAAGTCATAGGAAATGGTAAGACAGTTTACTTTCGGGAAGATTGATGATTTACTATAGAATATAACATTATTCTAACAATCTCAATCACGCTTGAGATTTAGAGTAGATTTATACAATATCGTTTTTTTAGAACCGCAAATTTATTGAAAAGGTCAACAAACCCAACAGTAGAAAGCATCATAATGCCACAGGCACAACAAACAACAACAAAAAGCAAACAAACCCAAACAGACGGGCAAACAACAAAAAACCAACAAACTAGGCCAAAGCAGCAAAAACAGAGGAAATGGATCATAAGCTCCACTCAAGCTTGTCAACTCCCATATTCGACCCCGACTTAGCCAGTTTGTCAGCAAAAGAGTTGGACGATCTAGGATTGAAGACCACCGAAGTCCCATGCAGGTTGTGTAAGAAATTATGGATGTTGTAGGTGATTTGAACATGCCTAAGGCTTCCAATCACATCATGATTGTTAACCCAAGAAACCGCTGTCTTAGAATCACTAGCAATAATGATCTCCTTTTCTACAAATTCAAGAATAGAGGCACGCAGCTGACATGCTCTATGAATCGCAAGGATCTCAGCTGCATTTGTGTCTTTCATACCAACAAAATGGTTAACAAATTCGATATACATAGACAAGATAAACCTAACTATTTAGACCAGTTGTGCAACCTTGGAATGATCATTTGGCTACTTCAGTAGAATAATAGATAGGATTTGAGACCTTCTCATGACAAAAGCTGAACGGTTTCAGTTTCATCAAATCATCTTATTGTTGAAGTTGAATAGCTCATTTTTCTTAGAACAGATGAGGCTCTACCTACCCTCTAAAATGGTGATTTCTGATCCAGAGGGTATATAGTTGCTTGATGAAGACTGATCAGCTCCAGGCAGATTCCTTTCTGTGAAAAAACCAGGCTGGTTTGGTTGAGGTAGGGAACTCTCACTCCCCAGCATTAGAACCACAGATGACATGCTTGGCCTGTCTTCTGGTCGCTGTTGCACACATAGCAAGCCCACATGAATACATCTTAACACCTCAGTCAACGGACCAGAGTTGCCTAAATTGTCATCGATTAGTTCCGTTGGCCTCCCTTCTTTCCAAAGAATCCATGCCTGGATGATTAGAAACACAAATGAACTTGTATGTTTTAGAATAATAACAATAAAATGTTAATCTCTGTTCTTACATGTCCAAGAAGATTGTGGTTGTGATCTGTATGGGAAAATCTCCGGTTTTTCTTCCCACTAATTATCTCTAGGACCAAAACACCAAAGCTAAATACATCCGATTTTACTGAGAAAAGCCCATCAAATGCGTACTCCGGAGACATATAGCCACTGCAATTATATTGAAACAAATGTTTACAACTAATGACAGAGAGTTGTTAAACCATAGAATGAATATCATTGTACTTACTATGTCCCGACCACTTTGTTCGTATTGGCCCCAATTTCATTTTCACCAAATATCCTTGCCATACCAAAGTCTGAAATTTTTGGATTCATGTCATTATCTAGTAACACATTACTGGCTTTAAGATCCCTATGTATAATCCTCATTCTAGAGTCTTGATGGAGATAGAGAATTCCTAAGAATTAGTAGGCAAAAAACAAAAAACAAAAAACAAAAATACGAATCTGTAGCTTGTTATTACCTTGTATACCGGTCCAAAACCACCTTCTCCTAGCTTGTTATCATTTGAGAAGTTATCTGTAGCTTTTGATATAATGTTAAAGTCAAATATCCATAAATTCATTTCTTCTTTTTCTCCATCATTATGTGTCATTTTGTATTTCCTCTTCATGATTCCTGAAATTATAGGAAATTTTTCTTCTTTTAGCCAACTAATTTGACTAATTCTTCACAGATAGATGACTGAGTAATGAAGTTACCTTGCTTCTTGTGTTTCCTTCTGTGGATATAGAAGATCAATCCTACCAAAAGCATTGCTATCAATATTACAGAGCCAACTATGATTCCTATTCGCTTCTTCACAGTGGCATTTCCATCGTGAATATGGATAGTACTACCTAAATCCAAAAGGTTTGTTATCAAGACAGAACCAAGCATGATATATTGTTCTTATCTAGACAGATTTTAGGAAAAATGTACATTAAAACCGCAAAAATGTTTGTAAAAATATGCTGTGAGGAAAAATGTATGTAATCAAAATACCAAATTAAAAATACTTATGATAGGATAATACCTTTTTCTATAGTGGCCATCCGTATATAAAAATTCTGCCCACCTTGGTCGTATAGTCTAATGTCTGTGAGGTTTCCAAACCAAAGCAAGCAGCCACTTCCTTCTTGACTGATGTTTGAATTTGCATATGCTGTGCAAGAACAGTCTTTCAAACACTTTTCTTTACATTCCTGCAGGCTCATGCTTGTATTAAACGTTGAATTAGAAGTATCTGGCAACTTCAACCCTGTATAGTTCCGGAATTCATCGCCTTTTTCACAATTTAATTCAGTCATTCTGACACACCCTTTGGACCAATTTGACATTCTCCACTCTTCTGGTGATTTTGGTTCAAATCCATCCAAGCAAACACATACAGAACTGCTGCTATCAGTCTTGCAAGCAGCTTGTGCGCCACAGAATGAATAAATATCACACTGATCTTCCGGTGCATCATAAACAGTTGTCCAAACTTTTGATTGATTTGACCGGACAAGAAGCTGGATTAAACCTGGTTGGCTCATAAACAACCTTGACATTAGCGAACCCTGTTCATCCTTGTTCAGTTCAAATTGATATAAAAATTCTGGATTTGGATTCAGCCTAAGAGCTCCGGTGAAACGAATGACATTCCATGATCCAGCTCTGTAACGCAAGGCAGACCCATTTCTTAGAACTAGTTGTGGAAACCCATGAGGATCTATCCACAGTGAAAATTGGCCTGGAGCAGGATCTTCCAAGCTTTTCCATGATGATAGGTACGTATCCGAACCAGTGACAAAGTTCCTTCCAAGCTTCATTCCTGGTAATAAGGTATCAGTAGGATGATCAAAACTTTGCCACAAAAATTTTCCCGGGTCATCATCAATTCCATCTTTCACCACAAGATTTCCTGACTTCAAGAGCTGCACAACTGGGTTTTTCGCTGTTCTTGATGTATTGGATGACCAAATTATTCTATTCATACCATCAAGTAGTACAAGATTCCCTTGCTGGGTAACATTAAGGACTCCTGAATGATCTGTGAGTGAAGTTTCTCTGTTGGCTACCCATGCAACTGTCTTAACTACTTTGTACCGTATTCCTAGATAACGTCTGGTTGAGTTACCTGGGCTGAAAAATGCCAATTCAAAGTTTCCACCAGAATCTAGAGTCTCCTCATCCTTGATGGACTGACTTGGTGTAATAGAATCTAGTACAGCAGAAGTTCCCAAGATAAAGAACAAAAATGAGTAAACTACAAGCATTTTTAAAACTTGAATTGAGTTTCTAATGCTTTTAATCTAGAGTCGCGTCTCTTATACAAACATCAGTGTTTCAAAATCTTGTATGTAAAGTGTTAGGTACAATTCACAGGTTAGGTGGGAAATTTAGAATTCAATTAATACCGTCGACCCAAGTGGTTGTTTTTGAAGACATAGTTAAATCATTAAGACTTATCCTAGCTTAATTACTTGAAGATGACCAGCCCTGTAGAATTTAAAAAGTCTCGAGTAAATGTGAAGAGCTAATTTCTTAAGTTGACAGAATCAGCCATTGCCGAGTCAAGTCAGAGCAGGTTTACTTGTATGGAACAATGGAATGCATATTAAATAACATCAGGCCAAGTTGCAGGTTTTGAAAGTGATCTGTTAGTACAAATCACTGTCTTCATCAAGGAGACAACCTAACTAGGTAGACTTTACTTGTATGGAACCAATTTTCGGTCAATTAATGAACCACAGTACTAGAGGTGGGATAATGGATAACTCAGATCAAACAGAATTTCCCAATTGCTTATGAAGTTCAACATACGGGGTCGTGTGTTGTAGTATTGTAGCAGAATTGCTATGGTTACGCTAGAGTTGTAGATTTCTACGCTGTGAAACCAGTTTTTTGTAGTAAACACAACATTCTGTACTCTGTACTCTGTAGTAGCGATATTGATATTCTCAAAATGCTGAAGTGGTCATCAAAAAACCAAGACAGATCTAAGTTTTCATAGGTGATGAACCGATGAAAACCGTGTAGGCTAGACTCAACATTGGATAACATAATGATCGAAACGGCTCATTACATATAGTCACATTTATAAGTAATTCAATTAGAATCTTAGCAAGTAGATAACGCTTAGTTCATATGATTTAAACTTCGTAATAATAATTGACATCATTAACCTCTTCTACAGGATAGTGATCAATTATTCTTGTACTTCTCTAATACTTATGTTAAAGTGAAAAAGACTACACGTGAACTCTGCAGTCCATTTTTTGTCTCATTATCGCCATGGGAGTAGACTGCTAGTAACAACGCATTATGTAGCACAGGCATTTTTTTTTTATTATGGGGATGGTCTCTCTGGTATCAGTGAACAACTACTTAGCTTTGCAGGAAACCCCTGTTAGGTTTTGGCTCGTATTCTCGAATGAACCCGAAGTGAACCAAACAAGACTCAACTGATGTGGAGCTTCCTGGATACGTGGGATACGTTTGGAAGTTGAATTATGGTGTCTAAGGGAAGTTGAAGATTGAAGAAGAACTGAAGAAGCAGAGATTAGCTCAAACCGCTGCCGAGCCGCTGTGGCTCATGGCAGCGGTATGGCAGCGGTAGGACACCGCTGCCAATTGTTCAGCAGCGCAACGACAGCGGTTCGATATCAGTGGATACCGCTGCCAAGCCACTGTGGCTTTGGCAGCAGTAATGGCAGCGGTCGTGGCTGGACAGCGGCGATAAGAGTGATCAGGAGCTGACGTGTTTCGACGTGTTGGGGAGTGGGGTGCACACCATGACCAATATGGTAGAGACGATGTATTGCTGAGATCGGGAATGTTGCGCAGAATAGGAAAAGGTATTCTTCTAGAAGTTCTTGTGCTTGAAGGAAAAGGATTTACTCCCTACAAGAAGACTTGTCATAAAAGGAAATAGTATTTATGTGGAATAAGTAAGTCTTGTACGTTTAGGAGTAGGATTTCCTTTTATATTAAACTCCCTGTAACTAGTATAAATAGTCCTAATATTTATGTTATTAGTTTTAAGGCTGTGGAGCAAAAAGAACACCATGTAAACATCAGAGAGTGTGAGTGAGATCCGGGGAGACCCAATGGGAATATCTAAGGAGGGATCCAAGGGAATATCGGTGGATCTAGTTAGAGATCCGTGGGTGATATTTAGGGGAGACCTAGGGGATATTGTGGGGTTCTTTGTGAGGATCTTGTGAGTGGGGTTTCGGGTTAGGTGTGAGAGAGAATCCTAGAGTATATGGTTGTAACAATTTATCATATAGTGGAACTTTCTCTGTCGTCCTGACGGCCCGTGGTTTTTTACCCGTTTTGAGTTTTCCACGTATATCTTGTGTTGTGATTGTTTTATTCTCTCTCATCTATTTTTCTGCTTATTGACGTTATTATTTGCTATGAGTTATGGGCGTATATTAGGCACGGCGTTTCTGCGTTCATCGGTACTATTAGAGGATTATTCCACGCCAACAATTGGTATCAGAGTCTTATGGTTTGGCAATAACAAGTCTTTACGGGAGATCGTATGGAGGACTTGGTGGCATTGGGATAATGATGATCATGGTTGCCTAGTATGGTTTAGCAAAGGAGATACGTCCTGAAGGCGGTATTTGAACTCGTTTAGGGTTTGATGAAAGGAAGAATTTGATGGAGGAGAAGTTTGGCTTGTGGTGACAGGTACAAGTCATGGAGATTCAATCTGGGTTACACAATGAGCTGATTGACTAAAAAAAAAAAAAAAAAAAAAAAAAAAAAAACTCCTGACTACAAAAAAAAAAAAAAAAAATCTCTTTGTGGTATGGTGTGTAGGCTTATCCGGCAGGGCACTCCCAGTTTCTAGTAGCAAGTCTTTCACCAGGTATGTGATGTAAGGGCGGAAGGTCTTTCACAGGTTTGGGTGATGTAAAGACATGTTTATTCTTTTGGCAGTTTTCCCCACTGGCCATGGAAGAGGATATGTTGCTGCTAGTGGTCCATAATTGTGCACATGGCATTGGTCAGAAAGTGATGCAAGGTGTATGGTGGACAAAGATGTCGATGGCTGACGAACTCCCTGGAAATCTGACTTGAGGAGTTGCACCACAATTTTCAGCAGGTTCTTTCGACATGGTGCCGGAACAACGAACACAAATTGTATGAAGGAAAATCTTAGGATGGTTCGTTCCTAAGTGGTTATACCTTGTGGTGGGGTATGGTGATTCTTGGTGATAAGAATTGTGGCTATGGACAAAGTTTTGAGAATTCAAGCCAAAGGGGAGAATTGTTAGGTTTTGGCTCGTATTCTCGAATGAACCCGAAGTGAACCAAACAAGACTCAACTGATGTGGAGCTTCCTGGATACGTGGGATACGTTTGGAAGTTGAATTATGGTGTCTAAGGGAAGTTGAAGATTGAAGAAGAACTGAAGAAGCAGAGATTAGCTCAAACCGCTGCCGAGCCGCTGTGGCTCATGGCAGCGGTATGGCAGCGGTAGGACACCGCTGCCAATTGTTCAGCAGCGCAACGACAGCGGTTCGATATCAGTGGATACCGCTGCCAAGCCGCTGTGGCTTTGGCAGCAGTAATGGCAGCGGTCGTGGCTGGACAGCGGCGATAAGAGTGATCAGGAGCTGACGTGTTTCGACGTGTTGGGGAGTGGGGTGCACACCATGACCAATATGGTAGAGACGATGTATTGCTGAGATCGGGAATGTTGCGCAGAATAGGAAAAGGTATTCTTCTAGAAGTTCTTGTGCTTGAAGGAAAAGGATTTACTCCCTACAAGAAGACTTGTCATAAAAGGAAATAGTATTTATGTGGAATAAGTAAGTCTTGTACGTTTAGGAGTAGGATTTCCTTTTATATTAAACTCCCTGTAACTAGTATAAATAGTCCTAATATTTATGTTATTAGTTTTAAGGCTGTGGAGCAAAAAGAACACCATGTAAACATCAGAGAGTGTGAGTGAGATCCGGGGAGACCCAATGGGAATATCTAAGGAGGGATCCAAGGGAATATCGGTGGATCTAGTTAGAGATCCGTGGGTGATATTTAGAGGAGACCTAGGGGATATTGTGGGGTTCTTTGTGAGGATCTTGTGAGTGGGGTTTCGGGTTAGGTGTGAGAGAGAATCCTAGAGTATATGGTTGTAACAATTTATCATATAGTGGAACTTTCTCTGTCGTCCTGACGGCCCGTGGTTTTTTACCCGTTTTGAGTTTTCCACGTATATCTTGTGTTGTGATTGTTTTATTCTCTCTCATCTATTTTTCTGCTTATTGACGTTATTATTTGCTATGAGTTATGGGCGTATATTAGGCACGGCGTTTCTGCGTTCATCGGTACTATTAGAGGATTATTCCACGCCAACAACCCCTTTCTTCTTTTGTACTTGGTGACCTTTAACGAGGCTCTAACAATGAGATTGTGATTTCATTGATTGTGATTTCTGGTTCAGTCTGATTCCTTTCTGTGAAAAAACCAGGCTGCCTTGGCTGAGGTAATGACCCTTCAACACCCAACATTAGATCCACAGCTGACATGTTTGGCCTATCTTCTGGTCTTTGTTGCACACATAACAGACCGATGTGAATGCATCTTAATATTTCAGATAAAGTAGAAGAGTAATCTAAGAGTTGATCAATTAGTTCCACAGCCCTCTCATCATTCCAGAGTCTCCATGCCTGAAACAGATAACGACCAATAAGTTACTATCCAAATCTTCAACCCATACAGTATAAAGAAGTTCAAATGAATTGGTCATCAAAACTGCCATAAGAATTCCCTTTGATTCCATTAAAACAACATTCCAAGAGGTGGCATAGAAAGATCAATCATTCTTTAGACTTACATGACCAAGAAGATTATGATTGTGGTCAGTGTGGCAAAATCCTCTGTTTCTTTTTCCACTCACTATCTCTAGTACTAAAACACCAAAGCTAAAGATGTCTGACTTTACTGAGAAGACCCCATCTATTGCATACTCTGGAGACATATATCCACTGCAAAATTACATTGCAAAGAGAGAATGGGTTATCTGTTAATATAATATAATGAAACAAATGCAAGTGTACTTACTATGTTCCAACAACTCTATTCGTTTCTCCCTTAGTTTGATCACCTCTGAATGTCTTAGCTAGACCAAAGTCTGAAATTTTTGGGTTCATTTCATTATCTAATAAAACATTATTGGCTTTAAGATCTCTATGTATAATCCTCAGTCTCGAGTCTTGATGAAGGTAAAGAAGCCCTCTAGCAATTCCTCTAATAATTTGGATGCGCTTGCTCCAATCCAGTAATTCTCTTCTTGTTTTATCTGAAAGGTTTTTTCATTCAAGTTAGTCCTAACGTAAATTGTAAAGAGGGACTATAAACATAATAACTATAAGATTATGACCAAAATTAAAGAGTCAGTTCTGAGAAGATCATCAAACCAAAAATGAAGTAATCCAAGCTTTTGTTGGGCATGTATTCATATATTAACATTCTTTCATCTCTCTGAGTGCAACATCCCAATAGCCTTACAAGGTTTCTGTGCTGAAGTTTTGCAATTAAAATGACCTCATTCTTAAACTCATCAATTCCTTGTCTAGAACATTTTGAAAGCCTTTTAATAGCAATTTCTTGCCCCTCCATCAATGTACCCTATAAATCAAATATCATTCAATTCTTTATAATGGTAAACATTGTTTCAAATGGAAAATTAATACACACCTTAATAACCTATTGTCGTGTTACCTTGTAAACAGGTCCAAAACCACCTTCTCCCAACTTATTTTTGTCAGCAAAGTTGTTGGTGGCATTAGCTATGGTGTTCAAATCATACATTAGTAATTCCGTATCATCGGTTTCACTCACTTCACTGTTGTTGTTTACATCTCGAATGTTATCCGTCTTTCCTGAAATTGAATTATTTTAATACAGAAATCAGTATGCAATCCTAGTATTTGAAACAAATGCCTTTCCATTATTATGCATTAGTATATGGTATCAATCATTTTCTGAGACCAGTAGAACCTAAGTTACAGTTAATGAAATAAACAGTGAGTTGGAATGAGCTATAATTTACCTTGAATCCTAAGTTTCCTTTTACCCATAAAAATGACCCAGCCAAGCACAAGCACTCCCACAGCAGAAACTACACAGGACACTAAGATTATTGCCCGTTTCTTCTCACTGAGATGCCTCCTCCGTGCAATAGGTTGATCAATATTAGCTGAAATATCAATGGCCAAAATATTCATGGATTTGAGTAAAGTTACTTCAGATCAAAGCAGTTACTAGATGCATCCTAGTTTGCAACCTATAATTTTAAAAATATAATGCCATTACCAAAAAGAATAATTGACAAAAGGCAGGTACCTAATTCTGAAGCAGCCACCCGTACATAGAGATCTTGCCCATTCAACTCAAGTTTTTTTATGTCAAACAAGTCACCAAACCAGAGCAAACAGCCGGTCCTTCCTTCTCTGACATCTGAATTTGCATATGCAGTACAAGAGCAATTGTTGAGACAAAATTCCTTGCATTCTGCCAAGCTAATGTTGTTATCAACCCGGGAATGACTCGTGTCTGGCAATTTTACTTCTTTGTGTATTTGAAATCCATCGCTGTGATTACACTGCAATGGAGCCCTTCGAACACACCCTTCAGTCCCATGTCCTGGTGATTTAGGTGTGAATCCTTCCAAGCATTCGCATAAATCGGGGGGGTTATTGATATTGCAACTAGCATATGAACCACACACATCATAAAGTTCACAACGATCAACCTCCGTTGCAGAGAATCTCTCCCAATTTTGATCTTTCCATTTTGAAGGCAGCAAATAACCTGATGAGCTCATCACCCATCTTTCAGGGACTGATATGTTTCGGATGTCAAACGTGTAAAATAACCCTGTCTCATTTGATACGAACTCATATGTGTATACTGAATTTGTTCCCAGATAAGGAGTCCCAGTCCAACGAAGGCCATTCCAGGAGCCTGCTCTATACAATATTTTAGGTCCCTTTTTAACAAACAGTTGAGGAAACCCATGAGGATCTACCTGGAATGTGAAGTCACCTGGGGCAGGATCATCTATGCTCTTCCAGGATGATAAAAGCCACTCCATACCAGTAACCAAGTTTCGTCCCATTTTCATACCTGGTAGGAAGGTATTACAAGGATAATCAAAGCTCTGCCACAAAAAGTTATCGTTTCCATCTTTCACAACCAAATTTCCTGATTCTAAGAGCACTGCAACTGGATTCTGAAGACTTGTTGAGGCATTGGATGATGACCAAACAATGTTATTTGTACTGTTCATCCTCAGGACAAGACTTCCTTGGGCATTGATACTAAGAAATCCTGAGGAATCAGAAATTGGATTATTTCTGTTGGCTACCCATGCAACTGTGTCCTCAGCTGACTTCTCACCATCTTTCTTGTACCAAATTCCAAGGTATCGACCACTTGATTTACCAGGACGGAAAAATCCCAGTTCAAAGACATTGCCTGCTGAAACTAGTTTCTCGCCATCTTTAATGGATTGGCCAAGTGTAATGGTGTCCAGTGACAGTGTAGTGGTGATTGTTATGTAAGCCAATAGGAAAACGTAGATAATTAGCATTGTGAAGCCAGCCATATATGGACTCTCAGAAGCAGGCTATTACAGTCTATCTCTTATGTTTTGTTGGCAAAGAACACCAAGCGAGAAATGCATCAGTACAGATATTATGCAACTTGGAATTAAAGTCTTACCATCATCCCCAAAATTAAATGCAAAGTCAAGAGCAATGTGCTCTGCACAATTGACTTGACTTATCAACCTTTCAAGTAAACTCAGTTTCGACGAAGGCCATCTAGCATTGCACAAACCACTTACATTAGATTGATGTATTGTTCTACCTTTTACATCAGTCTTCATCATGAGTAAGGCCCTTGAATTGTAGAGACCGCTGTTTATAAGGAATTTAGCATCTTTACAAATCTGATGCTAAAAGTCTTCTAATCGTTTGCCTGTGGACCACAGACAAGTGACATTGAAGTTCACGGAAATTAATTGGTTGTGGTCATTTTTGCAGACAGTAGACAGATAGCTGTCCAACCTTTTGATTGAGTTGTCCGGGCAAAGCGCTGAATAAAACCTGATTGGTTCAGAAACAACCTTGACATTAGTTGTGGTAATCCATGAGGATCTATCCACTGTGAAAATTGGCCTGTAGCAGGATGTTCTAAACTTTTCCAAGATGATAGGTTCTTATCCAAACCAGTGACAAAGTTCCTTCCAAGCTTCATTCCTGGTAATAAGGTGTCAGTAGGATGATCAAAACTCTGCCACCAATAATTTTGATGACAAGATTTCCTGACTCCAAGAGCTGACCTAGTTCTTGATGTATTGGATGACCAAATTCTTCTATTCATACCATCAAGTAGTACAAGAATCCCTTGTTGTGTAACATTAAGAAATCCTGAATGATCAGTGAGTGAAGTTTCTCTGTCGGCTACCCATGCAACTGTCTTAGCAAAAACTACTTTGTACCATATTCCTAGATAACGTCTGGTTGAGTTGCCTGGGCTGAAAAATCCCAGTTCAAAGGTTCCTCAAGCTGAAACTAGAGTGTCCCAATCCCTGATGGACTGACTTAGTGTAATAGTATCTAGTACAGCAGATGTTCCCAAGATAAAGAAAAAAATTGAGTAAACCACAAGCATTTTTTTAACTTGAATTGAGTTCTAATTCTTTTAATCCTGAATTGCTTCTCTTATACAAACAATAGTGTTTCAAAATCTTGTATAAAAGGTGAGACGACTTACCAGTGTAATAGTACAATAACAATTCACGGACTTGGATCCTCTCCTCATCTAATCTTTTTCCTCACTTCATCTAATCTCATAACATATAAACATTGCAATGAATGTGTGGTTAAGATGTGATTGTTTTCCACAATTACTTTATAAACAACTTATTGCATGCTTTACAAAGATGAGGAAAAAGATTAGACGAGGAGAGGATCCAGATTCCCAATTCATGGGTTAGATGGAAATTTTAGAATTGAATTAATACTGTAGACCCAAGTAGTTGCCTTTCAAATCATACATAGCTAAATCATTAAGAAGTCTGAGTAAATGTGAAGAGCTAATTTCTTAAGTTGACAGAATCAGCCATTGACAAGTCAGGGGAATTATACACTCTTCAAGTAGTAACCACAAGACATTGTCTATGGTCCATACATTGAATTAATTGATTAGCCTGCACAATTCAAAGGTAGTAATCACATTATATGCGTAATTAATTGGAAATACCAATTCAAAGGTTCCACCAGCTGAAGTAGAGTCTCCCCATCCTTAATGGACTGACTTGGTGTAACAGTATGTAGTACAGCAGAAGTTCCCAAGATAAACCACAAACAAAATTGAGTAAACCACAAACATTTTTAAAACTTTTAATTCTGAATTGATTCTCTTATACAAACATTAGTGTTTCAAAATCTTTTATATAAAGAGAGACCACTTACCAGTACAATCACAATTTTCAGGTTATGTGGAAAATTTAGAATTCAGTTAATACTGTAGACCCAAGTAGTTGCCTTTCCTAAATCATTAAGACTTATCCTAGCTTAATTGATAATGACCAGCCGTGTAGATTTTAAAAAGTCTGAGTAGATGTGAGGAGCTAATTTCTTAAGTTGACAGAATCAGCCATTGCCAAGTCAGGGGAATTAGACACTCTTCAACCTTGGTAGTATCACTCATATAAGCTAAATATTGTTAAAGTGTTTTATATCATTATTTGGTCCTTACCTAACAGCTTAAGTTCTTGGGTCTAGTGGTTACTTACATGGTATCTGAGTTTGGTTTGGCGAAAGAGTTCTAGGTTTGGATTTCCCCACATGCATCTATTTTTGTATTTATTCAGCAATTATAGACAAATAAATGATGCATGTTTCTGTATTTATTCTGCAGGCCTACATTGCTTGGTCCCTGGTTTGAGAAGGGAATGATTGAGATATAATAGGAATTTATGTTAAAGCTAGTACCCAAGAAGAGGTAGCCAATAATGGTATATAAGAAATGCTTGCTTTTTTGCAAGTTTTACTAAGTGTTTTCATTCCCTGAATGTAAACATGAAGATTGGGATGGTATAAATTAAAGTAGCATTTTTGGAATCATTAGACTTTAACAAAGGAATGCATATTAATTTTCCGGTCAATTAATGAACCATGGTGCTAGGGATGGGTTAATGCATATATAACTCAGATCAAACAGTTTTTCCCTTTCTAATTGCCAATGAAGTGCAACATACGGGGGTCGCGTGTTGTAGTATTGTAGCAGAATAGGTATTGTTATGCTAGAGTTGTGGATTTCAACACTGTGAAACTAGTTTTTTTTTTGTAGTAAACGCTACATAATGTAGTAGTGATATTGATAATCCCAAAATGCTGAAGTGATCATCAAAAAACCGTGATTAAGGCTATGTTTGGGATTGCTTTTACTTGAGAAATAAGTGATTATTTCTTAAGTTTTGAGCAAATAGGTGTTCGGTAAAATTTCCAAAAGAACTTATTTTACAATTTGCTCCTCAAATAATCAACTTTTGAGAAGCTAGTAGGGGGGTGCTTTTGGAAGCAAAAGCTAACTTATTGTTGTGCAATGTCAATAATACCCTCACTATTTAAATAGAAAGACAATATTACCCTTATATTTAATAATAATATAATAAAAACTAAAAAATAAAAAATTTGAAAAAATAAAAATCTGATCGGGTGATTGCCACTGCCGTGGTGGCCACCGCTGGAAGTCGAAGGCGGCACCATAAAATCCGAAAATTAGGAGGCGTCTCGCCTCCTCCAGTGCCGGAGGAGGATCAATCTCTTCCGGTGACGTCGAAGGCGGCACAAAGCAGCGCCCAAAACGACCATCGCGAAAACAAAGGAGTCAGCCGAGAAAACTGAGGTCGATGACGGCTGACGGAGACGGGACGAGCGATGGAATTGGACCAGCGGCGGCACAGGATGAGCAGCGGGACTGTGCGAGGTTGAACAGCAATGGTTAGGCGTGGGGCGGCGGGGGGTAGGGTTCACGAAAACCGGGTCGAAGTCACGGGTCGGGTTTATTTTGGGCCTCTGGTATACAACGAGTCTATTCTCCTACAGCTATCATATATTTTTTAAAAAGCCCAAAATATCATTTTAAAATTGCTTATTAATGTTAGTACAAACACATTAATAAAATGATGTCTATTTTTGTCATTTCATCAAATATATTTTCCACCTTCTCAAAAGCAAATCAATTTTAAAATTTAGTTTACCAAACACCTACTCACTTTTTGGTTAAGTTGATTCTATCTTAAGTTAATCTATAAGCGGATTATCTTTGAAGTAAAGCAATCCCAAACATAGCCTAAGTTCTCATAGGTGATGAAGTAACAAAAACCGTGTAGGCCAGACTCAACATTGGATAACATATTAAGGATTAGTTCATATGATTTAGATTTCAGAATAATATTAACCTCTTCTACAGGATGGTGAAATGATCCTTGTACTTGTAACTTGTCTAGTAAATGTGTTAAAGAGAAAGATACATCACATCAATTATTCATTCCATTTTTTGGCTCCTTATCGCCATGGGAGTAGGCTACTACTCACAATGCATTATATGATAATCCCAAAATGCTGTAATGGTCATCAAAAACCAAGACAAATATAATGGAAACGGAAATGGAAAACCGTGTAAGCCTGCTGACTCAACATTGGATAACATAATGATCGAAACAGCTCATTACAGATAGTCACATTTATGAGTAATTCAATTTGAATCTCATCAGGTAGATAAGGCTTAGTTCATATGATTTAAATATCGCAATAATAATGGACTACACATGATGGTGATCAATTATATATTCTTGTATTTGTCTAATACTTATGTTAAGAGAAAAAGACTACACATGAACTCTGCAGTCCATTTTTTGTCTCATTATTGCCATGGGAGTAGGCTGCTAGTAACAACGCATTATGTAGCTCAAGCATTTTATTTATTTATTTATTTATTTTTATGGGGATGGTCTCTCTGGTATCAATGGAAAAGTACTTAGCTTTTGCAGGAAACCCCTTTCTTTTTCTGTACTGCGGTAACCTTTAACGAGGCTCTAACAATGAGATTGTGATTTCATTGATTGTGATTTCTGGTTCAGTCAGATTCCTTTCTGTGAAAAAACCAGGCTGCCTTGGCTGAGGTAATGACCCTTCACCACCCAACATTAGAGCCACAGTTGACATGTTTGGCCTATCTTCTGGTCCTTGTTGCACACATAACAGGCCGATGTGAATGCATCGTAATATTTTAGATAAAGTAGAAGAGTAATCTAACAGTTGATCAATTAGTTCCACAGCCCTTTCATCATTCCAGAGTCTCCATGCCTGAAACAGATAAAGACCAATAAGTTACTATCCAACTCTTCAACCCATACAGTAAAAAGGAGTTCGAATGAATTGGTCATCAAAACTGCCATAAGAATTCCCTTCGATTCCATTAAAACAACATTCCAAGAGGTGGCATAGAAAGATCTATCATTCTTTAGACTTACATGACCAAGAAGATTATGATTGTGGTCAGCGTGGCAAAATCCTCTGTTTCTTTTTCCACTCACTATCTCTAGTACTAAAACACCAAAGCTAAAGATGTCTGACTTTACTGAGAAGACCCCATCTATTGCATACTCTGGAGACATATATCCACTGCAAAATTACATTGCAAAAAGAGAATGGGTTAACCGTTAATATAATATAATGAAACAAATGCAAATGTACTTACTATGTTCCAACAACTCTATTCGTTTCTCCCTTAGTTTGATCTCCTCTGAATGTCTTAGCTAGACCAAAGTCTGAAATTTTTGGGTTCATTTCATTATCTAATAAAACATTACTGGCCTTAAGATCTCTATGTATAATCCTCAGTCTTGAGTCTTGATGAAGGTAAAGAAGCCCTCTAGCAATTCCTCCAATAATTTGGATGCGCTTGCTCAAATCCAGTAATTCTCTTCTTGTTTTATCTGAAAGGTTTTTTCATTCAAGTTAGTCCTAAATTCTAAAGAGGGACTCTAAAGATAAAAACTATATGATTATGACCAAAATTAAAAAGTCAATTATGAGAAGATCATCAAACCAAAAATGAAGTAATCCAAGCTTTTGTTGGGCATGTATTCATATATTAACATTCTTTCATCTCTCTGAGTGCAACATCCCAATAGCCTTACAAGGTTTCTGTGCTGAAGTTTTGCAATTAAAATGACCTCATTCTTGAACTCATCAATTCCTTGTCCGGAACATTTTGAAAGCCTTTTAATAGCAATTTCTTGTCCCCCCATCAATGTACCCTATAAAATCATATATCATTTAATCATTTATAATGGTAAACATTGTTTCAAATCGAAAATTAATACACCTTAATAACCTATTGTCGTGTTACCTTGTAAACAGGCCCAAAACCACCTTCTCCCAACTTATTTTTGTCTGCAAAGTTGTCGGTGGCGTTAGCTATGGTGTTCAAATCATATATCAGTAATTCCATTTCATCGGTTTTGCGCTCTTCATTGTTGTCATTTATATCTCGACCGTTATCCGTCTTTCCTGAAATTGAATTGTTTTAATACAGAATCAGTATGCAATTCTAGTACTTGAAACAAATGCCTTTCCATTATTATGCATTAGTATATGGTATCAATCATTTTCTGAAAACATTAGAGCCTAAGTTACAGTTAATGAAATTAACAGTGAGTTGGAATGAGCTATAATTTACCTTGAATCCTAAGTTTCCTTTTACACATAAAAATGACCCAGCCAAGCACAAGCACTCCCATAGCAGAAACTACACAGGACACTACGATTATTGCCCGTTTCCTCTCACTGAGATGCCTCCTCCGTGCAATAGGTTGTCTCATTTGATCAATATTATCTGAAATATTGTTGTCAAACATATCATCGATTTGAGTACAGTTACTTCAGATCAAAGCAGTTACTAGATGCATCCTAGTTTGCAACCTATATTTTTAGAAATATAATGCTATTACCAAAACAAGTAATTGACAAAAGGCAGGTACCTAATTCTGAAGCAGCCACCCGTACATAGAGATCTTGCCCATTCATAGAAAGGTTTCGTATGTCAAGCAAGTCACTAAACCAGAGCAAACAGCCGGATCCTTCTTCTCTGACATCTGAATTTGCATATGCTGTACAAGAGCAATTGTTGAGACATAATTTCTCACATTCCACAAGGCTAATGTTTTTATCAACCCAGGACTGACTCGTGTCTGGCAATTTTACTGCTGCATATTTCTGAAATTGATCGCTGTGATTACAAGGCAACAGAGCCCTTTGAACACAGCCTTCAGTCCAATCTAATATTTTCCATTCTCCAGGTGATTTAGGTGTGAATCCTTCCAAGCATTTGCATACAGCAGGAGACTTATTGATGTCGCAACTAGCATATGAACCACACAGGGCATATTTATTACACTGATCAAACGCTGATACAGAGTCTCTGTTCCAAGTTTGCGTTTCATCTATCCATATGAAATGCTGCACATCACCTGATGGAGTCACCGCCAATTTTGAAGGGACTGAACTGTTTTTGAGTTCAAACATGTAAAATACCTCTTTCTCATTTGACACGAAGTCGTATGTGTACACAGAATTTGGTCGCAGCGTCGGAGTCCCAGTAAAACCAAGGCCATCCCAAGAACCTGCTCTATATATTATTTCAGATCCGTTTCTAAGAATTATTTGTGGAAACCCATGAGGATCAACCTGGTATGTGAAGTTACCTGGAGCAGGGTCATCCATGCTCTTCCAGCATGATAAAAACCAGTCCATACCAGTAACCAAGTTTTTTCCAAACTTCATGCCCGATAATAAGGTATCACAAGGATAATCAAAGCTCTGCCACAAAAAGTTATCTGGGTTCTTATCATTTCCATCTTTCACAACCAAATTCCCTGAATCTAAGAGCACTGCAACTGGATTCTGAAGATTTGTTGAGGCCTTGGAAGATGACCAAACAATGTTATTTGTACTGTTCATCCTCAGGACAAGACTTCCTTGAGCATTGATACTTAGAAATCCTGAGGAATCAGAAATTGGAGTATCTCTGTTGGCTACCCATGCAACTGACTTCTCACCATCTTTCTTGTACCAAATTCCCAGGTATCGACCACTTGATTTACCAGGACTGAAAAATCCCAGTTCAAAGACATTGCTTGCTGAAACTAGTTTCTCGCCATCTTTAATGGATTGGCCAAGTGTAATGGTGTCCAGTGACAGTGTAGTGGTGATTGTTATGTAAGCCAATAGGAAAAAGTAGATAATTAGCATTGTGAAGCCAGCCATATATGGACTCTCAGAAGCAGGCTATTACAGTCTATCTCTTATGTTTTGTTGGCAAAGAACACCAAGCGAGAAATGCATCAGTACAGATATTATGCAACTTGGAATTAAAGTCTTACTATCATCCCCAAAATTAAATGCAAAGTCAAGAGCAATGTGCTCTGCACAATTGACTTGACTTATCAACCTTTCAAGTAAACTCAGTTTCGACGAAGGCCATCTAGCATTGCACAAACCACTTACATTAGATTGATGTATTGTTCTACCTTTTACATCAGTCTTCATCATGAGTAAGGCCCTTGAATTGTAGAGACCGCTGTTTATAAGGAATTTAGCATCTTTACAAATCTGATGCTAAAAGTCTTCTAATCGTTTGCCTGTGGACCACAGACAAGTGACATTGAAGTTCACGGAAATTAATTGGTTGTGGTCATTTTTGCAGACAGTAGACAGATAGCTGTCCAACCTTTTGATTGAGTTGTCCGAGCAAAGCGCTGAATAAAACCTGATTGGTTCAGAAACAACCTTGACAATGTGGAAATCCATGAGGATCTATCCACTGTGAAAATTGGCCTGGAGCAGGATGTTCTAAGCTTTTCCAAGATGATAGGTTCTTATCCAAACCAGTGACAAAGTTCCTTCCAAGCTTCATTCCTGGTAATAAGGTGTCAGTAGGATGATCAAAACTCTGCCACAAATAATTTTGATGACAAGATTTCCTGACTCCAAGAGCTGACCTAGTTCTTGATGTATTGGATGACCAAATTCTTCTATTCATACCATCAAGTAGTACAAGAATCCCTTGTTGTGTAACATTAAGAACTTCTGAATGATCAGTGAGTGAAGTTTCTCTGTCGGCTACCCATGCAACTGTCTTAGCAAAAACTACTTTGTACCGTATTCCTAGATAACGTCTGGTTGAGTTACCTGGGCTGAAAAATCCCAGTTCAAAGGTTCCTCAAGCTGAAACTAGAGTGTCCCAATCCCTGATGGACTGACTTAGTGTAATAGCATGTAGTACAGCAGATGTTCCCAAGATAAAGAACAAAAATGAGTAAACCACAAGCATTTTTTTAACTTGAATTGAGTTCTAATTCTTTTAATCCTGAATTGCTTCTCTTATACAAACATTAGTGTTTCAAAATCTTGTATAAAAGGTGAGACGACTTACCGGTGTAATAGTATAATAACAATTCACGGACTTGGATCCTCTCCTCATCTAATCTTTTTCCTCACTTCATCTAATCTCATAACACATAAGCTTTGCAATGAATGTCTGGTTAAGATGTAATTGCTTTCTACGATTACTTTATAAACAACTTATTGCATGCTTTACAAAGATGAGGAAAAAGAATAGATGAAGAGAGGATCCAGATCCACAATTCACAGGTTAGGCGGAAATTTTAGAATTCAATTATTACTGTAGACCCAAGTAGTTGCCTTTCAAATCATACATAGCTAAATCATTAAGAAGTCTGAGTAAATGTGAAGAGCTAATTTCTTAAGTTGACAGAATCAGCCATTGACAAGTCAGGGGAATTATACACTCTTCAAGTAGTAACCACAAGACATTGTCTATGGTCCATACATTGAATTAATTGATTAGCCTGAACAATTCAAAGGTAGTAATCACATTATATGCGTAATTAATCGGAAATACCAATTCAAAGGTTCCACCAGCTGAAAGTAGAGTCTCCCCATCCTTAATGGACTGACTTGGTGTAACAGTATGTAGTACAGCAGAAGTTCCCAAGATAAAGAACAAAATTGAGTAAACCACAAACATTTTTAAAACTTTTAATTCTGAATTGATTCTCTTATACAAACATTAGTGATTCAAAATCTTGTATATAAAGAGAGACCACTTACCAGTACAATCACAATTTTCAGGTTATGTGGAAAATTTAAAATTTAGTTGCCTTTCCTAAATCATTAAGACTTATCCTAGCTTAATTGATAATGACCAGTCATGTAGATTTTAAATAGTCTGAGTAGATGTGAGGAGCTAATTTCTTAAGTTGACAGAATCAGCCATTGCCAAGTCAGGGGAATTAGACACTCTTCAATTAATGAATCAGAAGACATTGTCTATGGTCCATACATTGAATTATCTGGAAAGCTGTTTTCATACGCATTTCTTAAAACATCTCAAATCATCTCGAAATCTGTTTTCTTAATAAATGAATAAATCATTTATTTCTAATAATCTTCTAAATAATTAAACTTATATATAAATCTAAAATGATTAACTTAATCATAAATAAATAAAAGTATTCACTCACAGAACTCCTGTGCTCAAATCTGGTCTGGGACTGGATTCCGTCTTGAATTCATCTATTTCTGGATTCACCCTAAATCACATAATACTCAATTTAGAAACTACTAGGAAATCTAATAATTAACTTGTTTGTATAACAAATCATCAAATCACTTATCTGTTGAACAGTTTCCTTCAAATCTTCTTCTACTTCTCTCAATCGGCTACAACATATCTTTCATATCTCTCTTTTCTTTTAATTCTATTTACTTCTTTCTTCCTCTATTTTGTTTCTTACTCTTAGCCAAGTCTCTCCTTTCTCCATTCTTTTCTCAAATATTCTTTTCTTTCTATCAAGCTTTCCTCCGTCTGATCTATCCCGCTTGTATCTCTTTCTTTTCTCTTCTTTCTATCTTTTATTTCTTACTCAACTTGCCTCTCTGTTCGCTGTTATATCTTATTTTCAATTTTTTTTATTTTTATTCTTTTCAAACCCATCTCTCGCTTTTGCCACCAAACCTTGCCACCTTTTACCCAACTTTCCACCTTACATCATTATGCATGGCCACTTGTCCCATTCTTATTATTATTATATTAAAAATCTCATCCCGACTAAACAGGTACCAAATTTTGGATATTTGGATCTTTTGGGGCTTGGGTCAAATTGGAATTGGGCTTTGATTTTGACTTAGGTTTGGGATTGACTAGCTTTTGGGTTGAAATCTGTTGGGCTTGGATTGGGCTTGGGATTATTTAACTAGAACTGGACCTTACACTTTTTCTTCTTTTTCTTTTCTTTCTTTGCTTTCTGTTTTTCTGTTTTGCTTTCACCAATTGTCCCTTCTCTCTCTTCATTTTTTTTTTTTATTCCTAACACCTCATGCCACCAATGACCAACCTCCCAATATCTTGCCAAATGTCCTGATTTGCTGGCCACTTATTATATATTTTTTTAATTCTTTAAATATTATTCTGGTATTCTAGTGGGCTTAATAAACCTTTTGGGATGGAATTTGTTTTGGTCTTTGATTTTGACTTAGGTTTGGGCTTGGGCTTGGACAAACTTTTGGGTTTGATAAACACAAATAGACTTTTGGGCTGTTGATTTGTGTTTGGGTATAATTCTAGAGCTGGATCTTACAAAACTCGTAAACCATGACAAATATAATTTCTCATAGTTGATGATCTAACGAATACCGTGTAGGCCTAGACTTAACATTTGATAACGTATTTATCGAAATGGGTCAATACGGATAGTCACATTTATGAGTTATTCAATTAGCATGTCAGTAGGTTGATAAGGCTTAGTTCATATGTGTTACAGAAAATACTAGAAGAAAGGAAAATATGCAGCAAAAGCACTACTTATTTCATCCATACACTGCTTTATATATTGCAAAGATTAAATACAAAAATACACACTAACTTTCTAACTTTAACAACTCTTACACCAACTAAATTTATAAACAAAAATACAAAAATACAAAAATATCTTCTTTTCTTCATTTAGATATCTAGAAAAATCTCGAAGTCTAACAATATGATTCAGATATCACAATAATAACTGACATCATTAACCTCTTCTACAGGATGGTGATCAACGATCCTTGTACTTAAAGAGAAAGAGACTACACTTTTGCTGTCTACTCACATTGCATTATATGATAAAACAAATGTCGTCGTTTTGATCTGATAGCTCAAGCATTTTTTTTTTTTTTTTAATGCTGACCTTTAACGAGGCTCTAACATTGAGATTGTGATATCATTGGTAGAAGATGATTGCTGCTTACTTGACGATGACTCTGATTCAATATGATTGCTTTCTGTGAAAAAACCAGGCTGCTTTGGCTTAGGCAATGACCCTTCACCGCCCAACATTAGAGCCACAGTTGACATGTTTGGCCTATCTTCTGGTCCTTGTTGCACACATAACAGACCGATGTGAATGCATCGTAATATTTCAGATGAAGTAGAAGAGTAATCTAACAGTTGATCAATTAGTTCAACTGCCCTTCCTTCATTCCAGACTCTCCATGCCTGAAAATGATAAGAACTAATAGTTACCATCCTACTCCTCAATCCATACAAAAGGACTTTGGCACCACAGTAAAAAGGAGTTCGTAAAAGTTACTTTCATGAATTGGCCATCAAAACTGCTAAAAGAATTCCATTGGATTCCATTAAAGAAAAATTCCAAGAGATGGTATAGAAAGATCACTCATTCTTTAGACTTACATGTCCAAGAAGATTATGCTTGTGGTCACTATCACAAAATCCTCTGTTTCTCTTCCCACTGACTATCTCTAGTACTAAAACACCAAAGCTAAAGACGTCTGACTTTACTGAGAAAATCCCATCTCCTGCATATTCGGGAGACATATATCCACTGCAGAATTACATTACAAAGAGTGAATGGGTTAACCAATAACATAATATAATGAAACAAATGTAAGTGTACTTACTATGTTCCAACAACTCTATTTGTTTCTCCTTCATTTTGATCTCCTCGGAATGTCCTAGCTAGACCAAAGTCTGAAATTTTTGGGTTCATTTCATTATCTAATAAAACATTACTGGCTTTGAGATCTCTATGTATAATCCTCAATCTCGAGTCTTGATGAAGGTAAAGAATCCCTCTAGCAATTCCTCCAATAATTTGGATGCGCTTGCCCCAATCCAGTAATTCTCTTCTTGTTTTATCTGAAAAGTTTTTTCATTTGAGTTAGTCCTAACCTAAACTCTAAAGAGGACCTATAAAGATAATAACTATATGATTATGACGACCAATATTAAAGAGTCAGTTTGGAGAAGATCATCAAACCAAAAACGAAGTAGTCCAAGCTTTTGTTGGGCATGTACTCATAAATTAACATTCTTTCATCTCTTTGAGTGCAACATCCCAAAAGCTTTACGAGGTTTCGGTGTTGCAGTTTAGCAATTAAAATGACCTCATTCTTGAACTCATCAATTCCTTGTCCAGAACATTTTGAAAGTCTTTTAATAGCAATTTCTTGCCCCTCCGTCAATGTACCCTATAAATCATCATTCAATTATTCATAATGGTAAACATTGTTTCAATTGGAAAAATAATAACCTATTGTTGTGTACCTTGTAAACAGGTCCAAAACCACCTTCTCCCAGCTTATTCTTGTCTGCAAAGTTGTCAGTGGCGTTAACTATGGTGTTCAAATCATATGTTAGTAATTCATTGTCATCTTTTCTGGTCTCTTCAGTGTTGACACCTCTATCTTGACTGTTTTCTGTCTTTCCTGAAATATAATACCAAAATCAGTATGCAATCTTTGTACTTGAAACTAATGTTTTTGTAAGTGAATAATTTACCTTGATTCCTAACTTTCCTTTTCCACATAAAGATGATCCAGCCAAGCACAAGCAGTCCCATAGCAGAAATTACACATGCTACTATGAATATTACCCGTTTCTTCTCACTGAGTTGCCTCCTTTGCGCAATACGACGTCTCGTTTGATCAATATTATCTGAAACATCATGGATTTGAGTACAGTTGCTTCAGATCAAAGCAGTTACTAGCTAGATGCATCCTAGCTTGCAATCTAGATTTTTAAATATAATGCCACTACCAAAAAGTAGAAGGTACCTAGTTCGGAAGCAGCTACCCGTACATAGAGAGGTTGCCCATTCACAGTAAGTTTTCTTATGTCAAGCAAGTCACTAAACCAGAGCAAACAACCAGTTCCTCCTTCTCTGACATCTGAATTTGCATATGCTGTACAAGAGCAATTATCGAGACACAATTTCTCACATTCCTCAAGGCTAATGTTGTTATCAACCCAAGAATGACTCGTGTCTGGCAATTTTACTGCTTCATATTTTAGAAATCCATCGCTGTGATTACAAGGCAATGCCCTTCGAACACACCCTTCAGTCCAATCTAATATTTCCCATTCTCTTGGTGATTTAGGTGTGAATCCTTCCAAGCATTCGCATACAGCAGGAGACTTATTGATGTTGCAACTTCCATTTGAACCACACAGGGCATATTTGTCACACAGATCAATCATCACCGCAGAGAATCTTGCCCAAGTATGGGTTCGATCTATCCATGTAAAACGCTGCACATCACCATATGGAGTCACCGCCATTCTTGAAGGGACTGATATGTTTCGGATGTCAAACGTGAAAAATACCTCTTTCTCATTTGACACGAACTCATATGTGTATACTGGATTTGGTTTAAGCTGAGGAGCCCCTGTCCAACGAAGGCCATTCCAGGAGCCTGCTCTAAACAATATTTCAGGTCCCTTTTTAACAAACAGTTGTGGAAACCCATGAGGATCTACCTGGAATGTGAATTCACCTGGGGCAGGATCATCTATGCTCTTCCAGGATGATAAAAACCACTCCATACCAGTAACCAAGTTTCGTCCAATTTTCATACCTGGTAGGAAGTTATCACAAGGATAATCAAAGCTCTGCCACAAAAAGTTATCTGGGTCGTTATTGTTTCCATCTTTCACAACCAAATTTCCTGATTCTAAGAGCACTGCAACTGGATTCTGAAGAGTTGTTGAGGCATTGGATGACCAAACAATGTCATTTGTACTATTCATCCTCAGGACAAGACTTCCTTGGGCAATCATACTTAGAAATCCTGAGGAATCAGAAATTTTAGTATTTCTGTTGGCTACCCATACAACCGTTTTCTCACCATCTTTTTTGTACCAAATTCCCAGGTATCGACCACTTGATTTACCAGGACTGAAAAATCCCAGTTCAAAGACTTTGCCTGCTGAAACTACTGTCTCACCATCTTTAATGGATTGGCCAAGTGTAATGGTGTCCAGTGACAGTGTAGTGGTGATTGTTATATAAGAAAATAGGAAAAAGTAGATAATTAGCATTGTGAAGCCTTTCATGGACTCTCAAAGCAGGCACTTACAGTCTGTCTCTTTTGTTTTGTTGGCAAAGTCCACCTACTATGGAACTAAAATCTTAGTACTATCGGCCCCAAGAAGAAATGAAATGTCAAGTCAAGAGCAATATGCTGTACAATTGACAATTTTTTTTTTTTTTTTTTTTTTGAGATTGACTTGACCTATCGACCTTTCAAGTAACCTCAGTTTTCTTGCAACGCCAACTAGCATTGCACAAATCACTTGCATTTCATTGGTCTTCTTCTACCTGCTACATCTGTCTTCAATGCAGCCTTGTGCTTTGATTTTCATTATTTCCACATATTATTAATGAGTTGCTTCATTTGAAATCATCTTATCCTTTCCAATATCTTCTTGTTTAAGCAAAATGCATACATATCCTATATATACAATTTTTTTTAGTACTTCTAACTTTGCATACATATCGTTTGGATTTTTACTATACAAAATTTTCTCCTCATATCACCATCAGTTAATGCTCCTAAACAATTCCTTTTCCTTCAAATTTTCTGTTGGTTCCACCTTGTGTCTGGTTATATTGTTGATTACTAATATGATATTAGTGCTTTAGTTGTTCTAAGAGTCCTAGGTTCAAATTCCCGCACATACATCTATTTATGTATTTTCTGCAATATATATATATTTGGGTCGACGTGCCAAGCACGTCGGTCTAGCAAATGAGGGTCCCCACCATTAGGACTAACTCATCTCGTCAATATATGTCTTTTTTCAATTATGCTTGCTAGCAGCTCAATGATGTTATAAAATACCAAACACTTAGTGCCAAGTGGCCCAAGTTGAGAGTCACGTGGTAACGACATTTTGACAAAAATAAAAAGAAAACATTAGTAAGATCTTTGAATTGTAAACACCCTTGTCGACAAGGAATTTAGATTACCAACATTTTTGGGAAGTTCTACTGATCATGAAAAATCTGATGCTAAAAGTCTTCAAATAGTTGTTGTCTATGACTATGCAGACAAGTGACATTGAAGTTCTTTGAAATTACTTGGCTGTGGTCCTTTTTGCTGATGACAATAGCAAACACAGAATTTCAATACTGAACAAAAAATACTCAAGAAGAAAACAATTAAATTTCACACACACGTCCTATGTCCTTCACTCCATGGATTTACTTTGGATCATGGGCTTCATGCAAGCATCCTTTACCCATGGTCAAAAACACAAATACTTGGTTAAGAGAGACCAAGGGTTATATACAAGTCATTGATCTCACGTACTCTCTAGATGTGATATTTTATCTATCATGAACTTATCAGTTGCAGCTGAAACCATAAGTGTTGGCTTCTTCACTCCTGGCAACTCAAACAACAGGTATCTAGGAATATGGTACAAGAATAGTCCTAGTACAGTTTTAAGTGTTGCAAATAGAAAGAATCCGATAACTGATAAGCAAAGAGTTTTAGTCATGAGCATTGATGGGAACCTTATACTTCTCAGCAAAGTTAAGAGCATTATCTGGTCTTCAAATTCATAAAGGGTGCCAAAAAAATCCAGTGGCACAGCTCCTTGATTCGGGGAACAATAGTAGCATGACTTCTGACAGCTATGTGTGGCAGAGCTTTGATTATCCATCAGACACATTGTTACCAGGCATGAAATTGGGATGGAACTTACGAACTGGTTTTGAGTGATTTCTAACGCCATATACGTGTGCCAACAACCCATATCCTGGAGAATTTAGTCTCAGACTTGACATTCATGGGTTACCTCAATTAGTTATTTCTTCAGCAACAAGAAAAGAGATCTGGAGTGGAGCTTGGAACAGTGTCCAGTTCAGTGGCATTCCAATGCTACACAACATTGTATTCAAGCCAACTTTAGAGCAAAAACAAGACGAGTTGTATTTCATTTACAAGCCTTCCAACAGTACAGTTATCACACGAGTACTTTTGTATCAATCAGGTACTCTGCAGCGTCATGTATGGAATGAGAGGAACAGTGTATGTACTATTCTGTACTCTTGGCCATTTGATCCATGTGACGGTTATGTTCAGTGTGGTCCTAATAGACTAATAGTTATAGCAGAATCACAAGATGAATGGGACACACAAGGAATATCTCAGTCAAGAGAATGCATACCATCGGATTGCCCAAGTGGCAAAGGGTTTATGAATACAAGTTTGATGTAAATATAAGCAATAAAACGATCAAATGAAAAAATGACTACAATTCTAGCAAACTTAAAGATGAAAATAACACAACAAAATGGGACAATGTAGAGTGTCATGTATATGAGTAATTCGATTAGCATGTCAGAAAGTAGATGAGACTAGCAATACGTTTGATGAAAATATCACAGCAATACGTTAAAATCATTGAGCTGTTCAGCAGGTTGGTGATCAAGGATCCTTGTACTAATCTAGTACATAAATTAAAGCCAAAGAGACAACACATTTATTTTCCAGCAAATTTTTTTGTATCGTTATTGCCAGGGGAGTGGACAGCTAGCTATTCACATCCCTGATCCATTGTATGATACAACCAGACTGCTTCTCTGTAAATTGGTGCTCTTTAACGAGCCTCTAACATTGATACTGTGATTTCATTAGTTGAAGATGATTGCTCCTTACTTACTACTGATGACTCCGATTCATGTATATTCCTTTCTGTGAAAAAACCAGGTTGCTTTGGCTGAGGCAATGACCCTTCACCACCCAACATTAGAGCCACAGTTGACATGTTTGGCCTATCTTCTGGTCCTTGTTGCACGCACAACAGACCGATGTGAATGCATCTTAATATTTCAGATGAATCAGATGAGTAATCTAATGATTTATCGATTAATTCCAATGCCTTTTCTTCATTCCAGAGTCTCCAAGCCTAAAACAAATAAAAAGTACCAATAATTACTCTTTGAACATCACCGTAGAATTGAGTTTCTAAAAGTTAACTTCACAGATTGATCATCAAAAGTGCTAAAAGAATTCCATTTTATTCCATAAGGTGGTTTATAAAGGTCACTTACATGTCCAAGAAGATTATGCTTGTGGTCAGTATGGTAAAATCCTCTGTTTCTCTTCCCACTCACTATCTCTAGTACTAAAACACCGAAGCTGTAGACGTCAGATTTCATTGAGAAGATCCCATCTACTATATATTCAGGAGACATATATCCACTGCAAAATTACATTGCAAAGAGAGAATGGAATTAAAGTATGATATAATATAATGAAACAAATGCAAGCTACATAATACTTGCTATGTTCCACTGTCAGTTTTTAATCTCCAGACAGTGAAAATAAAATTAACTTATAAATTCCTTCTACTGTCAAAGTTTTCATAAAAATAAAAAAAATACTTACTATGTTCCAACAACTCTATTCGTTTCCGCCTCAGTTTGATCTCCACCAAATGTTCTAGCCATGCCAAAGTCTGAAATTTTCGGGTTCATATCATTATCTAATAAAACATTACTGGCTTTAAGATCTCTATGTATAATCCTCAATCTCGAGTCTTGATGAAGGTAAAGAAGCCCTCTAGCAGTTCCTATGATAATTTGGATGCAAATGCTCCAATCCAGTAATTTTCTTCTTGTTGTATCTGAAATATTTCTCATCCAAGTTACTCCTCTGCCCTATGGACTAAATTCTCAAAAGAAACTATAAAGATAATAACTTTAATAGTAAGACTAGAATTGTTTTAGGCAGTTTGGAGAAAATCATCAAACCAAAAATAAAGTAGTCCAAGCTTTTGTTTGGCATGTATTCATATATTAACATTCTTTCATCTCTTTCAGCGCAACATCCTAGAAGCTTTACAAGGTTTCGATGCTGAAGTTTAGCAATCAAAATAACTTCATTCTTGAACTCCTCCATTCCTTGTCCAGAACACTTTGAGAGCCTTTTAACAGCAATTTCTTGGCCCTCAATCAATATACCCTAGAAATCATAATTCAGGATAGTAAATATCATTTCAAATGAAAATAACACACCTTAGGTTCTTATTGGTATGTTACCTTGTAAACAGGTCCAAAACCACCTTCTCCCAGCTTGTTTTCGTCTGAAAAATTATCAGTAGCATCAGATATGGTGTTCCAAGCATATATTGTTAATCCATTATCATCTTTTCTGCTCCCTTCACGGTTGTCATTCATTCCATGGCTGTCATCTGGCTTTCCTGCAGAGTACAGGATTCATAAAGAAATGACTAGGCATTTACAGGACAATTGATTTTGCATTTTTAGGCATCATATGTATCTATCAACTTCTATCTTTCACACATCATAGCTTAATTTACATGCAGCGAAATCAACAGTGTGTTCGATTGAGCTTATTTACCTTCATTCCTAAGTTTCTTCCTCCACATATATATGATCCAGACTATTGCAAGCACTCCTATGCCTGAAATTATAGATGTGACTATGATTATAGTATTCGCCAACTGCTTTTTCCTACTCGGTTGTCTCTCTGATTCAATACCATCTGAAAATTATAACTAGAGTGTTCAGACATATTCTTGAAATTCGATTGAACCTCAATACAAATCCAAACTTAAGCTCTGTATCATTTCTAAAATGAAGAAAAGGGAAAGGAAGGAAAGTACCTATCTCTGCTTCTGAAGCAGCTACCCGGACATAAAGAACTTGACCGCCTTCAATATCTGTTATGTCAAATAGGTCGGTAAACCAGAGCAAACAGCCAGATCCTCCTTCTCGGATATCTAAAGTTGCATATGCCGTGCAGGAGCAATTGTTGATACACAATTTCTTACATTGCACAAGGCTAATGTATTTTACAGTCGAGGAATGACTTGTGTCAGGCAATTTTACTGCTTCATGCTTCACAAAGCCATCTCCGTGCTGACAATCCAATGGAGTCTTTCGAATACACCCAGCAGACCAATTGAAGCATGTGCATATAGGAAAGTTATTGATGTTGCAACTAGCATATGCACCACATATGCTATAATTGGAGCACTCATCGCGCATTTTTGCATAGTATCCTACCCATTGGTGAGTTTCATCCAACCATGTCAAACGCTGCGCAACACCTGATGGGCTCAGTGCCAATCTTGTAAGGATTCGGGCATCATACGTGTAAAATACCTCTTTCTCATTTGATACAAAGTTGTATGTATATAAAGGATTTGGTTTCAGCTGAGGGGATCCTGTCCATTGAACACCATTCCAGGAACCTGCTCTATACAGTATTACAGGTCCCATTTTAAGAAATAGCTGTGGAGTCCCGTGAGGATCAATCATTTCTGTGAAGTCACCCTGAGAAGGGTCATCTGTGCTCTTCCAAGACGTGAGAAACCATTCCAGACCAGTTACCAAGTTTATTCCAAGCTTCATGCCTGGTAATAAGGTATCACCAGGATAATCAAAGCTCTGCCACAAAAAGTTATCTGGGTTGTTATCATTTCCATCTTTCACGACCAGATTTCCAGATCCTAAGAGCACTGCAACTGGATTCTGGGGAGATCTTGATGCATTTGACGACCAAACAGTGTTGTTTGTGCTATTAAGAAGTACAAGAATTCCTTTGGTATTGATATTTAGAATTCCCGAGGGATCAGAAATTGGAGTATCTCTGTTGGCTACCCATACAGTTGTCTTTGGAGCTACTTTCTTGTACCAAATTCCCAGGTATCGACTCCTCGATGTGCCTGGACTGAAAAATCCCAGTTCAAAGCGTTGATCTGCTGAAACTAGTGTCTCGCCATCTCTGATGGATTGGCCAAGTGTAATTGTGTCCAGTGTAGTGTTGGCAATTCTTGTGGAAGAAAATAGAAAACAGTATAGAATAAGAAATCTGAAGAACTTCATCGACTCTCTCATGCTTGCATTTGGCAAGAAATGCATCAATATAGATTTTATTGAACTTAGGATAAGTCTGGTTTAATTTTTACCACACAAAAAGTGAAGAAAAGTCAAGTGCAACAGGATCCACAAGTGACTTGATCTGTCTACCTGTCAAGTAACCTCAGGTTTGGGCAATGCCAACTACCCTTGTACTATCTGTAGGCAATACAAATACATTAAATGGTTATCATTGCAGCTCTATGCTTTCATTTTCGTGATTTTTTTTTTCAAGTATATAACTTCTGTTATTAATTCAATATAAACCAGTAAAAGTATTTTCATTGCCCTGTTAGTCTCTTGTTGAAGCAAAATGGTAGCATTTAGCAGTACATAGCCTAAGCATTTTTTTCCATAAACTCTGGATTTCTATACTTCCATTTAATTGCCAAAAAAATGTACCAAGATTTGGATCCTAGCGGTATCTTCAAAACAATCAAAAATTGAAGAAAGAAATGGACAACAGTCTTTCTAGGAGACCTGATGGTAGATAATAGGTATTAGTAACCATCAAACCCAAAACTTAAGCCGATAGGAAACTAACACACTCTCACGTGCAAAACAAATGAGCTTGCCTCATGGCTCTAGCCCAAACACGTTCAAACCTATAACAAATTTAGAAACAAATGCGAATTCAATCACATAGGGGACTCGAACCCATGACTCTCTAGTATAACAAAGCAGTATTTAAGCATTCTAAAACTAGTAAATGAATGAAAGTGAACTAATTTAACAATTGGGTAGTCTTATTACAACAGATCATTAATTGCAAACTGTCATGTAATTGAATAGCATGTCAGCAGGTACATAAATATAATTAAAGAGAAAGAGAAACCATATCTGTTCAGCAGTACATATTAATTGTTGGTTCATATTTTCTGTAGATTATCTCTTTGTTTCTCTTCCTGGGTTTTTTTTTTTTTTTTTTTGTTAAAAAAAAAAAAATCATAATAAAAATATGTTTACATCTTATGGTCTCCGTACTCACCTCTGACACTAGGACTAATTTGAGCATTGAGGCCATGTTTGGCACACTGTATTGTATAGTATTGGTTTAGACTGTATTGGATAGTATTACATTGAACTGTATTATTCATATACATTGTGTTTGGTGATATTTCAGATTAGAATGTATTAGGTTATTCAGTGTTTGTAAATGATTTTTGTTTCCAAATATTTTGTTAACTAAAAAAATTAATACATTTTTAGAATAAAAAATAATAATATAAAGTATATATTTGTTGCATTATATTTTTAAAATAATATTTAATATTCTTATTATAAATTGAATTTTTAAAAATCGAAAAATTCTATTATTAAAATTAAAAAATTAAATAATGAATAAAAATTATTAAAATTAATCTTTCTAAATATTTTTAATATGTATGAATTAAATAATTATTTATATTTCATGATACAACACAAGTTTATTATATTGATCTAATATAAAAATTATTAATGATTTAATATTTAATATTTGAGTTTAGAATTTATAATAATAATAATAATAATTGTTTTATTTTATAAAATTATTATCAAAAAATATTATAATTAATTTCGAATTTTAATATTTATATAATTATTTTAATCCTTTATATAATTTGATTTGAAAAAAAAAAAAAAAAAACCTTTACCTCCAACTTTAATACAGCTTAAACCCACACTTTCACTATGTATTGGATAATACAGTGCATGATGTATTAGAAACACTGTTTGTATTAATTAATACAATATAATCTGATTGGGCAAATATATGTATTGTATTATATAATACATTTTAAATCTCTATCCAATACTATACCGGGAAACAAACAAGCCCCCAAGGTTTTCACGGGCAAATGCAAATCTGTTCGGTGACAACCCTTGACCTTTTTCTTTTCGGGGTTCCTAGTCCTGAGTCCTCCATCCAAAAGCCATTCTCTCTATTGGCATAGGGGGGCCCACATTCATTGTATCACTCAGTTGATGTAGAGCTAATTTCATGGGTCAACAAAAGTCATACTATCAACCCAAAAAGAAAAGAAGAGTCAAGGGCAATATGCTCCACAATTGACTTGACCTGTCAACCTGCAAACTCCAAATTAATTTGAATTAAGCATTTTAGCAGGTAATTAAGCATTTTATTTTATTTTTAGGTTGGCTCTATTGCCACCCAAAATATTTCTTCCCACACCCATTTACTTCCAACAACCACAATAAAATTTTTAAATTTAATTATTTACTGTTTACGATCTCTAAAATGTCAATATTAACCCTATATATTAATAATCATTTTAATTAAATTTTTTATCTTTAAATCCATACAAAATCAAATTTGGATGAAGAACCCTAAATTATACAAATTGTGGACATTAAAAAAAAAAAAAAAAAAAATGATATAGAGCACAAGAAAAGCCATAAAATTTATAGTCATCCGGATTAAATTGGATCTTGTGTGACAGAGAGAGAGAAAAAAAATGTCAAAAGTTTGTTTGATTTATGGTTCTTCACCCAAATTGATTTTATGTTGGTTTGAATAGAAGAAATTAATTATAGTCATAGAAAAATGGCATAGTTTTTTGACTTTTTTCCCCCACGTTGTACTGTTGTAGTAGTCCACCTCTATGCAATGGAGCAATTAATAAGATGTTACATAATTACAGACAACTTTTTTTTCTTTTATTTTTTTTTACCAAGTTTTCATTCAAATTCATTAAAGGAATCATGAGAATGGAAAACTAATCAAATTTCTTAGGTGCATTTTAGATCCGCGGTTTTATGTTTTCAAAAACAAAAAACAATTGTAAAGTTGTTTTTTTTTACATATTTTCGAAAAGTTGTTTTCATATTTTGAAAATCACTTTTAACCACTATAAGAAATTTCACATTTTACAAAATTCATTTACCAAAATTTAAAAAAAAAAATGCTGTAATTGATTGTGATTACATGATTTTTTACCAAAAATGTCGCCAAAGATGTGTACACATGATTTTTTTAAGGATTTTAAAAACGCCGTTATTTATTTCTATTACAGCAGTTTTCAAAAGTTGTAAGGATCATTTTGTTTTGGGGTATTATCGGTTTATCACTAAAGTCCTTACTTTTTTATGAATTGTCACATTTTCAATAATAGCTGGTTAACCCCTGAAAAAAATTAAAACATCTCCAAAAGGAATAGAACCTTCAACCTTAAGGTTAAAAAACATAAGTTTTAACTAGCTGAGCTACTCTAGCTCATTGTTGAAGGTTTGTTGATTTAAATGTATATATAGTTATATAATTTGTTTAAACTAATTTAAATCTATTCATATAATTTAAAATAAACTCATATTTAATAATAATATATAAAAACATATTTATGAAAATGCAAAAGAAAATAACAAAACAAAATGAAACCTAGAAAATCAAAGCCCATATTTTTTTTTTTTGAGTGGTGCTATTGGCACACCCCCTACTGATCTATTTATGCCACATTTGTTTAAATTGTGATTTAATAAAATAAAGTTAAATATATTTATCAATTTATTTTATTTATTTCCAAAACTACCCTTTTACTTATTTTTCAAACTTAATAAACCCCATCTCTAATATCTCTATCTATCTAAGATTATCTTTATCTCTGGTCTCATCATTCTCTCACCTTCCATGAACTTTTTTATTTTTTTATTTATTTTTTATTTATTTTTATTTTTAACATCAATCTTTATAAAAAAAAAAGGCCCGGAAGTCACAAAACAATTATGGGCCTGCCTCTTGAGCCTTATGAGTGGTACCTGGACCTGCGTCACTTCGGGACAGTGAAACATTATGGATTTGGTTTAGGCTTTGAAAGAATGATTCTTTTCGCCACAGGCATCGACAACATCAGAGATGTCATACCCTTCCCCAGATATCTAGGGAGAGCAGATCTCTGATCTTTCGTCAGTGAACACAAAAGGATGTTTTGTTAGTACTTAGTAGTTTGCCTTTCAGAATTTCAAGGCTTAATTATAATTGGCTTATTATTTATTCAAGACGGTGTTAAACAAAAAAAAAAATATAGTGTTGAAATGATGTTATCCATTGCCCTTTGACATATTTAATGAATGTATTCGCCAGAATTATCTTTAAAAAAAAAAAAAAAAAAAAAATTAAAGAACGTTGGTTATTTATTTATTTTTTTTTAAAAGGAATGTAGGGTTTTATTAAATTTACTTCATAGAATATATTTTTTTCCTTAAATTGTATGTCTCTTTTAGTAATTTTGATAAAGGAAAAAAAAATAATACTAAATAATTTAAAAAGTGGGACATAAATAAATCAGTAGGGGGTGTGCCAATAGCATCACTCTTTTTATTTTTCTTTTTTTCTTTTATTGGATTTTTTTCCTTTAAAAAAAATATATTATTTCAATTTGATAAAAACCATAGAAAATCAAATCCCATTAATTGAAAAGGAAAAAAAATCAACAAAAAAAAATAAAATAAAATAAACTCATACATAATAATAATATATAAAAACATATTTATGAAAATGAAAAAGAAAATAACAAAACAAAAGGAAAAAAAAGAAATTTTCAATTTATAGGATTTGATTTTCTGGGTTTTTTTTTTTTATTATTTTTATTTTTTATATCAAATTGAAATAAGATATATTTTTTGAAAATTAAAAAAAAAATCCAAAAAAAGAAAGAAAAAAAATTACGGGCTTTAATTTTCTGGGTTTCATTTTGTTTTGTTATTTTCTTTTTCATTTTCATAAATATGTTTTTATATATTATTATTAAATATGATTTTTTTAATTTTTTTTTTTTATCATATTGAAATAATATATTTTTTGAATCGGAAAAAAATCTAAAAAATAAAATAAAAAAATTTTTTACGGGTTTTGATTTTCTGGATTTTCTAGGTTTCATTTCGTTTTGTTATTTTTTATTTTCATTTTTCATTTTCATAAATATGTTTTTATTAATGATTATTAAATATGAGTTTATTTTAAATTATATAAACATATTTAAATTAGTTTAAACAAATTATATAATTATATATACATTTAAATCAACAAACCTTCAACAATACGCCTTAAAAGTGGTTTACTTGGTAAAAGATTGTGGCTTTTAAACTAATGGTTCAAGGTTGACTTTACTCTTTAGTGATAATAGCCCTTTTGTTTTTGTAAAGAAAAAGAAATACGCGGGTTTCCCAACAAGTTTTTTTATTAAAAAATACAATACAAATTTTCTATTTGGCTAACATACGCTAACAGCTAACAGACAAAAGGATCCAAAACTTTCCCCAATTTTATTCTAATGGTTTCAAACGCATTCAAAAAAATCAATTTTATTTTTATGGTTTCGAACGCATTTTGATCTTTGATTCTCTCGATCTTTGATTTGTTACTCAATTTCCTCAATCTCTAATTTTTAATTGTTGGACTTGTTACAATCTCCGATTTTTCGTCAATGTCAGGTATTTCATGGGTAGTGGATTACATGTTCAGCAATTGTGTATGAGTAATGCCTGTGTTCTAGTTTATATAACTCAGAAGAGCCTTTTTAAGGTTATTTTAATCAGTCCCAGTAATTATAATGTGATTTACTTTAGTCATCACAGTCCCACCGTCATGTCATGGTGTTTGTCGTAGTACTTGAGTTCTATTATGTTCTTAGCATCTTTCAATTTTCTTGTTATAATTGTATATCTATTGGTTCTTAACATCTGTGCTTACCAATTGCCATATAATATTTATCTATAATTCTGTATTTTTGCAGGTACGACTTTTTTCCTCACATTGTCTTCTTGCTGGTGATTGCCTGAATGACTCTTCTAGCAGAGTATAGGTAATTTGAATTTAATTCTAGCAGAGGTTTGATGAACATGCATAATCGGATTTGATGGTTTATGTCTCGGTGTGTCAGCCATTCAATTTTGTTAATTAGATCTCTTTTTCCCATTGACTCTCCTGTTTATCTTGTGTCCAAATGATATTTCCACGGTTAAATTCCGGTTTGCAGGTTTGGGTCTCGGCTGTCAGGAAGAAGACATAAATGTTTGCAACTGGTGGCAGTGATGCTCATGTCAATCTGTGGTATGATTTAACTGCTTCTGATAAATCCGTGAATAAGTGAGTCATTTGGTCACTATTCAGATGCTATTTTCTTAGCATAATAAATAAGTGATAGTCATAGTCTTTTTGAATGTCATCTTATTATGATTATGATTTTCCTTGATCGTTTTAATGGTGAGTGAATTATGTTGAATATGCTTCTATTATTGATACTTGAATTTTTTCCTTGGAGCTATTGATTTAGTTTCTCATTTCTCGAAGCTATTGATGTTATATCTCTTACATTGAAGGCGGTGGTGTAGGCGTGTCGCCGTTTGAGCAGATGATGATGATGTCTGGTCTGTGGAACAATTTGGCCATTAGAAAGTCTCCGAGAACTTGTTGTCAGCTATCCTATATTCCTATGTTCATGTTATTGTCTATGGTTCTGTTCATAGTTACTTGTCACGATATTTTCTTTACCATCATAATAAGAACTGTCTCTTGTTATTTAACTCACCAATTTTGATTGTATAATAACCTTTATTAGTAAATTCAAAGCCTAACCTTATGAGCTTTAGAAATCAGAGAATATCTTCTATTCAAAGCAGATAATGATGCACTGCAAGCTGAAAACCAGAAGCTTCATGCAGAGGTTAGTTAGTCATAGCTATCGATGTTCACTTTTTATCACTCCACCTTTTGTTTTTCTTATCTTGTTCGTTTGTGGAATGCAGAGCGTGATGAAACTTTGTTGTTTAAATCATTGCATGTGCAGTTTGGTTAGATTCTGCAGAATAAAGTTGCAATTCGTGTTCTTCTTTCTATGGTTCTTTCTTTTTTTGACCTTTTTACTTGTTATATGATGATTTTTAAAACCTTCATTTCTGTTAACTTCTTGAATTAAAGGAGGCTTTTTACAAAGCTTTTTTCTTTAACTTTTTGCCAGTGAATTGATTGATTAATTATAGTTGAAAGCTAAAGAGTAGTAGTCATGACTTGATAGAAGATCTCTTTTGAATATAAAAATTTAACAGGTTGATTAATTATAGCTGATGTCGGTTCTTTAGCAGGTTGGATGGCTAAAGCTTCTGCTTCTTCATCTGTTCAAGCAGCTGCTGTTATTGCATTGTCCATACATGTTCCACGAAATCAAGGTAAGTATTCTAATTGAGGTGGAGTTGGGCATTTAAGTGGATTTCAAGTCAACTAGTTCATACCTTGTGATCTTGGATGAGTTTCTTGACTAATAAGATTGTAAGATTCAGCATAAGTCCTTCGTTTAGAGTTTGGTAAATGAAGACAAGTTGGGTAATTTCTTGGTATTAAAAAATAAAATAAATAGATTCACATAAATAGTATGTGATCTATCTCCTGAAAGAAATACATGCCCACTGTTGTTTATTTCAATCCAACTACAACCAGGTTGCTTCTTGATTCCATTCCCCTTTATTAGATCCCAAATCTTCTCTGCCTCCTCCTTTCTTCCACTGCCGAGATACATTTCTGCCAAAATTAAATAAACACCAGAATTAGAAGGTTCTACTTCCAAAATCCTCTCACCAACACACCTTGATGTTTTTGTGGATTCGACAAGCTCTGAGCAAAGCTCCTCAAACACTTGGAGGAACTTCAGCTCCATATGCTCTTATTTCATCTAAAAAAACTCATTGCCTCATCTATAAGTCCAAATCACCCTAGCAAATCAGCAACACAAGTATAATGCTCACTTGTTGACTGAAGAAAACACTTGGAGGAAGACATGACTGGTAGTGAAGAGGAGAGTGAGTATTGGTCATAGACACGACAATTTCAATTTTAGTTCACCAATTTTGATTTTGCTCTTGTTACCTTGTAACTGTTCATGTTGCTTTTTTATTTGTGTTAGATTTTGCTTTGACTCATGTAGATGAGGTGATTGATGAGCTAATAACAAAGGGTTATTTCGTGTGTCATTGCAATGCAGGGCATAGTTGTGTGTTAATAGCTGCAGATTTTGACATGTCAGTTCAAACTCTTGCAGTTTTTAAGAATACTCTCCCTTAGACTAGATTATCTTGTTGAATTATTACATTGTGATTGTACGGACAACGTGGAACTATTACATTGTAATTGTCTTTGAATTTGTCAAACGACACAAACTTGAGGAAAGAAGGTGTGAATACACATTTTCCTTGAAATTTCTGAGTCCAAGAAAATTGCCCCACAAAGAGAAAAAACATGTGGAATTCATTTAATATTGTTGACCCAAGTAGTTGTTTTTGAAGACATACATATAAAGCTAAATCATTAACACTTATCCTAGCTTACTTGAAGATGACCAGCCCTGTAGATTTTAAAAAGTCTTGAAGTTGCAGGTTTTGAAAATGATCTGTTAGTACCCAACATACAAATCACTGTCTTCATCAAGGAGACAATCTAACTGGGAAGACTTTACTTATATGGAACCAATTTTTCGGTCAATTAATGAACCACTGTACTAGAGGTGGGTTAATGGATAACTCAGATCAAACAGAATTTCCCTTTTCCAATTGCTTAAGAATTGCAACATACGGGGTCGTTTGTCGTAGTATTGTAGCAGAATTGGTATGGTTAAGCTAGAGTTGTGGATTTCAACTCTGTGAAACCAGTTTTTTGTAGTAAACACAACATTCTGTATTCTGTACTCTGTACTCTGTAGTAGTGATATTGATAATCTCAAAATGCTGAAGTGGTCATCAAAAAACTAAGACAGATCTAAGATTTCATAGGTGATAAACCGATGAAAACTGTGTAGGCGAGACTCAACATTGGATAACATATTGATCGAAATGGCTCATTACAGATAGTCACATTTATAAGTAATTCAATTAGAATCTCAGCAGGTAGATAAAGCTTAGTTCATATGATTTAGATATCGTAATAATAATTGACATCATTAACCTCTTCTAATACTTATCTAATACTTGTACTTGTCTAGTACTTATGTTAAAGAGAAAAAGGCTACACATGAACTCTACAGTCCATTTTTTTGTCTCATTTATCGCCATGGGAGTAGACTGCTAGTAACAACGCATTCACATTTTTATTTTATTAAGGGGATGGTCTCTCTGGTATCAGTGGACAAGTACTTAGCTTTTGCAGGAAACCCCTTTCTTTTTCTGTACTGTTGTGATCTTTAACGAGGCACTAACAATGAGATTGTGATTTCTGGTTCAATCGGATTCCTTTCTGTGAAAAAACCAGGCTACTTTGGCTGAGGCAATGACCCTTCACCACCCAACATTAGAGCCACAGTTGACATGTTTGGCCTATCTTCTAGTCCTTGTTGCACACATAAAAGACCAACATGAATGCATCTTAATATTTCAGATGAAGTAGAAGAATAATCTAATTGTTCATCAATTAGTTCCATTGCCCTTTCTTCATTCTAGAGTCTCCATGCCTGAAATAGATAAAAACCAATAGTTACTATCCTACTCTTCAAAAGTCCATACATAAGGATCCTGGCATCACAGTAAAAAGGAATCGGTCATCAAAACTACCAAATGAATTCCATTCGATTCCATTAAAACAAGATTACAAGAGGCGGTATTGAAATATCACTCATTCTTTAGGCTTACATGTCCAAGAAGATTATGATTGTGGTCAGTGTGGCAAAATCCTCTATTTCTTTTTCCACTCACCATCTCTAGTACTAAAACACCAAAGCTAAATATGTCTGACTTTACTGAGAAGATTCCATCTACGGCATACTCCGGAGACATATCCACTGCAAAATTGCATTGCTAAGAGAGAATGGGTTAACGGAATTAACATAATATAATGAAATAAGTGAAAGCGTACTTACTATGTTCCAACAACTCTATTTGTTTCTCCCCTGGTTTGATCTCCTCTGAATGTCTTAGCTAGATCAAAGTCTGAAATTTTCGGGTTGATTTCGTTATCTAATAAAACATTACTGACTTTGAGATCTCTATGTATAATCCTCAGTCTCGAGTCTTGATGAAGGTAAAGCAGCCCTCTGGCAATTCCTCTAATAATTTGGATGCGCTTGCCCCAATCCAATAATTCTCTCCTTTTTTTATCTAAAACGTTTTTTCATTCAAGTCAGTCCTAACCTAAATTCTAAAGAGGGACTATAAATATAATAACTATATGATTATGACAAAAATTAAAGAGTCAGTTATGAGAAGATCATCAAACCAAAAATGAAGTAATCCAAGCTTTTGTTGGGCAAGTATTCATAAATTAACATTCTTTCATCTCTTTGAGTGCAACATCCCAAAAGCTTTACGAGGTATCTATGCTGAAGTTTAGCAATTAAAATGACCTCATTCTTGAACTCATCAATTCCTTGTCCAGAACATTTTGAAAGCCTTTTAATAGCAATTTCTTGCCCCTCCATTAATGTACCCTATAAATCATCATTTAATCATTCATAATGGTAAACATTGTTTCAATTGGAAAAATAATAATCTATTGTTTTGTTACCTTATAAACAGGTCCAAAACCACCTTCTCCCAGCTTATTTTTGTCTGCAAAGTTGTCGGTGGCCTTCGCTATGGTTTGCAAATCATATATTAGTAATTCCATATCCTATTTGATGATACATATCCTATATATACAAATTTTTTTGTATTTGATACATATCCTTTCCAATCTCTTCTTGTTTAAGCAAAATGTAGTATTTGATGATACATATCCTATATATACAAAAAAAAATTATACTTCCAACTTAGGATTTCTAATTTGGTGCCGTTTGGCCGGATTTTTACTATACAAAATTTTTTCCTAGACAATTCCTTTTCCTTCAAATTTTCTGTTGGTTCCACCTTGTGTCCGATTATATTGTTGAGTTATTTCCTATTAGTTTAAAGGTTTAATGATTATTAACATGATATTAGAGATTTAGTTGTCCTAAGAGTCCTAGGTTCAAATTCCCTCACATGCATCTGTTTATGTATTTTCTACAACCTGGGGTGAGGGTCCTCACTATTAGGACTAACTCATCTCATCAATATGTGTCTTTTTTCCATTATGCTTGCTGGCAGCTCAATGATGTTATAAAATACCAAACACTTAGTGCCAAGTGGCCCAAGTTGATAGTCACCGGTAAGATCTTTGAAGAAAACATTAGCTTCAACATTAGTAAGATCTTTGAATTGTAATAAAAAGATCTTTGAATTGTACTAAAAAGAACTTGGGAAGTTCTACGGATTGTGATAAATATGATGCTAAAAGTCTTCAAATAATAGCTGTCTATGACTATGGAGACAACTGACACTGAAGTTCTTTGAAATTACTTGGCTGTGGTCATTTTTATTCAAAGATCTTTGACTATGGAGACAAGTGACGCTAAAGTTCTTTGACAGATCATTAATTGCAAACTGTCATGTAATTGAATAGCATGTCAGCATGTCACAATGAACCTTGTACATAAATATAATTAAGGGTGAAATTCATTTTAGTCCCTCTAGTTTGACCTATTACACAAACTGGTCTCTCGGTTTTCAGCTTTATCTTGATAGGTCCTGCTAGTTTCCAAAAATCCGTATTTCAGTCCCTACCGTCCAATTCCGTTAGGGTTTTCAAAAATTCCGTCCAAGTGGTGAGGGTAAAATCGTAACTTACGCAACAAATATAAAAATCTGATTAAAAAATTATTATTAATTAATTTAATTAAAAATAAACATTAAAAAAAAACTAATATAATTAATATTAAAACTAATTATAATAAATTATATTAATTTTAATTTATATTTAATATTAATTATATTAATATAATTAATTTTTTAAATTATTTATTTTAATATAAATAAAACTAATTAAGTTTACTGTATAATAAATTAAATTTATAAATAAAACAAATTAAATTTAAAAATAAAACAAATTAAATTACTTATTAAATTACTTATTAAATTTATCACAAACACCAACATCAAACCCAATAATTATCAAAAGATATTAAAAAATAATATTAAAAAATTAAAAACATTGAAAGTTTCAAACTTTAATTATCTCTCTCTCTCTCTCTTCCTCTCTTCTAACTTCTATGTCCGCCGATCTCTCTCTCCTTGGCTTCTTTCTCTTCTTCTCTTCTTTCTCCTTCACTGATCTCTCTCTCCCTGATTATCTTCTTTCGCTTCCTCTCTTCCAATGTTCTCTTCTTCTCTTACTCTCGCCTCGATTCCCTTCTCTTTTCTCTCCCCGCCGCTCTCTCCTTCCCCTTCTCAAATTACTGGTGGTTTTGTTTGGTGGATGTTTGGAGGTGGGGTGGCCTGATTGATGAGTTTGGATGCTTGTTTTCTGGGTTTGGGTGTTGGTGTTAAGAGGTGACTAGGTTTCGAATTAGGGTTGTGACTAGATTTTGGAGGTGGAGGTTATGTGTTTAGGTGTTTTTGTGTGGTGGTGATTTTTGTGGGTTGTTGGGGTGTGTTGTTTGGAGGTTGTGGTTGGATTTTTGGCTGAGATTGGATTTTTGGCCAAGATCTAGTGGTGATTCTTTCTGTAGGATTGTTGTTTGTTTTTTTCAATTTTTTCAGTCATGTTTGGTTCGAACCCAGAACTGGGTTCGATTCTTGATCTAGGTGTTTTTGGTGTTGTATTTGGGTTGATTTTTTGGGTTGATGAAGTCTGATTTTTGGTATGTTGGGTGTTTGGTGGTGGTGGTGTGGGTAGTGGTGATTGTGGCGATGGGTGATGATGGTTGATGGTTGATGGATCTGGAAACCCATCTCCTTTTGTTTTCCAGATCCATCTTGATCCATCTCTTTGAACTTCAATTTTTTTTAATTTCTGTTTTTGTTTTTTAATTTATAATTAAAATAAAGAGATGGTTGTGGCGGTGGGTTGATGATGTCTGGTTTTTTTTTTTTTTTTTTTTTTTTTTTGGACTTGTGTGGGTGTTGAATCAATAAAATGGACGAGTGAAATTGTTTGTTGAAGATGATGATGAAGATGATGATGTTTGTTGTTTAAACAAGAAATTGACTTTTTTAATTTTTTAATTTAGTAAATCAATTTTTTAATTTTCTAATTTAGTTTTTAATTATTAATATATCATTAATTTAATTTTTAATTTCTTCTGTTTGTTTGGATTTAATTTTTAATTTTATTGCTTTATTTTTTATTCAGGGGCAGCAGGGTCATTTGACCCTCTGACCTGTCAGAAATCACTTTTTTAACAGAATTTTTAACAGAAGAACTTAACGGGATAATACTGGAAACTGGGGGACCAGTTTGTGTAATAGGTCAAACTAGAGGGACTAAAATGAATTTCACCCTATAATTAAAGAGAGAGAGAAACCATATCTGTTCAGCAGTACATATTAATTGTTGGTTCATATTTTCTATAGATTATCTCTTTGTTTCTCTTCCTGGGTTTTTTTTTTAAGAAAAAAATAATAAAAAAATATGTTTACACCCTATGGTCTTTGTACTCACATCGGACACTAGGACTAATTTGAGCATTGAGGCTATGTTTGGCACGCTGAATTGTAAAGTATTGGTTTAGACTGTATCGGATAGTATTACATTGGACTGTATTATTCTTATACATTGTGTTTGGTGATATTTCGGATTAGAATGTATTAGGTTATTCAATGTTTGTAAATGATTTTTGTTTCCAAATATTCTGTTAACTAAAAAAATTAATACATTTTTAGAATAAAAAATAATATTATAAAGTAGATATTTGTTGCATTATATTTTTAAAATAATATTTAATATTCTTATTATAAAATTGAATTTTTAAAAATCAAAAAATTCTATTATTAAAATTAAAAAATGAAATAATGAATAAAAATTATTAAAATTAATCTTTCTAAATATTTTTAATATGTATGAATTAAATAATTATTTATATTTCATGATACAACACAAGTTTGTTGTATTTATCTAATATAAACATTATTCATGATTTAATATTTAATATTTGATTTGGAATTTATAATAATAATAATAATTGTTTTATTTTATAAAATTATTATCAAAAAAAAAATATTATAATTAATTTCGAATTTTAATCCTTTATATAATTTGATTAAAAAAATAAAAAAAAAACCTTTACCTCCAACTTTAATACAACTTAAACCCACACTTTTTTTTTTCTTTTTGCTTTATGCACCGGTATCTAGAAGCCCACTGGCCCTGACTAATCCGAATCGAGCCGGGTCAGCCCACTAAGGGGTAAAACTCTCCCAGCGCAGGTTTTTTCCATTCACAAGACTCGAACTCGAAACCTTGCTTAAGGGGAAGGAGTGCCGAACCACTAGAACCAACCTGCGTTGGTTAAACCCACACTTTCACTATATATTGGATAATACAGTGTTTGATGTATTAGAAACACTGTTTGTATTAATTAATACAATATAATCTGATTGGCCAAATACATTTTAAATCTCTTATCCAATATTATACTAGGAAACAAACAAGCCCCGAAGGTTTTCATGGGCAAATGCAAATCTGTTCGGTGACATCCCCTGACCTTTTTCTTTTCGGGTTCCCAGTCCTGAGTCCTCCATCCAAAAGCCATTTTCTCTATTGACATAGGGGGACCCACATCCATTGTATCACTCAGTTGATGTAGAGCTAATTTCATGGGTCAACAAAAGTCATACTATCAACCCAAAAAAGAAAAGAAGAGTCAAGGGCAATATGCTCCACAATTGACTTGACCTGTCAATCACCTGTAAACTCCAAATTAATTCGAATTAAGCATTTTAGCAGGTAAATAAAACTATGTGTGTATATATATATTTATATATATTAAGAAAATATCATAGAAATACATTAAAATCATTTAGCTCTTCTTCAGGATGGTGGCCAATGATCCTTGTAATAGTCTAGTACATAAATTACAGGGAAAGAGAAAAAACATTTATTCACATCCATTTTATGATACAAATAGATCTATCTAACAGCTCGGGCATTATTTACTGGTGATGATTCCTCTGGTACTTCAATGGAAAAGTAACTAGAGAAAGAGATGTCACTTCACAATAGGTGAACATTGTCGATTACTTGTTTCGTTTACATCTTGCACGAGAACCCTTAGCTTTCTCTATAAATTGGTGTTCTTTATCGAGCCTCCAACTCTGATATTGTGAATTCGTTGGTTGAAGATAATAGTTCCTTTCTTAATGATGACTCTGATTCAGGCAGATACCTTTCAGTGAAAAAACCAGGCTGCTTTGGCGGAGGCAATGACTGTTCACCACCCAACATTAGAACCACAGTTGACATGTTTGGCCTGTCTTCTGGTCTTTGTTGCACACATAACAGGCCCACATGAATGCAACGTAACATTTCAGATGAAGCAAAAGAGCAATCTAATGATTTATGGATTAGTTCTATTGTCCTTTCTTCATTCCAGAGTCTCCATGCCTGAAATAAATAAAAACAAATAGTTACTACCCAATATTTCAAGTCCATACAAAGAAATGAGCTTGGAATCACAGTGAAAAAGAGTTTCTAAAATGCAACTTCATGAATTGCAGAATTGGTAATCACATATTCTTTAGGCTTACATGTCCAAGAAGATTATGATTGTGATCAATGTGGCAAAATCCTCGGTTTCTCTTCCCACTTACTATCTCTAGTACTAAAACACCAAAGCTAAAGACGTCGGATTTCATTGAGAAGATCCCATCTACTGCATACTCAGGAGACATATATCCACTGTGAAAATAAATTGAATAGAGAGAATGATGTTAACATATGATATAGTATAATGAATAAATGCAAGCTAACTTACTACATTCCAATCTCCTGATAGTGGAAATCCAGTTAACTTTGTCAAGGTTGACCAACTAATACTTACTGTGTTCCAACAATTTTATTTGTTTCTGCCTCAGTTTGATCTCCCCCAAATGTCCTAGCCATGCCAAAGTCTGAAATTTTTGGATTCATATCATTATCTAATAAAACATTACTGGCTTTGAGATCTCTATGTATAATCCTTAATCTCGAGTCTTGATGAAGATAAAGAATCCCTCTGGCAGTTCCTACGATAATTTGGATGCACTTGCTCCAATCCAGTAAGTGTCTTCTTGTTTTATCTGAAACATTTCTCACCAAGTTAGTGCTAAGCCCTATGACTAAATACTCCAAAAGAAACTATAATTATAGTAACTTTATTAGTATGACTACTGAGTAGAATTAAAGATGCAGTTTGGAGAAAATCATCAAACCAAAAATAAAGTAGTCCAAGCTTTTGTTTGGCATGCATTCATAAATTAACATTCTTTCATCTCTTTCAGCGCAACATCCCAGAAGCTTTACAAGGTTTCGATGCTGAAGTTTAGCAATCAGAATAACTTCATTTTTGAACTCCTTCATTCCTTGTCTAGAACATCTTGAGAGCCTTTTAACTGCAATTTCTTGGCCGTCGATCAATGTACCCTAGAAATCATAATTCAAAATAGTAAATATCTTTCAAATGAAAATAACACAACCTTAATTAGTTGTTTGTTGCTATGTTACCTTGTAAACAGGTCCAAATCCACCTTCTCCCAGCTTATTTTTGTCTGAAAAGTTGTCAGTGGCAATAGCTATTGTCTTCAAATCATATATTGTTAATCCAGTGTCATCTTTTCCGCTCCTTTCATCATTGTCATCCATTTCGTGGTTGCCGTCTATATGTTCTGAAAAGTGGGGTATTAATATGCTATTTACCCATTGAATTTACTATAAAGAAATCAGTACGCTCTTACATGACAATTGCTTTTGCATTTTTTAGGCTTAAATTACTAGCAACAAAATCATCAGAGAGTCCAATTGATATTATTTACCTTCATTCTTAAGTTTCGTCTTACGCATATACATGATCCAAGCTAACACAAGCGCTCCCATGCCTGAAATTATAGATGCGACTATGATGATCACATTCACTTGCTTCTTCCCACTAGGTTGTCTCCTTGATTCAATATTACCTGAAAGAATAAAATTAAACTTATCAAACATACAATTGTGATTGTGATCGTCCCATATAAGGAAATTCCATCCTTAAATGTTCCAAACTTCTCCGGAAAATATCATTAATCAGAAGAAAGGGAAAGGAAGGTACCTAGCTCTGAAGCAGCTACCCGCACATAAAGATCTTGACCGCCCTCAATATCTTTTATGTCAATCAGGTCATTGAACCAGAGCAAACAGCCAGATCCTCCTTCTCGGATATCTAAAGTTGCATATGCCGTACAGGAGCAATTGCTAAGACACAATTTCTTACATTCTACAAGGCTAATGTATTTTTCAGCCCTGGAATGACTTGTGTCAGGCAAGTTTACTGCTTCAAGCTTTAGAAAGCCATCACCATGCTGACAATCCAATGGAGCCTTTCGAACACACCCAGCAGACCAATTCAACAAACTCCATTGTCGTTGTGATTTAGGTTTGAATTTTTCGAAGCATGTGCATACAGGAAAGTTATTGGCGTTGCAAATAGCATATGCACCACACTTGGCATAATTGTCGCACTCATCAGGAGTGAATGTACAGTATTCTACCCAAGTACGGGTTTGGTCCACCCATGTAAAACGCTGCGCAGCACCTGATGGGGTCAGCACCCCTCTTTCGAGGACTGAACTGTCTTGGATGTCAAGTGCGAAAAATACCCCTGTCTCATTTGACACAAAGTTGAATGGTTTCAGCTGTGGGGCTCCAGTCAAATGAAGACCATTCCAGGAACCTGCTCTATACAGTATTACAGGACCCTTTTTAAGAAATAGTTGCGGAAACCCGTGAGGATCGATTATCAATGTGAATTCACCGTGAGAAGGATCATCATTGCTCTTCCAAGATGTGGTAAACCATTCCTGACCAGTTACCAAGTTTATTCCAATCTTCATACCCGGTAATAAGGTATTACCGGGATGATCAAAGCTCTGCCACAAAAAGTTATCTGGGTTGTTATCATTTCCATCTTTCACAGCCAGATTTCCCGATCCTAAGAGCACTGCGACTGGATTCTTGGGAGATCTTGATGTGTTAGAAGACCAAACAATGTCTTTTGTGCTATTAAGAAGGACAAGAATTCCTCCGGCATTAATATGTAGAACTCCTGAGGGATCAGAAATTGGATCATCTCTGTTTGCTACCCATACAGTTGTCTTTGGAGCTACTTTCTTGTACCAAATTCCCAGGTATCGACTCCTCGATGTGCCTGGACTGAAAAATCCCAGTTCAAAGCGTTGATCTGCTGACACTAGTGTCTCACTATCTCTGATGGATTGGCCAAGTGTAATTGTGTCCAGTGTAGCGGTGGCAATTCTCATGGAAGAAAATAGAAAACAGTATAGAGTTAGAAATCTGTACCCTTCCATTGACTCTCTCATGCTTGCACTTACAGTTTATCTCTTATTCTTTGTCTCCAAATTCAGCCTAGCACGAATTGCATCTGTTCAGATTTAATGGAACTTGGGATTTATAGTTTTGGTATTTTTTACCCCTAAAAGGGAAGAAAAGTGGAGGGCAATAGGCTGCACAAGTGACTTGAGTTGTCAACCTGTCACAGTAACCTCAGTTTACCGGCAAAGGCTACTAGCATTGCATGATCCACTTGAAATACATTGATTTTTAGTTCTACCTTTTTCTGGAGTCTTCAATGCAGCCCTGTGATTTCCTTTCCATCATTTTTTTTTTTTCACAAGAATCTTGGGAAAGATCCTCGTTCAAATCAAACTACGTACACGTTCAAGTACGTGCCTATACACGTTCCAGTAAAAGTGCCTGTTCAATGCTTACCCTCCCAGTTTGTTATCATACACCAGCAGATCAGAGAATTAGCAATAAATCAATCAATCAGAGGAAACATAGGTAGTTAGATTTGTTAATTACCAGATTTACTTGTAGTAAGCTGACACCACTAAAGTCTGTTATTGTAATGACTGGAAGACTGAGATTAGTGAAAAGCTCACCCAAGTCAGACTCTTGACATGCCCGGTCAAGTTATGAGTCAACTCGGGTCATGGCTTATAACCCCTGAGTTAACTCGTGTCGTGTCCAGGCACGTCCCGATTTGACTCGTGATTGGTCAAACCTAATTTGGATTCCGACCCAATTTCGAAAAAGACATAAATTCCGGTTTGCAGGTTTGGGTCTCGGCTGTCAGGAAGAAGACATAAATGTTTACAACTGGTGGCAGTGATGCTCATGTCAATCTGTGGTATGATTTAACTGCTTCTGATAAATCCGTGAATAGGTGAGTCATTTGGTCACTATTCAGATGCTATTTTCTTAACATAATAAATAAGTGATAGTCATAGCCTTTTTGAATGTCATCTCTTATTCTCTGTCTCCAAATTCAGCCTAGCACGAATTGCATCAGTTCAGATTTAATGAAACTTGGGATTCATAATTTTGGTATTTTTTTTTTCACCCCTAAAAGAGAAGAAAAGTGGAGGGCCATAGGCTGCACAAGTGACTTGAGTTGTCAACCTGTCACAGTAACCTCAGTTTCCCGGCAAAGGCTACTAGCATTGCATGATCCACTTGCAATACATTGATTTTTTGTTCTACCTTTTACTGGAATCTTCAATGCAGCCATGTGATTTCCTTTCCATCAATTTTTTTTCACAAGAATCTTGTCAAAGGTAGTTTGGAATCTAGCTCAAAAGATCCTAGTTCAACTCAAACTGTGATCTTGAAGTCCAGCTCAGAAGCTTTTAGAGTTTCAGTACATCTCATAGCTCCTACAAGTACATGTATACGTTCCAGTACGTACCTGTACACGTTCTAGTACAAGTATGAAGTACCTGTACATGTTCGGCAAGTATTCTACAGCAGCAAATCAGAGAATTAGCAATAAATCAGTCAATCAGAGGAAACATAGGTAGATAGATTTGTTAATTACCAGATTTACTAGTAGTAAGCTGACACCACTAAAGTCTGTTATTGTAATGACCGGAAGCCTGAGATTAGTGAAAAGTTAATCAGGTTGTTAAGCTGTAAATCCATGTCAATATTAATTAATAAAAAGGTTTAATTTCTTCTCTAGCTGAGTTAGTTCTTCAAAGTTGTCTCTAATGAAGATTTAGCTAGCTAAAGCATTTCATCAAACACTTTTTGATTTTCATCAAACACAGATTTACCTGTACGTAAATCTTACAATCTAACTTCAGTTATCCTCAGTAATGCAATATAAACCAGTAAAATGATGTTTATTACACCATTAGATAATCTTATTGAAACAAAACAAAAATTACTTTACGATCAATTTTTAATGTTCTAGTTACATAAATTCAAATGTACAATGTCACAGATCAAACAAAATTTAAAAGAAGCAATGTCAAGAGCCATAAAAGCTAGAGCCTCGTTTTTACCTGTGTAGAAGACGACGACATGGGACGTGAAATTTCAAAACTGCATACTGATTTCGGTTGAATCGGTAACAACCAGCCGATTTAACCGAAAGACATGAGACATCGTGTTGTTGTCGACATTTTCAAAGTCGAATCTTTCTTTCATTTCTCAGTTCTCGACTCGTGAGCTCTCTCTTTATCGACTCTCGTAACTAGATAGACTCGATGATCGCGGCTGTTTCTTGCTCTTAGTCTTGACCAAGTCGACTCGTGACCACGAGTCAACTCGGGGCATGTCTTATAAAAATCTGAGTCAACTCGTAAGACACGCGGGTCAATTCTGAACGTAAAAAATCTTGTAACGAGCCGGGCACATCACAAGTCAAACTCATGATGGATCCAATCTAAGTCTAGAAAAGCTCAAAACAATTAGTCTTGAACTGGGCCTGCCAAGCACTAAAACTAAGCACAAATGGACTAATGGGCAGCCCAAACCCGAAGCCTATCTAAATATACATAATTATTTTTGAAATCTTCTGTTGTACAATAATTACTTAATTTCATAATTACAATGATAATACAAAAAAAAAAAAAAAAAAATATTAATCCTTCATAATAAAATCAATCAATTTGTATAACAATTATAAGATGTAATATAATATATATACATTTTTTAAAAACCATAATTTTAAACATATGTAATATATTATCCTCAGTAATGTAATATGAAGTTATGAACAACTAAAATGATGGTTACTGCTCTATTAAATAATCTTATTCTTAACCATGCATCTCTTGTTGAAGCAAAAATGGTAGTATTTGACAAAACATATCATTAGCAAAATTGAAATGCTTATCCAAAGTTTTGGAACCAAATTTACACAGGGCAGTGTAAAAATAAAGCTAGATAGGTGTTTGAGAAGGAACACAAGGTGTTTGTTAAAAGATCTGAAAGAGAAAAGTGTTTGGATACTGAGAAAAGTTTCTGAGAAACTTTCTTATTGAAAGAGAAACTTTTCTCTCAGTTTTCTATTATTGAAGTTAGTGATTATTACACAGGAGCTAGTCTATTTATATATATATATATATATATATATATATATTTTTAGACTAATACACTCACATCTAATGATCTAGTGAAATAAGAAAATCTTGTAACAGAATTCTAACAAACTTTCCAGGTCAGCATCCTAGTCAGCATTCTGTGCTAGCTGAGAGCAGAGCCTTTGATCATAAAAGATCTCCTGGTGACTAATTAAAGTCACGTTGCTAGTCTCTGCTTATGCTCTGCAAACAAGCTTGTTAGAGCTGAAGACTTAGTATTCTCAATAGGCAGTGGGTGCTATTCACAATCATTGTATGATACAACATATTACATATACTGTTTACATCTAATGCTCAACCAATACTTTCTGAAGAGATAATCTCTCAGCTGGTACTTCAATGGACAAGATTTGAATAAAAAAAAAAAAAAACGAATGTCCAGATGGCATAAGTCATGTTGCTCTGTCATTTAAAACAAAATTATTGATTAAAAGAGGGACATCCAAAATCACACTTTAAATGACATATGTCTATATGAGTAATTCTAATGGTCCACGGGACTGTTCTACTATTGACCATCAGCATCTGACCCTCAAAACCAATTGCTCTATAATGTATGTCCAAATCAGCCCAAGTCCCAACCAAGCCCTAATATATGACAGGTCACGCTTGTATGGAAACTGGTATAACCCTCTATGAGTACAGGCCGGTCCAGCCCTTTTAACATCTTATGGGGATATCAAAGTCCATGCTGGTTAAAATTTTGCCTGAAGAATACTTCAGTTGCGAAAATTTACATAAGGTTTTGGCATAGGAACTGTTGTGAATTTTTTAAAACCGACTAGATTGGATTGTAGTAATGTAAAATTCAACATCAATCAATTTGTAGATGGATTCAAAACAAAATCTTTATTGTAAGGTCAATTTTGGAGACTTCTAAAGCTCAATTATTCAGCTACAATTGATTTTTGTTTCTTTATGTCATTTCAGGAGTCTTATCAAACCCTAGTGCATGTCCTGGTTTACAATGACTTGTAAGTCAAGTCAACCCAAAGTTGATGGCCCCAGTAAGGCCTATGTATGTCTCATGGCATAAAGTTGTGGTCTTTTGTGGAAAACCAAATGGAAATTGTGTCCTGAAATGCTGAATGTGATATACTAAATTGACCAGTTGACTGACTTTGTTAGATTTTAAAGGCATGTGTATATTGACTTGGAAGTCAAGTCGACCCACTACAATTTTGATCTTTGTGAAAAAAAAGCTGATGGCCCCAATTGAATGCGGGATACCAAAGGACCAGTTGACTATGACTTTGTTAAATATCATTTCATTTGGTTATGATTTACAAATTACAGCTGCTCACAACTCACCAGATATCACACTATTTTTTTTTTTTTTTTTTTTTTTTACGGAACCAGATATCACACTATGAAAATGTCAATTGATGATAAAAACATAAATTACCACCACTCAAGTGATTTGATAGTAAATTGTGTTAATTTAGTCTGATAATGTTTTGGGTACAAAATGATATAACCAAGGTTCTTTGCTCCATATTGTAGAGCATATATTTCTCCATATCCTTATACGGTGTGGAGGGTCATCTCTGAATTATTAATTGTTCACAAAACAGGGTATAGTTGGGGGACAAGTTGTTTCAGCTTCTATTTTCATTTTTTTTTTCTTTTGATCGTTTTGGTAGTATGTTCGAATCATAATTATTTTAGTATGATTTTTTTTTTGTTGTTAATTTCTTTAGGAGAGTATTTTTAGAATATCTAAATAACTCAAATTTGTTATTTTATCAAATATTACTCTTTGGAGCAATTTTTTTTTTTTTTAGTAATGCTATGTTTCCCAAAATTTTTACCAAAAAACTTCCCAAATTATGTTCCATGGTGAGTTGTCAACATCATATCTCTCACCACATATACTCATAATTTACAAGATATTAACAACTCAATATGCCACATAATTTGGGAAGTTTTTTGATAAAAAAAATTGGAAGATTTGTAAATAACTCCCTGACTTTTGATTAAATATCAAATCAAATCCTTTGGTTTGAACAATCAGCAAAAAAAACCTCTACTGTTAGTTGACCGTTAATATATTAAAGAGGCTTATCAATTTAGTCCCTATCTTATGTCGAAACATAGTGTTTTAACCGTGTTTTTTTTTAGCTTGCATGGTCCCTATGTTTTCTAAAATATATCGACCAACCCTCGAATCAAAAATTTAACAGTCAAACTAAACAGAAAGTTTGAAACTTTGAATAGACGATTTTACCCTTTACTTTAATTGCATGAGGTCAAAGTACAAATTTGACCCTGACTTTTTAAACTTTACTTTGACTTTTCATCCAATAAAAACTTAACAACCCATAAAAATTAAACTTTTTTAACCAAAAAAAAAATACTTAAAGAAATATGATTAAAAAAAAAGTTAAAATAAAAAATAAAATGAAAAGAAAAAAGAAAAATGGAGGCATTGCGTTGTGTTAGTCTGTTAGATCTCATCATTATTTATTCATTAAGTGATCTTCTTAGACCATCTCCAATGCATATGCCAATACCAATGCTAAATTTGGCACGAAATATAGTAAAATGTTATATTTGGCACATCATTTTAGCATTGTACTCCAATGCAAAATTCTATTTAATATGTTTTTTTTTTAATTATTTAAAATTATAAAAGTCAACAAATACAACCAATGCATTCAATGGATGCATTGAATATTGTTTTAGAATTATTTTAATCTCAATTTTTCTACCAAGTTTGTTAAATTTTTATTATTTAAAATAAAAAAGTCAACAAATACGGCTGCATTTATTGCTGTGCCAAATTTGGCATATGCTGTACACTGTGCCAAATTTGGCACAGTTTATAGCATATGCCAAATTTAACACAGCTTTTAGCATTGCATGGGAGCATGCTTTTTTCACTTTATGCTAAATTATAGCATTGGCACATTGATTTAGCATTGCATTGGAGATGCTCTTATGCACCACCTCCATCACAAATCCATCTCTCTTTATCACTCAAACTCGAAGAACCCAACACGAAACCTAAGATAATAGGAATAGCGAGGATTGCGGGAATGATCTCAACTGGGTCAAAAAGGCAAAGAGGGTTTGCTCGGTTTAGGGAATTGGGAAGGTTTGGTTCCAGTGAGTTACCATGGTTGTGATTCTAGCGAATTGAATCAAGTGCTTGAAGACCAGAGCCAGATTGAGTCTTTGTTACCTCGTGTTTTTTTTTTTTTTTGGGTTCCTTTGATTACATCTTCTGGTCTTGAATTAGGGTACGGATATTGACACCCATAAATATGATAAGTACACCCATATTTATAAGTACACCCATGTCTAAAATTTAAAATTAAATCATTACTAGAAACACCCATCTTAATGCCAATAGTACCCTTATTTAAATGAATGTATTCATTTTAATACAATTTATTTATAAACCCTCCTAAGTTATCAACACACCCAATTTCACAAACAATATGTATTACTATCTTTAGAAATGAAGAAAGAAAAAAAAACTTACTTCTCATGATCAAAATGTAAGTGCGTTTGGTATCATTTGTTAAAAATTAATTTTCAAAAAAATGAAAACAATCAAAACGTAATGTCAAGTCCAATACAGACAACGAAATTTCATGGGATTTTTGTGCAATTATGGAAAATGTTTCCGCTCAGTGTGAAATATTACCTAAAATTGGGGTAAATTTCTGCACTTTTACGAAGAAACAAAATATAGTTGAACAAGTCATAAGCTTAGCCAAGATTCGATACCTCACAGAAAAAAGCAACAGCCACACAAATGGGCATTAACGTTCTCAAAACCTCTCCTTTCTTTCAAAAAATAAAAATAAAACCTTACATGAGTTTATTACAAAAAATAAATAAATATGTACCCTTTGTATGATCAGAGTCTTCTGAAAATTCTTTTTTCATTACTTTGTTATATAGATAATGAGAGATTTTGATACTTGAAAAGTTGAAATAGAATTAGGGTTTAATTAGGGTTTAGTTTTTTTATTTTTAATAAAGAGATATACAGTAGAACCCCTCTAAATTAATATTCTTGGGACCTACCCTTGAGTATTAATTTAGAGAGGTTATTAATTTGAAGGGTTTGATATTGTAAAGTGTTATTTTGTCTTAAAAAACGTGTATAATTCGATTTTCTATTTTAGGGAAGGTTTCTTTTCGAGATTCCTTGTTCAATCAGTTTTCTTCTTCAAGGGAAGTTCCTTTTTTTTAGGATTCCTAATTGCAATGGCACTGCCCATGGCAAATCGAAAGGTTTGCATCTCCTTGACAATTGAACTGCCTATGTACCACTTATAGAGCTACCTAATCACATCTAACTCAGGAATATCACAGTGCACTATCTACCACCAAATTTGAAGAAGTGTGTTACACCCCAACTGAAGAGGTTATTATCAATGATATTACAAGGCAGAATAATGATGATGTGGTTGAGATAGATAACAACGACAATAGTCATAAGGTATCTAAAATCTCTACAAGTAAGGTTAAATTGTTGAAATGCTAAATTTAATTGAAACTTTTTGACTACAACAAGAAGGTGATGATAATAGATTATAGAGGACAATTCAAAAGATGAAGGATGAAGTCAAAAATATCAAACGTAGTGACCTAGTGCAAACTAGTATCTTGAAATACTTTTCTAGTTCTTGAATAATTTATAATATATTTTATACTTTTATGAAATTATTAATTTATGCGACAGTCGGGACTGAAATTTTACACTAGTTTTCAAAAAGAAATTATTAATTATTAATTTTTTACACTGGCCCGAGTCGGGACCAAGATTTTTTATTAATTTAAAGAGGATATTAATTTATAGGAGATTAATTTACAGTTGAAAATATGGGTGTAGTTAATGGGTGTACATAGTATTTGGTTTATTTTTAATTAAACTAATTTGTCCTTATTAGTAAATTTCTATTGGGATATTTTTGTAATTAAATTTTTTATTAAAATATGGGCGTGCTTATCATATTTATGAGTGTAAATATCAGCACCCCTTGAATTATCAATCTGTTCATTTGTTCTAAAGTAGATTTGTTTTAATTTTTTTTAAGTTTGAAGCCATTGTAAATTTGTATCAATTGTTCTAAAGTCTTAATAATTTTGTTTCAAAGTTTTAATTTTTAAAATCAAATTCTTCGCATATTCAAAATTGTTTTTTATTTTCCTATATTTATATTAATTTTTTTATGTTTTTTTTATTTTCCTATATTTATATTAATTTTTGATAGGAATTTTTTAATATTTTTTAAGGAATTTTTTAATTTTTTGTTGTTGTTTTCAGTTTTTTTTTTTTTTTTAAATTTGTAATTACTATTAATTTTATGAGTAATTCTACTTTGCCCAAATTTGGTGTCCAAATCTGGTGCGTAAATAACGTGTCAACACTCTCATCTATTCATATATATTGTATTAGATTTACTTGATTTAAATGAATAGATGGGAGTGTTGTCACGCCATTTGGGCACCAGATTTGGGCAAAGTAGCATTACTCTAATTTTATTTTGTGTTGTATAAATATTTTTAAATACTGCTATATAAATATTTAATTATTATTTTTTGACAAGTGGCATTTTTTTTAAAGACAAAAATACCCATGAAACCATTAAGTTTGAGTAATGGTTGACTAATAGAAGGATCAAATCGATGTATTTTAGTCTTTATAGAAAACATAGGGACCTTTTTCATCCCAACACATGTGGCATGTGAGGTGTAAATTTGTGAGTGGATACACATTAATGATGATTTATCTCACCTACCACATTTATCCACTAACCATTTAACATTTCAAGTGCCATATGTGTTGGGATGAAAAAGGTTGGATTTTAGATGGGTTAACGGTCAAAAACAAAAGAGAAGACACAAGACTATTCCACTCAAAAACAAAACAAAAAAAATTCTTTTTTGGCTTACAATCACATGTTATAGAGCACAAGAAAATCGATAAAATTTATAGTCATCCGGATTAAATTGGATCTTGTTAGGAAAGTTGACCTCTTTGTGTTGTATTAGGAATGTTAATATTAGAGATTAGTTTCCTCTTTGTAAAAGATTTGTATTCCTAAATTATAGATTAGTAGCCTTGCAGAGCAAGGAAATCTCTTGTATAAATCCTCTTGTATTGATTCAATAATATTCACTCAATTACAAATCAAACTTTACATGGTATCAAAGCTAGAACAAGATTTCTAGTTCATATTTTTTTCTTCTTCTTCTCAAATCACTGTTTTCTTTTCTTCTTGTTATTCTTCATCATGGGTGAAAATTTGGATGGAAAGAGTGTTTCCAATCCCGACGCAAGATCCCAACCCATTCTTCATTCATCATTCCGATCATCCAGGTTTGGTGCTGGTTACAAAACCTCTTGTTGGGGATAATTATGCAACTTGGAAGAGACGACCAATGACGGTCACTTTGAATATGAAAAATAAGTTGGGTTTCGTCGATGGATCTATCAACCCACCTTCGCCGAAAACTAACCCTAATGATCATGTAGCATGGTCGCGATGCAACGATATGGTCCATCCATGGATCGTCAACACTTTGGCCACCGATATCTCTGACAGTGTCATCTACTACACTACTGCCCGTGAAATATGGGAAGATCTTTGCGAACGCTTCTCTCAAAGCAATGTTCCTCGTATCTTCCAGATTCAATGAGAGATTGCTTTTCTCACTCAAGATCAACTTTCGATTGTTGCCTACTACACCAAATTGAAAAGTCTGTGGTATGAGTTAGCCTCATATACCGATGCATTGTCCTATACCTGCGGGGCTCAACAAGATCGCCAAAAGTTGATGCAATTTCTCATGGGACTTAACAAGTCCTATAACATCATTCGTGGACAAATTCTATTGATAAACTCGTTGCCAATAGTTCGTCAAGCATATTCTTCAATTTGCCAATAGGAGAATCAGCGTACCCTCGGAGCTTCCAAGAGTACACCTGATTCTACAGCCATGGCGGTCTGAATCAATCGACAAGATTCAAACCGGTCGGATACTTATCGTCAAACCAACAATCGGTCTTTCACATTATCCAACTGACCTGACCGTAAAGGATGACATCCACATTGTTCTCATTGCAATGAGGATGGTCATATTATTGATACATGTTGGAAACTTCATGGCTATCCACCAAGCCACTGGAACCACAAGCCAAACCGACCCAAACCTTAAACATATTCACCTGCAGTCAACCAAGCCAAGGGTTCAAACAAGAAGGAGACGCAATCTGTTATACCTGGTCTTTCTGACCTCCAACTCTAACAAATCCTCGCCATCATAGGTAATAAAGGTGGGAATGAAGAATCTCCTCAAGTTAATACTTCTACAGCTATAGGTTTGTCAAATTTACCTTTTCAACGTTGAATTATTGATAGTGGAGCAACAAATCATATCACCTCTTCTTCTAGACTATTGGTTCATAATAATGGTCGTCAATCTGTACTGCCAGTTCGCTTACCAAGTGGAGAGACGCTCCTATTGTTGACATGTGAACTTTACCCTTGAATTCTATGTATCATTTACGTGATGTGCTTTATGTGCTGACCTTCAAAGTTGATTTAATGTCCATAAGTAGATTAACAAGGAGTTTAAATTGTTCAATAACTTTCTTTCCATATTGGTGTATTTTGCAGGACCTTGCTACAAAGAAGACGATTGGTTTAGGTAAACAGCGTGGCGAGCTCTATTATTTGGTGGCGTTAGTAACTGATAAGTCCTATACCTCGCCACACAAACACCCCTGCAATGCAACCGAAAAAAAACACACCTCACCACACAAACCTTCCTGCAATATCGTAACTTCCTCATATACCTGGCACCGTCGTCTAGGACATGTCTCCTTATCTAGATTAGGTTTCATGGCTAAACACATGTTAAATCTATCTCTTACTTGTAATAACGCTTGTCACGTATGTCCATTGGCAAAGCAGAGTCGTCTTCCATTTGGTGTTAGTTTTATTTCTAGTGTTAAATCTTTTGATCTTATTCATTGTGACATTTGGGGTCCTTATAAACATCCGTCTCTTTTTGGTGCTCATTATTTTCTTACTATTGTAGATGTTTATTCTCGTTTCACCTGGATTTTTTTTTTATGCGACACAAACATGAGACTCAACATCTATTGAGACAGTTTTTTGCTCTTGTTTCTACTCAATTCAATTCTAAGATTAAAAATATCTGTGTTGATAATGGGGGTGAATTTTCCTCTCTTCAAATTTTTTTTCATGAGCATGGAGTTATTTATCAACATTCTTTTGTCTACACTCCTCAACAAAATAAGGTTGTAGAACGTAAACACCGACACATTCTTGAGACGGCACGGGCTCTTAAATTTCAAGCCAATCTTCCTCCAAATTTTTTAGGGGAGTGCGTCCTTTCCGCCATTCATATAATCAATCATCTTCCCACTTCACTTCTCTCTTTTAAAACTCCTTTCGATCGTCTTTTCTCCAAAGCCCCTTCGTTTTCTCATCTTCAAGTTTTTGGTTGCCTGGCTTATGTCTCCAATACTCATATCCCCCATAAGTTCGCTCCTCGTGCTACCAAAAGTGTCTTCATTGGTTATCCTGTTGGTCAAAAAGCCTATAAGTTGTATGATCCTCCAATCATCGAGTTTTCACTAGTCAGGATGTCATCTTTCACGAAAATACTTTTCCCTATGAGTCTAGTTCTACTACCAATCCCGTTACAGGTCCTTCGCATAGTCCAACCATTCCTACACTTGACCCTTACCAAATTGAACTAGATAGCCCCATGATCAATTGACAAACACCTGTTGAGAGATTGAACGATCCATTAGTAGAGATAGAGAGACCATGGCTGTCGCCGGTACCATCAGATATGGAAGACCAAGTTGTTGACCTCCAAGAAACCAATGATTCATCCTTGGTGACTACTCTAGCAGAATCCACCCAACCCACTTCACCACCTTTGCTTCGTCGCTCCGAACGCACTCCTACACCATCCGTTCTACTTATAGATTTTGTTTGCAAGCTACCCATCTCTGATAATCGTCTTCTTTACCGCCAGGTTCCATCAAAGGTACACGATATCCTCTCAACAATTATTTGTCATATCATCGCTATTTGCCTTCACACTTTTCTTTTATTGCTCAAGTTAGTCAAGTTGTTGAGCCCCAGACATATGATGAAGCTGCTCCTCACCCTGAGTGGCAAGCGGCAATGAAAGCAGAATTGCAAGCACTCCACGATAATAATACAAGGACTTTGACACCATTGCCGCCTGGAAAGAAACCTACTGGTTGTCGTTGGGTCTACAAAATCAAGCATCATTCTGATAGGTCGATTAAGCGCTACAAAGCACGGTTAATGGCGAAAGGTTTCACTCAAATAGAAAGGGTAGATTATGACGAGACTTTTTTCTCCTACTGCTAAAATAGTAACTATTCACTGCTTATTGGCTCTTGTTGCTGTCCACAACTGGCCTCTTCATCAACTCGACATCAACAATGCTTTTCTTCACGGTGATCTTCAAGAGGAAGTCTTTATGTCCCTTCCTTCTGGTCTTCAGCGACAGGGGGAGAATACAGTGTGTCACCTCCATAAATCCTTGTACGGTCTCAAGCAAGCTTCCCGTTAGTGGTTTGAAAAATTTTCAGATGCTATCCAGGCAGCCAGCTATGTTCAATCGAAAGCCGATTACTCATTGTTTACGCGACAGCAAGGCAAGTCTTTTACCTTCCTTTTGATATATGTGGACAACATTTTGATTACTGGTAATGATCCTCAAGCTATTTCTACACTTAAAGCATTTTTTTCACAACCGTTTTTGCATCAAGGATCTTGGAAACTTGAGATTTTTCCTTGGTATTGAGGTTTCACATTCACAAAAGGGTATATACATTTATCGGTATAAATATGCATTAAAGATTATTAAAGATGCAGGTTTATTAGGGGCAGGACCCGTGGAATTTCCTATGGAGAAAGGTCTGAAACTGTCTAACAATGGAGAATTGCTTAAAGATCCTTCTCGTTATAGGAGGCTCGTTGGGCGGTTGATTGGTACACATTCTTAGCAGGTTCATGTATGAACCGCGAAGGTCTCACATGGAAGCTGCTCTTCGAATTCTCTTTGATCGAGCCATTGCAATACTAGATTTTGGCCTCCCATTCCGTTGCTTTTGTTCGGTTCTTAGGTAAAATCGAGTGTCTAATGGCTTGAAATGAGTGTTTCGCAGGTTTACAGTTTTTCTAAGACAAGTGTGCAAAGTTGAGCAAGTTGGGGAGCCAAGAGCGTATTTTGGGTGGTCCGTGTTCCAAGCCAAAATGGAGAGGAATGGTTGCAAAGAATTCTTCCAGGTGTGGTCGCTGCCAAGGTCGCTATTCAACAGCCAACATGCCAGCGACCTTTTTGTGCAAAAAGGGCAGAGATCTTCACTATTTAGGTGGTCGCCATTCAACAGCCAACTTGGTGGTGACCTTCCGTGCCAGCTCAGCTCAAGTGACAAATTCTAACCCAATTTTTTGGCACCCACTATATATATCCTGTTTTCTTTGTTCTAAAACATACCCTTTTTACACACCTCACTTCTCTGAACCCTAGATCCAAGAATCTTTTCACCCAAGTCCTTTCACATTCCATCATTTTCTCTCATACGAAAATCACCCAAGTTCCAACCTTTTTACATTCTTTCATCATCCCTTCCACATATTTACCTCTACACACCATTTCCATCCATCTTTGGAAGTTTTGCAAGCAAGAGGAAGAGGATTCTCAAGAGTAAGCTCTCACCACATATGGGTTTTCTCTACTCTTTAGTTTTCTCTTATCTTTTTCCATTGATGTGTAACTAATTTTCTAGCTAGGGGATTGATGTAACCGTATTGAACTACTCTATGTAATTAATTAGTCTATTCTCTAATTCAATTCGATTTTAGTCTTAATTATTGTATGAATTACTCTAATCTCTATATTCATGTTCTGTTGTGACCACAAGGGACATGAGTTGTGAGTTAGTGTATCTAAGAGGTTGGGTTTAAACGTGGATGACCATTCCATTTAATTCTCACCCAAGGCTTAGTAATTGGGAAGGTTGGTGTATGCATGACCATGCTATGTCAACATGGCTTGGAGTTTTATGTTAAATAGGGGGATTGACCATTGCTTACTACATGACCATGTGTGGGTAATGGGAAAGACCTAGAACTTAATGGATTTATCTTAAAGCAAACCCTAAAATTGGATTAAAGTGCTTAACAAGACTAAGTAAGAATATAGAGTGGTCTAAAAAGGTTGCATTGATTCCCTAGTGATTTCTCCCATCTATTCACTACTTGTGTATTTGTTTGTTGTGTTTAGTTTAGTTTTTGGTCATAAGATTGCATTTTTATTTCTCAAGTTTGCATTTTTAGTTTAAAGTTTACATTTTTAGTTTACAAGTTTGCATCTTTAGTCATTTTCAAGAAACCAAACCATTTTCCAAATCAAAAGCATTATGCAATTTAATTTTCACGCACTTAGAGTAGTTTTCTTCTTCCTAGACTAAGTAGTTTCAACCGATTAAGTCACTGATCCCAATGAACGAACTTAATTTAAATTGAACGTAAATTTTTACTGCATCACTCTTTGTTACCTTAAGAACACGCCAGGTCAAGGTATTTTATTCTCTTCACATGATGATCTAACCTTGCGTGTATATTGTGATTCAGATTGGGCGGGTTGTCCAATCACTCGAAGATCTACAACAGGCTATTATGTTTTTCTTGGACATTCGTTGATATCTTGGAGATCAAAATGACAGAAAACCGTCTCCCTTTTGTCAGTAGAGGCTAAATATAGGGCCATGGTGGGTGCATGTTGTGAATTGTCATGGCTTAGATATCTTCTTATAGACTTAGGCATACTTCATCCAAAACCTGCATTATTATTTTGTGATAATAAAGCAACATTACATATTGCAACCAATCCTGTTTTTCATGAAAGAACCCGACACATAGAGATGGACTATCATTTTATCAGAGACAAAATTCAAGATGGATAGGTAATTACAAGACACGTTGGTTCTTCACATCAGCTGGTAGATGTTTTCACAAAAGCTTTGGGAAAAGAAAGTTTCATTCCCATGGTCGCAAGTTAAGAGTTCTTGATATTCACTCTCCAACTTGAGGGGGAGTGTTAGGAAAGTTGACCTCTTTGTGTTGTATTAGGAATGTTATTATTAGAGATTAGTTTCCTCTTTGTAAAGGATTTGTATTCCTGAATTATAGAATAGTAGCCTTGCAAAACAAGGAAATCTCTTGTATAAATCCTCTTGTATTGATTCAATAATATTCATTCAATTACAAATCAAACTTTATAGATCTTGCATGACAGAGAGAAAAAAAAAAGTCAAAAGTTTGTTTGATTTGTGGTTCTTTATCCAAATTTGACTTTATGTTGGTATGAATAGAAGAAATTAATTATAATATGGTTTTTAAATATTTAAGGTTAATCATGACATTTTGAAGCTAACAAAGAGTAAATTTAAAAGCTAACAAAGGGTAAATTTTTAAATATCAATTAATTAATTATTTATTTATTTATTTATTTTTATAGTGGGTGTGAAATAAAATGGACGTAACGAGAACTATTTTTTATAACAATAGAGCCACCCCTTTTTTTATTGTGAATCGGACGATTAATCATGGAATTGGCTAATCAATGTATTTCCTCGTCAAACAGGTGATTTAGTGCACCATGAGTCCCTGTCACAATCACAGTACATGGCATAGTTTCCTCTATGCAAATATGTAACGAGGCAATTAATAAGATGTTACATAATAACAGAGAACTTTTTTTCTTTTATTTTTTTACCAAGTTTTCATTCAAATTCATTGCAGGAATCATGAGAAGGGAAAAATCATCAAATTTCTTAGGTGCATTTTGGATCCGCTTTTAAAAATGGTTTTATGTTTTCAAAAACAAAAAATAATTGTAAAGTTGTTTGTTTACATGTTTTCAAAAAGTTGTTTTCAGTTTTTGAAAATCACTTTTAAGAAACGCTATCAAACACATTACATTTTTAAAAACATCGTTTTTAAAACATGATTTTTCATTTTTTAAAATGATACCAACCGCGCCCTTAGTTTGTCTTCGTGCGGAACAGGAAAGTCTTATGCGTAAAGGAAAAGGACTTTGCATGGAATAGGAAGTCTTGTGCATGAAGAAAAGTGTTTCCTTGTAGGATTCAAACTTCACTAGTACTCTTGTATAAATACATGTAATAATTGTTTATTGAGTGTAGAGCAAAAAGAAATACCGGTAACATCAGAGTGTGAGGAGATTCGGGGGAAACCCTTGTGAATATCTAGTACTCTTGTATAAATACATGTAATAATTGTTTATTGAGTGTAGGGCAAAAAGAAATACCGGTAACATCAAAGTGTGAGGAGATTCGGGGGAAACCCTTGTGAATATCTAGTACTCTTGTATAAATACATGTAATAATTGTTTATTGAGTGTAGAGCAAAAAGAAATACCAGTAACATTAGAGTGTGAGGAGATTTGGGGGAAACCTTTGTGAATATCTGGGAGTGATCTAGGGAATATCTGGGAATCAAAAGAAAGATCTGTGAGTGATATTCAGGGGAGCACTCAATGGAGGACTCGATGAGCATTATGATCATGGTATTATTTGATACCAGCTTTGATAAACAATATTATATTGGTGTGTGATATATCTCTGTAAGATATATTAGTTATAGTTACATAAATAGCAGTATGCGTACTAGTTATTTATATTTCAAAAAGTTGAATTTATATTGGTGTGTTTATATATTATAATTGATATATATTAACATACTAATTTGATATATCAGTGTTTGATATATCGTTATATATATCTTTGTGATATATATTAGTATTTGATTTGGTTTGTGAAAGATAACTACCGAATCAACTGTAAACCCGAGCGTGGTTCAAGAGATTCCGGTGGTCAACCCAATTGTGGGTCAGTTGACCGACCCGATGATGAACACTTTTGTGGGTCAAATGAATACCCCAACGATGAATTCGTTTGTGTCACTGGTTTCGATTCTTATGAACCATATGGAGAAACCAGAGAAAATTCAGTGGTCTGAATTTCAAGAGATGGCAACAAAAGATGTTGCTCTACATTACCACATTGAATCTTGTGAGATTCTTAACTGATGAGGGCCCTCAGGCCAAAAGTGATAACAAGTTGGATGTGTATGTTTAAAACGGTGATTATTGTCAAAATCAATTCTTTTGAACTTCAAAATTGTAATTATCAATTTAAAGATGATTTATCTCTATTAATTCCGGATTAATAGAAATATTAAATTTTGAATTCAAAACAAAACTGATTCGACTTTAATATTACCTATTTTAATGAGAATTAATTTCAAATTAATTCAGTTGATCTCCTCCTAATATTATGGCGGATAAATCAAACATGAACACAAGTATTCCACTTGAGACTCCTAGTGCTAATATGACCGTCAGACTAGACACTTCAGCTGTTAATTCAGTGCTTGTGGGAGATGTGCCTATTTTGGGGCCAAGTATGGCAACATCGACTCCGACCATCAACTCATTCGTGAGAAATATGGCAGAACCGGTGATGAGCTAATATGTGAGTCATGGGAACTTTTACTGGTGGCAGCAAAAGGTGTTGTTCTATTTGACCACAATTAATTTAGCTAGGTTCTTAACTGAAGATGCTCTTAAACCCAATGTTGGTGAAGAGAGAGATGTTCAGGTATGAAATGCTTTTGATGCATGGAACCATTCGGATTTATGTGTCATACTGAATGGGCTATCAGACTCGCTGTATAGCGAAAACATCAAAAGAACCGTGGGAGTCGTTAAATTGGATATACAAGACTGAGGATGTTGTATCCAAAAAGTCTGAGGTGGTGAGTATGAAACACCGTTTGGTGAATTATGTGCACAACATGGAATCATACAACAAACCACTGCGTTTTATTTCCCTCAGCAAAATGGAGTTGCTGAATGGAAAAATCATTCCTTGAAAGAAATGATGAATACAATGTTAATATGTTCTGGATTGTCTCAGAACATGTGGGGTGAAGTTATATTGTAAAGTAATTACCTTTTAAATAAGGTACCTCGAAAGGAAAAAGACAAACCCCATATGAGCTATGGAAAGGAAGGAAGTCTTCCTATAAAGTCTTATGAATGTGGGGGTGTCTTGTCAAAGTGGTCGTACCTACACCTAAGAAGGTGAAAATAGGTCCGAAAACCATTGATTTCATTTTCATTGGATATGCATAGGACAGTAGTGCTCATCGATTTCATCGATTTTTGGTGTATAAATCTGACATCCCAGATATACACAAAACCACGATAATGGAATTTAGAAATGCATCGTTCTTTGAACATGTATTTCTATGTAAATCCAATGATGAAGCGAGTTCGTTGAAACGAACACATGTTGAGGATGAACCTAGACGTAACAAAATAGCAAGGACGGAAACGTCTTTTGGTACAGATTTTCTGACCTATTTGCTAGAAGGTGAACCTCGAACTTTCAAAGAAGCAGTAAGCTCTTCAGAAAGACTCTTGTGGAAAGAGGCAATTAAGAGCGAAATTAATTCTGCTTTGCAAAATCACACTTGGGAATTAGTGGACCTTCCTCTGGGATGTAAACTGCTAGGATCCAAATGGATTTTAAGAGAATGAAAGCGGATGGATCAATTGACAAGTGTAAGGCCATACTTGTAATTAAATGTTACAATTAACAAGAAGGCCTAGACTACTTTGATACATATTCTCCTGTGATGAGAATAACCTCCATTATTAGGATGATACTTGCTATCGCAGCTTTGCGAAATCTTGAAGTATATCAAATGGATATGAAAACACCTTTCTTAAATGGAGATCTAGATGAAGAGATTTACATGGAACAACCTGAGGGTTTTCCGCTCCAGGGCAAAGAAAGAAAGTTTGTAAATTGGTGAAGTCTTTATATGGTTTAAAGCAAGCGCCAAAACAATGGCATGAGAAATTTGACAATGCTATGATGTCAAATGAATTCAAAATCAATGAATGTGACAAATGTGTTTATGTCAAGGACTCAGGAAATGGCTATGTCATTTTGTGCCTTTACGTTGATGACATGCTTATTGTACGTAGTGATGATAAAATGATCAAATCTACTAAGGAAATGTTGAAATCAAGATTTGAAATATATGGGACCAGCTGATGTAATGTTGGGAATGAAAATCTCAAGAACATCAAATGGACTCATACTAAGTCAGTCACACTATGTTGACATGATTCTTGAGAAATTCAACAAGAATGATTCTGGAATTTCTAGAACACTAGTAGATACAAATCTACACCTATCAAAGAATAAAGGTGAGAGTTTCTCTCAACTAGAATATTCTCGAGTGATACGAAGTCTGATATACTTAACAAGTTGTACAAGACTAGATATAGCTAATGCAGTCAGCAAAGTAAGCAGATTCACAAGTAATCCAGGAATCGATCATTGGAAATGAATAGTAAGAGTACTGAAGTACTTACGATTCACTCGTGATTATGGACTGCATTATACCAGATATCATGTTGTCCTAGAAGGATACACCAATGCAAACTAGATATCTGATATGAAAGATTCAAAATCCTCTAGTGGGTATGTGTTCACACTAGGAGGTGCTACGGTATCCTGAAAATCCTCCAAACAAACGTGTATAGCTAGATCCACCATGGAATCTGAGTTTATAGCATTAGATAAATGTGGTGAGGATGATGAATGGCTACGCCAATTCTTAGAGGATATTCCAAGATGGCCAAAGCCTGTGCCGGTGATTTGCATCCACTGTGATAGTCAATCAGCAATAGGAAGAGCACATAGCAACATGTATAATGGGAAGTCTAGACATATACGTCGAAGAAATAATACCATTAGACAACTAATCTCAACTGGGGTTATCACTATTGACTATGTAAGGTCAAAAAATAACATTGCGGATCCGCTAACCAAAGGGTTAAATAGAGAATTAGTTAAGACATCATCGAGAGGAATAGGACTAAAGCCCATGAAATAAAAAGTCGATACAATGGAAACCCAACCTAGTTGACTAAAGATCCCAAGATCTAGGTTCAATGGGACAACCAAGTTGTAAGACTTAGTTAGGATCACTGTGGGGGTTACCCTCAAGTCCATTCCTATGATGAAACAGTAATGCCCGTAGGGAAAAGGTTAAACTATATTTTTAATGATTTTTATGCGTCGAAATTCCAAGCTATGGAAATTCGAGCAGAGTAATGCGGGTTACTCTTAATTAAGAAATCACCTATGTGAGAGAGAAGTGGTGCCGCTTCTAAAAGAGAATAGTGAAGGCTATATTCTCCAGAGACTTTCACAGAACCAGACGCATGTTCATGGCCAAAACGAACATAACAATGAGAACCAAATCGGGTCTGGAAGATACCTGTGTGAGGTGTGTGATCGTTTACACAAAACGGCAGAACAGTTCAAAGATATCACATCTACTGATCAGCCAGTAAAGTAAGCATACATTTACAAGGGAAGGTTCAAAGGGTAAGGTTCAAAGGGTAACTCCTACCTATCCTATGCAGGTTTCGACCGTTTGAACTTACCAAACATCATCTCTCATGTCTTCTAGGTCAATTTCATTCATGTTGGGGATTGTTGGAAATTTTGTGATAAAATCATATTTTGAGAGCATTATTTGGGTATAGTTAATTCCATGAAAATGGAAGATTAAATGATATTTGAATTCTCCTCCGTGAGAGCTTCAAAATGGTATACTCAAACTCACAAAATGATTAATGGGTGAATGAGAAATTGAGTCTCAACGTGAGCCCAAAATGTGGGGGAAAATTGCACATCCCACATTGACTAGGGAAAACACTTATATATATGGTATATAAGTGATTGTGTGATAGTAGCTTATCAACATGTGTGGCATAGAGGCTCTCTCTCGTGCACGCGCAGGGGGGGGTGCAAATCATGGACCTTGAACCTTCGGTTGCACGACTCGTTTGTGGGCGCGTCCTGCGTACACGAATGCCGCTCCGTTTGGACCATGAGAGTACAACCGACCTTTTGCTACTTCCCTAAGTCAGACATTTTTAATTAAAGAAAGTATTAATTGTTTTGGATTCTGATTTCTTACTTGATCACTAAGAAAACAGAATCGTGTTTAATTAGGAATAGATCTCTTTGGAGATTATTCTCTAATTAATTTCCTTTACAATTTAAAAAAACGTGATAAAAAAGTAATTTCCATATCAATCCATGAAACCCTACGATTAGGTTTTCTTTTTAAAAACCCTAGTCCATTCTACATAAGATACATTCTGAATATTTTAGAGTAGGAGCAGCCGTTCTCTCTTCTTCTCCTTTCTCTGTTCTTGGTAAGTTTGAACTCGGTTTGAGTTCGCGGAGAGTGGTTTGTGCTTCGCACTTCCACTGTTAAATCGTTGTATCCTGGGAGACAATCGCAATACACATACGATGTTATATACGGCGAAATTGTCTTAAGGACACCGTGTGAAACACGGGCCTCGATTTCCCTAATGTGTTGTTTCTGTTTATTGTTTTTCTGTCTCTTGCAGATTCGAACCAGATTGTTTTTTGAACAATACAAACAACAATGTTACTGTTAGTGGGTCCACAAGTTTGCACATTGGCATTGGTCAGAAGGTGATGCAAGGTGTGTGGTGGACAAGGATGTCGATGGCTAATGAACTCCCTGAAAAACTAACGTGAGAAATTGCACCACAGTTTTAGCAAATTATTTTGACATGTGCCGAAAGAAATTTTAGAATGGTTCGTTCCTAATTGATTATACTTTGTGGTGGGATATGGCGATTCTCAATGTAGAGAGTCATTGTTGTGGATAAAGGTCTTAGGAATGCTCGCCAAATGGGAAAGACTGAAAAAGGTTGATGAATTGAAGTCCGGTGGGAACCGCGGTGCATACCATGGTTGATTCCAGTATGTTTAGCACGGTTTAACCATGGCGTATGGACCGCGGTCTTCTAAGCCATCAATTCTAGTGAAGTAACCGCGGTATAGAGCGCGGGTGGCCAACCGTGACCCAAACCGCGGTTTACCATAAATATGCATAAAATGGGAAATCTTCAGCTGAAAAGGAAAAAGGAAACAGAAAAGGAAAAAAGAGTTTGTCTTCGTGCGGAACAGTAAAGTCTTAAGAGGAAAAAAAAAAGAGAACTTTAGATGGAATAAGAAGTCTTGTGTGTGAAGAAAAGTGTTTCCTTATGGGATTCAAACTTCCCTAGTACTCTAGTATAAATACATGTAATATTTGTTATTGAGTGTAGCACAAAAAGAAACACATGTAACATCAGAGAGTGGGGAGATCCGGAGGGAGACCCTTGGGAATATCTAGGAGGGATCCAAGAAATATCTAGAGATCAAGAAAGAAATTTGTGGTTGATATTCAAGGGAAACTTAGAGGATATTCAAGGGTGCACTTGAAGGAGGACTCGATGAGTGTTGTGAGCTGAGAGCTAGGATGTATGCTCGGTTATGAGCTTGGGGGATCCGTAAGGCTTAGTAATTTGGGGTTTGGGTTTAGAGAGAGAATCCTAAGAGTGTGTGGTTATACAAATTTATAAGGTATTTGATCTTTTATCTATCGTCCTGACAGCCTGTGGTTTTTCTTTGATTTAGGTTTTCCACATATATCATGTGTTCAAATGTGATTAGTTTATTTTCTCTCATCTTATTTTTCTACTAGTAGACGTTATTTGTTATATGGTGAATATTAGGCATGCGCTTTTGCGTTCATTGTTATATTCCCAACATTCTTCGCGGTCATAGACCTAATTGATTTTATCCTATTGCAACGTTTCATCGCGATATGCCAATCTATTTTGCAGGTTTATTGTATAGGTTTGAATATCAAAGGATTCTACTCGCTAAATCAGCAAGCAGAGAAAGGCTACTCGGCGATTTTAATGGACCCACATGGAGAATGAGTTTTGCGTGTATAACCTTCGACCAATCAAACTCTCTTTAGACCTACGTGACGCTGTTGACCGATTGACTTTTTAATGATCCCAAAATTACCATCAACATGTATGAAAGATTTGATTGTGACTTCTTGATCTTGTGGGGGTGGGGGTTGGGGTTGGGGTATTCAATCTGGAATTTGAAAGAATTTTAAATGAATTGACTATTGTTTATGGATTTTATTGACTTTTATAGACTTTAAAAACTTATGAAAGACTTTCATAGACTTTTATGGACTTTTATTTTAAAAGACTTTCATATACATTAATAGACTTTTATTGACTTCTAAATATAATATACACTTTGTTATAATACAATTATATTTCTCATGTCAATAAAAATATCTTCTTAAAAGAATAAAATAAAAAATAAAATAAAATAAAATCATTGTTAATATATATATATATGAAACTGGACGAAAGCATTCATGTGTAAATACATGATTTTGAAATATTTATTTATTTTTTATTATATTTTGCATCATAAAGACAACTATGCACCTAAATTTTATGATGATTAGTCAAAATATGTGTGTAAAATATAACCAAGAATGTGAAATTTTCTTTTACCTATAGATATAGTTAAATCAAACCGTAAATAGTATTATCGATTGCTATGGTTATCAATTGTTACACTGTTTCTTTAATTAGAGATTTGTGTCTAAAATAGTGAAAAAAAAAAAAAAGAAAGAAAAAAAAGTTGATCTTGTTCGAATTTAAGTAGCTAGCTTTTTTTTTTTTTTTTTTGGTAAATGGTTTACAATGATGAAAGATAGATGTGGTGTGGCGTGGTTAAATTGTGGTTTTTGTCTTTTGTTATTTTAAGTAAACATAAATGAAGTTTGTTTGATTTGTTTCTATGTTGTTTTGCTTTGAAAATGGAGGAAAAAAATGAAATTGAATCTCACGTCGTTTATGGCATAGCTGGTGGAGAATGGTTTTATTTTTTAAGCATTTTGGTAGAGGTTCAACTGATCCGATTACCTTGATACTGGAAAGTCTGAATTTGTATTGTGTTGATTTTATTCCTAGGAAGAATTCTGGTTTGAAAGTCTGGACCCAGCCCCCTAAAGATGTTTTATTGTTTTTTGTTGATGGATCGGCGGCTGGTCCCTCTGGTATGGCAGGAATTGGGGGGGGTGTTACAAAATTCAGAGGGTGTTATTTTCTGCCAGTTTTCTATGAATATGGGGCTGCAAGATGCTGGAACTGTGGAGGTGTTGGCTATTCTTAGAGCTAGTTCTCTGGTTTTGGAAAAAGTTTTCTTGAAGGGGAGAAAGGTTTGCATTGCTAGTGACTCCTTGGCAGCAGTCTCATGGGTTAATAAGGAGGGTTTCGGAAACCTCAACCTCTGTCATCTTATTTATGACATTCGCTCCAACCTTGAAAGCTTTGGCAACATCTCTGTTATTCATATTCCAAGAGACTTCAACCGTTTGGCCAATTCCTTAGCTAAAAAAGGTGCTGCTGCTCAGACAGACATTATCGAGTGGAAGATTCCGTAGCTTCGTGGCTGTTGTTGTTCTTGTGTTTTTCTGTTGTTTCTTTCTTGTTGTTGCTGTGCTTTTTATGGTTGTTGCTTCCCTTTTGTGCGGCCTACTGTCTCGTGGTGGGTTTTCGCTTTTGTTCTGTTGCTTTTGGCCGCTCCTCTGTCAAACTCCTGTGACAGGGGTCTGTGTGTTGCCCCTTGTCGCCGGTGTTTGCGGCTGGTGGCGTTGGTTTTGTTTTGCTTGGCTTTGGCCCTTAATAAAGCTTGTCTTTCAAAAAAAATATAATTTTTTAGTTTAACATTTTTTTTTATGATAAATTGCTAATGTTTGTATGGTGTTTTTTTTTTTTTTTTTTTTTTTTTGATAATTTGTTTATTTTAAAAGTTAAAAAAAAAAAAAAAAAAAAGATGACCACTTTTTTTATTTGTGAATTTTGTTAATAAGAATGAATGTGTTCTTTTTTATTTATTAGAAAATAAAATGTCATATATATATATATATATATATATATATATATATATATATTTTCAAAGTAAAAGTTATTCAAAATCTGTGGTAAGAATAGAAGAGAAATTGTAAGGTTTGATATAACTAAAACTCATTAAAAGTCATTGACATTTTGAATACCCCTAAAAGTCTATATTATCTTGTTGAATACACCCCTTAGACTAGATTATCTTGTTGAATTATTACATTGTGATTGTCTTTGAATTTGTCATACGACTCAAACTTGAGGAAAGAAGGTGTGAATTAATATACATTTTCCTTGAAATTTCTGAGTCGAAGAAAATTGCCCCACAAAAAGAAAAAACATGTGGGGCTACTGCTCTTGAAATTTGTCTACTTAATCCACAGTCAAAGACGATGGAGCCAAGTGCTTCGTTTGATTAGTTTTGATACTTCACAAAATCATCTTCAATTAAAAATGTATTCTCTCTCACTCTCCATGTCCATTTGTTCTAGTATAATCCTCCTCTTCCTTCTCTCGCCTTACTCAGAATCAAAAAGCAACTATGGTGTTAACCAGATTGCTTATGAATTCTGGAATAATCCTACTCTTCCTTCTCTCACAAATATTACTTAAGAATTCTGTCAACCAACAAGATGCGGCGGAAAAGGCCCAGAAATCAGATTTCCCTTCAGACTCAAAACTCAATCAGTCTTTTGTGGTCTTAAAGGTTTTGAATTATCATGCTCCAATAACAACACACTCTTGCATCTTCCTTATATCTCCAGCAGTACTAGTGATTTCTATGTGCAAGAAATTTCTTATCTTCAAAGCAGTATTGCCACTACTGATCCTAATGAAACCACATGCCCAGTAAAAACTCTTTTCTCTCTAAACTTCGCAAGCTTTGAATCTCCTTTTTTAAAAATCTCGTATGGTGATTGGTCGTTTGCTACATTGAACTGCACTGAAAAGATAGAAAAGAACAGAACTGTAGTAGGGCCGATTGATTGTATAAGTGATGATCAAAGGACGAACTGCCTCCAAATTGCAGCATATTATCTCGATCAAAACGGATTCCAGGTCTAAAAAACAATTCAACTTTTACGGATTTTTTGGAAACTGGAAGGATGGTGATGGCATGGGAAGCTCTCGATGGATGCCATAGCTGTGAAAAATCTGGAAATTTTTGTGGGTTCAACTTTACAAACAATTCAACCGTCTGTGTCAAAACAAAGGTAACATCATCAGTTTTTATTTGAATTGATTATCAGTACAAAACTGTTATGTGTTTGTATATAAAATTGTTAGGATGATCGAATATACTTTTTATCAAAAAAGCAAAACATTACAGTTTTTATTTATTTTTAAAAAAAAAAAATTCAAATGTCCAAGGAGAAATGAAGCATTACAGTTTGAAATGTTTTTATGCATACTTCAAGCATTCTTTGTGTTATCGGTAATGAAAGTAGAAAATGCTTTAAAGCAACTTCGTCTTTTTCCTCGTTGCAGATCCTCTTCCAATTTCTGTAATCATAGGCACAAGTATTGGAGGCACAATCTTCTTTACTTTGGTAATACTCCTTATATATAAATCAATAAAGTCTGACAAGGAAAAAGAAGTCCAACAAAGAGTAGAGAAGTTCCTGGAAGACTACAAGACCCACAATCCAACAAGATACACTTACAGTGATCTTAAGAAAAAAACCGGCAAATTTAAGCACAAACTCGGTCAAGGAGGCTATGGAAGTGTCTATAAAGGAAAACTTTCCAATGGAATTCCTGTTGCTGTCAAGATTTTGGAACATTCAAAAGCAAATGGAGAAGATTTCATCAATGAAGTTGCTATTATAAGTAGAATACATCATTTTAATGTTGTTCGCCTTCTGGGATTCTGCTCAGAAGGGACTCGACGTGCTATCATTTATGAGTTCATGCTAAATGGTTCTCTTGAAAAAATCATCTTCTCAAAGATGCACGGATCAGATCATCGACTTTTGAGTTGGGAGAAGTTGTGAAAGATTGCATTTGGTGTTGCCCGTGGAATAGAGTACTTGCACCCAGGATGCAAACAAAGAATCCTTCATTTTGACATCAAGCCTCACAAATTTTACTAGACCATAATTTCCAACCAAAGATTTCAGATTTTTGGCTTGCCAAGCTATGCTCAAAGGAGATAAGTATTGTATCAATGACAGCTGCTAGGGGAACTGTTGGCTATATTACACCAGAGCTATTCTCTAGAAATTTCGGAGAGGTTTCTTACAAGGCTGATGTTTTCAGTTATGGAATGATGTTGTTAGAGATGGTTGGATGTAGAAAGAACATTGATCATACAATTGAAAATCAGAGCCAAGTTTATTTTCCCGAGTGGGTTTACAATAGAGTAAACCAAGGAAGACAGATCAGTTTAGAAATTGAGGAAGATGGAGATGAGGAAATTGCTAAGAAGCTAGCAATTGTGGGATTATGGTGCATTCAATGGAATCCAACAGACAGACCTTCCATGACAATGGTGATGCAAATGCTTGAAGGTGACTTACAAAGCCTGGAGATGCCTCCGAAGCCCTTTATATCTTCGGATGTTGAAATGGTTGAAAATTCTTAGATTTTTCATTTTTTAGGCGTGGTTTTGTGTGTTTTTGGTGTCACTGCTGCTGGTTTCTTGTTTGTGTTTGGTTTGCTGGGGTGCCTTCTTTTGTTGTCTGTTCTCTGTTTTGGTTCCTGCTTAGCCTTTTGGTGCCTTAATAAATTATGTTGTTAAAAAAGAAAAAAAAAAATGGTTCAAATATTGAATGTATTTATAAAATCAATTCATTATACGCTTTTTCTGCTAAAGGAATCGAATTATGCTTTTGTATTAGTTTTTTTTTTTTTCCTAAATGTGCACATATGAACTAAAAATTTGATAGAGAATTAGAGATAAGCACATATGAACTAAAAATTTTGAGATAAATCTCAGTCAAAATCCCCGTATCATGCAAACAAAAGAGCTTTAATGGTCGGTTGCCGTGAAATGGTTGTCAAAGCAGTAAAATGGTTACCGGAACCATAAAAATGGTTACCAAAGCAGCGGAGGTGGTTATCAAAACTGTAAATTAAAGTGGTTACCTAATAAGTGAATTTCTTACGTGACGTGTTGTGTTTTCAAATGAGTATATATTATATAAGTAAATTCATTCATGACGTATTATTCAATTTTACCATTAATTTGTTTTTTTGTTGACTCAAGTTAAGTTGCCTGCATGTAGACCTAGTAAGACACAAGTGGAAGATGTGGCATATAATTTTTTCACAACCCACATTACCATTGGAGATACACTAAACGCCTGAATACTGAATGTGACATTCCAAATTGAGCAGTTGACTAACTTTTTTCTCTTACTATCTTTTTTCAATAAATTATTATTATTATTATTATTATTATTATTATTATTATTATATTAACATAACTAAAAGTTTTTTTTTTTTTCAATAGAAAAATATTATTTAGTAGACACTATCCACAAATGAATGGATATTGACCATATAAAGGTAAAAGATATCACATCCTAGATTTTCATCGAGGCAGGCAACCAACACATCCTTGAGAAGTGTTCAATCAAGCACATTCTTCTCTTTGAAGAGCTATTGAACGCACTTTTGGGGTATGGAAGAAAAAGTGGAAAATTTTAAAGACCATGCCTAACTTTTCGTTTAACAAGCAAGTAAAAATAGTCATTGGTATCATGGCACTCCATAATTACATAAAGAGACGTGATCAGCATGATTGTCATTTTGAGGAGAGCAAGAATTATCAAGATGAGTTATAGTAGAGGAAATGGACACCGAGGAAGAAAGACACGAGACCAATGGTCTTGGAGCCCAAGAAACTGAAATATTAAGAAACTAAATAATTGCTAGTTTACTGGGAGATTGATGTTTATCATTTAAAATTTGTACTCATCATGTATTTGTAATACAATACTTTATTATGTTTTCATTTTACTTTTTATATAGTGCATTTGAAAAAAAAAATCATGTAAAAATAAAAAAAAAGTAAAAAGGGAATATATGAAGAAAGAAAAAAGAAAAAAAAAGCAGGTAAAAAGAGAGAACGAGGAAAAAATAAATAAATAAGTTGGAAAAAGAAAGAAAGAAAAAGGAGAAAAAAAAAAGATGGAAAAAAAGATTGATAAAAGAAAAAAATAAAAAAGATGGAAAAATAAATAAAAAAAAATAAAAAGCTGGAAAAAAAAAAAGAGATAAAGGAAAAAAATAAAAAATAAAAAACCGAAAAAAAAAAGAGGAAAAAGAGGAAAAGGAAAAAAAAATTAGGAAAAGAAATACTTGAATAATATATTACATTTTAACAATCATATCCATTTTAGTCATTTTTCATAATCAATTAAAGTTTACCAAACTCTTTTTACTTACTTTTTTCTTAAGAGTGGTGTTATTGGCACACCCTTAGTGGTTTATTTATGCCTCACTTTTTAATTATGTAGTATTCTTTTTTCTTTTTTTCCTTTATCGAAATTATTTAAGAGACATACAATTTAAGGAAAAACAATCTTCTACAAAGTAAATCTATTAAAACCCACCCCCACATTCCTTTTCTAAAATAAAAAAATAATAAAACAGTAGTGGTAGTTTTGGAAATAAATCAAAAAAAATTTAATAAATATATTTAATTTATTTAATTAAATCAAAATTTAAAAAGTGAGGCATAAATATATTACATTATAACATATTACATTTTAAAAAAAGCCGAAAAAAAGCCAAAAAAGAGGAAAAGGAAAAAATAAATTAGGAAAAGAAATACTTGAATAATATATTACATTTTAACAATCATATCCATTTTAGTCATTTTCCATAATCAATTAAAGTTTACCAAACACTTTTTACTTACTTTTTTCTTAAGAGTGGTGCTATTAGCACACCCCTAGTGGTTTATTAATTATGCCCCCACTTTTTTTATTATGCAGTATTCTTTTTTTTTTTTTTTTTTTTCCCTTTATCAAAATTATTAAAGAGACATACAATTTAAGGAAAAAAAAATCTTCTACAAAGTAATCTATTAAAACCCACCCCCACATTCCTTTTCTTAAAAAAAAAAAAATTATATAAAAAAAAAAAAACAAGTAGTGGTAGTTTTGGAAATAAATCAAAAAAGTTAATAAATATATTTAATTTTATTTAATTAAATCAAAATTTTAAAAAGTTGGGCATAAATAGATCAGCAAGGGTGTGCTAATAGCACACTCTTTTCTTAAACTGATTATTTATAAAAGTAATTTACAAATACCGATCAACTTATCTTAACATTGATTATTTTTTAAGTAGATTATTTCTTAAATAAAACAATCTCAAAAATTATCTAATTTATTTATAGATGGAGTCTGAACAAAATCTTTATTCATTTTTGTAGACTTTTCAAACTCAATTATTCGGTTATCATTAAGTTGTTTGTTTGTTGACTCAAGTCAAGTTGTTCGTAGGCCCAGTAACAACTCACAAGTGGAAGATGTGTGAATCTGTGTGTCCCTAATTCTAAATGCGTGAACGTGACATTTCAAATTGAGTAGTTGACTGACTTTTTTTTTTTTTTTTTTTTTTTTTTTTTTGGGATTAGCTAATCAATCCTCAAAGAAGAAAAGTATTGAGGTTTGAATACGTCAACTCTAAAATATGTTTCAACATCGAATCAACTAATAAAATGTTATATAATAACAGACAACTTTCATGTTTTTTTTTTATGCCAAATATTCATTTAAACTCATATCATGAACCATGAGAAGGGAAGAATCATCAAATTTCTTAGCTTTTCTTTTTTCTTTGTTGATTGATGCAGACCCAAATATCTGTAATGAAAAAACTTACATAAAATATAAAATAAAAGACAGCATAGATAGGTTAATTCGAAGAAACCTTAAACCTCCCAAATATTGGTGTATCGAGGAACCAATAACCTCCCAATCACAACACAAATGTGCAGACAATAATTCTCTAGATACTTTTCATTAATGAATTGAAGTTATTTATACAAAATATCAATGCTCACTCTCTCCTCACTCTTTCATAAACTTAAGCAATTAACTAACCCACCATCCATAATTAAATGAGCAGTAAACCCACTAACTTAATAATTTAATTACTCATTAAAGCAAAATAAAACATAAAATAACATTACAATAAATATCTAAATAAAATTAGCAGGATCGTATCATTCCTTCCCCCTTAAATCAATCCTTGTCCTCAAGGATTTTTAAACTGGGATTAATTTGAAGTTTAATTAATGGTGTGTTTATTGTGGAGAGGATTGCTGCAATAAAGAACTTGTCAGTACCATCACCGAGATCGAATTCTAAATGATCATCTTCATCTGCCAGAATTAAGAAACACTTTTTACACATTTTTGCAATGCTTGGGTCCAATTTATTTTGTCATCTTTTTACAAGCACAAAAAAGAAACCCTTAGAAGCTGCAATTTTGTTCAGCTGAGGAGTAGAATTTGCAGTAGTTGCAACCCTATCAACTTGAGAATGTTAAATATAATTTACGGTAGCAACTGCAACCTCCTTTTCAACATGAAAATAGGTCTCAACCCCATAATTTTTCTTGTCAATAGAAGGCCTGAGATGGTTGACTCTTTTAACCCCTTGACTTGCACACTTATCTTCTCAATGAATTATGTCATCTTCTGTAATATTTGTTGCTGACCAAACATGAAAAAACGTAGCTTCTGCTCGATCTTCTCCAAGCGTTGCTCCAGACCCGTTGCCATTGCCTAGCTCTGATACCAATTGATACAGACCCAAATATCTGTAATGAAAAACTTACATTAAATATAAAATAAAAGACAGGATAGATAGGTTAATTCGAGGAAACCTTAAACCTCCCAAATATTGGCGTTTCGAGGAACCAATAACCTCCCAATTACAACACAAATGTGCAGACAATAATTCTCTAGATACTTTTTATTAATGAATTGAAGTTATTTATACAAAATACCAATGCTCACTCTCTCCTAAACTTAAGCAATTAACTAACCCACCACCCATAATTAAATGAGCAGTAAACCCACTAACTTAATAATTTAATTACTCATTAAAATAAATAAAACATAAAATAACATTACAATAAATATCTAAATAAAATTAGCAAGATCGTATCAATCTTTCTCTTCGTTAGAGATGTACAGGCAAGAAAACTTCAACAAATACAGTGTTCTACTTCTTCATGTGGAGAAATCAAAAACATAAGCAACCCTTTTCGGCTTAAAGGCGATCCAGTTGGATGTGGTGATCCCTACTTTGAACTTTCCTGCAGCCAGAGCAACAAAACCATCCTGCAATTCGATTCAGGGAAGTATTATGTCTAGAACATTTCCTATGACGATGGTATAATCAAGGTTGTTGATGTCAACTTAGCTGATGGAAGCTGCGGCCTTCCACAAAAATCTCTATCAAGTAACAAATGTATGATTATAATGATTGTCGTTATTATATACATGATCAGTACTATTATGATGAATTTACAAATGCAAATTTTGTGAGGTGCTCTAGTAAGATCAGTGATCCCACCTATAGAAGACTTCCTTGTTTGAATATCCGAAAGTGGAAATTAGCGAAAATAGCCTTTCCCAACATTCACTTTCTAGGAAACAGCCCATTGGAAAAAAAATTGCATATATAGCCGCTTGGACAACCCCATTTACCACAATGCCCTTCAGACCTCTCACCTGGAATTTCCCTAAATACCCTTGTTAAATATTTATTCAATAAAAATTGTGAGAGTTTACTCATTTACCCTCCCCAATCTATTTCCCACAAAACTCACTTTTATCTGGAACCCTAATTTTCCAATTCAACTTCAACTCTCACAAAAACCTCTTCACTTGCTCTCGTTTTCCTCTCCGAGCAGCAGCTGCCATGTCTTCCCCGTCAACTACACACGTTTCCTCTCCCATTAACGCGCCTCTCAAGCGCGTCAGCACCTACAACGGCAGCTTCCACTGTGATGAGGCTCTTGGCTGCTTCATGATTCGCCTCACTGACAAGTTCTCCGATGCGCAAATCATCCGCACCCGTGATTCAAAGGTGACCACTTTTCTCTTTGATTGAAAAATTGAAACTTTTTTTGTTGTGGGATTTTTGGCTTGTGATTAGTTTCATTCGGTTTTCAAGTTTCTGTAGCTACAATGACCTATTTTAGCTGCTAAAGTTGGTTCCTTTTTGAGTTGTTTATTGTGGGATTGTTTTTGTATTCAATTTGGTGGCAGTTTATGAATTGATTTTTGGGAATGGAGGTGTTGGATGAGCTTGATGCGGTGCTTGATGTTTGGGGGTGTGTATGATCCGAGCAATGACCAGTACGATCACCATCAAAAGGGGCTTGAGGAGATTTTTAGGCACGGGTTCTCTACGAAACTCAGTAGTGCTGGTCTTGTTTACAAGGTAGTAGTTTGTTTAAATATTTCATTTTTAGTGAGCATTGGAATTTTTGTGTAGAATTTGGTTTGCTGTATTTTTATATGTAATTCTACTATGAAGTTGATGAGAAGAATCCATTTTGCTTACACCAGAATTGTAGCAGAAAGTTTGTGTTTGTATGTTGTTTAAGCAACTAGTAAATACAAATTGACAACAAAAACGACATAAAAAACAAAGTTTTACAATTGATTCCTTGTGCTTGCTACATATTTGTCATTACATAGATATACTGTTGTTCTTCTTTATGTTTTCTGGTTAAGAAGTGAACAGATTAGCAGTACTCCTTATAATCGCTGCTACGAAAGGTCGCTTTATGCCAAGAATTGTGTTTATGCTAAGTATCCATATGTCAGGCTCTTTTTGTTTTGATTCAAATAAGACTGGAAAAGTTCCTGCAAAATTTGATATTCTCATCCACTGTTTAACCAATTTCTAGTTGTTTTGTAGCAGAGCAATGCTCTTATAAATTGGCATAAACCAATTTCTTTCAATGACATGAAACAATACATAAAGGCTGTTCTTACTTCTTACATTCATCTGTGGTCCTGTGTTAAAATACATTAAAAGATTGCTTCTTCTTTGGATTTCCTATATAATTTTGTTTATTTTGATTAGGTAGATCTCTTATTTTTATAAGTATTTTTTTTTTTTTTTTGTCTTCAGGTTGTTAACCTATATACAAAATGATACATATATTATTTTTTGTTGTGGGATTTTTGGCTTATGATTAGTTTCATTCGTTTTCAAGTTTCTGTAGCTAAAATGACCTATTTTAGCTTCTAATGTTGGTTCCCTTTTGAGTTGTTTATTGTGGCATTGTTTTTGTATTCAATTTGGTGGTAGTTTATGAATTGATTTTTGGGAATGCAGGTGTTGGATGAGGTTGATGTGGTGCTTGATGTTGGGGTGTGTATGATCTGAGCAATGACTGGTACGATCACCATCAAAAGGGGTTTGAGGAGATTTTTGGGCATGGGTTCTCTATGAAACTCGGTACGATCACCAATTTTAAGTATGATGATATATGTTAATTAATTGGTATATTGAATCAAGTGACAGGAACGTAACGGTTTATAATCATATGTAAAGGCAATTCTAGATTTGTCCATAATTCATGGCGTGGAATATTTATGTGATTTTGATAGCACTGTCTGGAAACAGTGCAATTTTGAGAGCTTAATTATATAGTTTCCTTAATCAAGAAAAAGAGATCATCTGAAAGTTGAAGGGGGTTTTGTGGCACCAATAAATCAGTCTGTTATAACCCATTTCCAATATCGTTGAATATATATGAGGAATGTCATTGATTATTGATATTTACTTCCTTGTATACAAGTATAAATGTATAATCAAGCCATAATTACTGCCTGATCATTTTCTATTAGTAATTTTGAGCTTGTTCTTCGATCACTATAAATACGAGTCAAAAACTCGGGTTATTTCAATCAACATGTATGCTTGATCGTTTTCTATCAACTCGGGTTATAAATGTATAATCAAGCCATAATCTGCCTAATCATTATTATTTGCTGGGAATTAATGTATGTATGCTTTTGAGCCTATGATTGATTGATATAAGCCTGAGAATGGATGCCATGAGCCTAGGAATTATCAACTTGGAATTAATGCATGTATGCTTTTGAGCCTATGATTGATTGATATAAGCCTAGGAATGATACCATTAGCCTAGGAATTATCAGTTGGGAATTAATGCATGTATGTTTTTGAGCCTATGATTGATTGATATAAGCATGGGACTAGATGCCATGAGCCTAGGAATCATCTGCTGGGAATTAATGCATGTATTTTGTTGAGCCTATGATTGATTGATTGATATAAGTTTGGGACTAGATGCCATAAGCCTAGGAATCATCTGCTGGGAATTAATACATGTATTTTGTTGAACCTATGATTGATTGATATAAGCCTGGGACTGATGTCATGAGCCTAAGAATCATCTGCTGGGAATCAATGCATTATTTTGTTGAGCCTATGATTGATTGATATAAGCCTAGGAATGGATGCCATGAGCTTAGGAATTATCAGTTGGGAATTAATGCATACTCCATTTTCGAATGTATGCAGGAATGGATTGCAAATGCTGAGGACACT